>CM066328.1:423981076-424361076 GCA_033807585.1 Hydrophis major
CATATCTTCTCTTCTCTTCTCTTCTCTTCTCAATAAAGATTTTTCCTTCTCAATAAAGATTCTTCTCTTCTCTTCTCTTCTCTTCACTTCTCAATAAAGATTCTTCTCTTCTCTTCTCTTCTCTTCTCTTCTCTTCTCTTCTCTTCTCTTCTCTTCTCTTCTCTTCTCTTCTCTTCTCTTCCCAATAAAGATTCTTCTCTTCTCAATAAAGATTCTTCTCTTCTCTTCTCTTCTCTTCTCTTCTCTTCTCAATAAAGATTCTTCTCTTCTCTTCTCTTCTCAATAAAGATTCTTCTCTTCTCTTCTCTTCCCTTCCATATCTTCTCTTCTCTTCTCTTCTCTTCTCTTCTCAATAAAGATTCTTCCTTCTCAATAAAGATTCTTCTCTTCTCTTCTCTTCTCTTCACTTCTCAATAAAGATTCTTCTCTTCTCTTCTCTTCTCTTCTCTTCTCTTCTCTTCTCTTCTCTTCTCTTCTCTTCACTTCTCAATAAAGATTCTTCTCTTCTCTTCTCTTCCCTTCCATATCTTCTCTTCTCTTCTCTTCTCTTCTCAATAAAGATTCTTCTCTCTCTTCTCTTCTCTTCTCTTCTCTTCTCTTCTCTTCTCTTCTCTTCTCTTCTCTTCTCAATAAAGATTCTCCTCTTCTCTTCTCTTCTCTTCTCTTCTCTTCTCTTCTCTTCTCTTCTCTTCTCTTCTTTTCTCTTCTCTTCCCAATAAAGATTCTTCTCTTCTCAATAAAGATTCTTCTCTTCTCTTCTCAATAAAGATTCTTCTCTTCTCTTCTCTTCTCTTCCCAATAAATATTCTTCTCTTCTCTTCTCTTCCCAATAAAGATTCTTCTCTTCTCTTCTCTTCCCTTCCATATCTTCTCTTCTCTTCTCTTCTCTTCTCTTCTCAATAAAGATTCTTCTCTTCTCTTCTCTTCTCTTCTCTTCTCTTCTCTTCTCTTCTCTTCTCTTCTCTTCTCTTCTCTTCTCTTCTCTTCTCTTCTCTTCTCTTCCCAATAAAGATTCTTCTCTTCTCAATAAAGATTCTTCTCTTCTCTTCTCTTCTCTTCTCTTCTCTTCTCTTCTCTTCTCTTCTCTTCTCTATAAAGATTCTTCTCTTCTCTTCTCTTCTCAATAAAGATTCTTCTCTTCTCTTCTCTTCCCTTCCATATCTTCTCTTCTCTTCTCTTCTCTTCTCTTCTCAATAAAGATTCTTCCTTCTCAATAAAGATTCTTCTCTTCTCTTCTCTTCTCTTCACTTCTCAATAAAGATTCTTCTCTTCTCTTCTCTTCTCTTCTCTTCTCTTCTCTTCTCTTCTCTTCTCTTCTCTTCTCTTCACTTCTCAATAAAGATTCTTCTCTTCTCTTCTCTTCCCTTCCATATCTTCTCTTCTCTTCTCTTCTCTTCTCAATAAAGATTCTTCTCTTCTCTTCTCTTCACTTCTCAATAAAGATTCTTCTCTTCTCTTCTCTTCCCTTCCATATCTTCTCTTCTCTTCTCTTCTCTTCTCAATAAAGATTCTTCCTTCTCAATAAAGATTCTTCTCTTCTCTTCTCTTCTCTTCACTTCTCAATAAAGATTCTTCTCTTCTCTTCTCTTCTCTTCTCTTCTCTTCTCTTCTCTTCACTTCTCAATAAAGATTCTTCTCTTCTCTTCTCTTCCCTTCCATATCTTCTCTTCTCTTCTCTTCTGTTCTCAATAAAGATTCTTCCTTCTCAATAAAGATTCTTCTCTTCTCTTCTCTTCTCTTCTCTTCTCTTCTCTTCTCTTCTCTTCTCTTCTCTTCTCTTCTCTTCTCTTCTCTTCCCAATAAAGATTCTTCTCTTCTCTTCTCTTCTCTTCTCTTCTCTTCTCTTCTCTTCTCTTCTCTTCTCTTCTCTTCTCTTCTCTTCTCTTCTCTTCCCAATAAAGATTCTTCTCTTCTCTTCTCTTCTCTTCTCCTTTCCTCTGTCCTGTCCTGTGGTGGGATTCAAAATTTTTTACTACCAGTTCTGTGGGTGTGGCTTGGTTGGCATGGCAGGGGAAGGATACTGGAAAATCCCATCTCCCCCCCATTAACCTGCTTTCCAGCTCCGTTCTCCTGTGCAGGGCAATCAAAGAAGATCCAGCCAATCAGCTGGGACTCGGGAGGCAGAGAATAAATGGGGGCGGGGCTAGTCAGAGGTGGCATTTGCCAGTTCTCCGAAGTCCTCAAAATTTCCGCTACCAGTTATCCAGAACTGGTCAGAACTGGCTGAATCCCACCTCTGATCCTAAGGACCTCTTAACTCTCCTCTCATCTGATCATCTTACCTGACCTTACCTACTTTATCTAATCTTCGCTGTTGGAAAACTTGAAAGACCAAATTAAGGGTAGATCTTTATCGGAAAAGAATTACCTATGGGTAGTCCTCAAATTATGACCACAACAGGGATTGGAAAATTTGTGGTTTGGTCATTAAGTGAAGTATTGTGTAACCACACCTGATTTTAAGCCTTTTCTTGTCACAGCAAATCACTGTGGTCATTAAACGAGGTATTCCTTAAGAAATGAGAGCATGGGAAACCTCTCAGAAGAGAAGCCCCCTAGTTTCTTGGATTGTAAAGGTGAGGGGAGAGATGCTCTCTCAGTCTTGCAAGATTCTGTTAATGTAACCTTACAATAAAGACAGAGTTAATACTTCTGATTGTGCTCTGGACCACCTTGCAAGGGTAACAGGTAGTGAATGACTGTGAGAAGAACCCAAACACAAATTTCTATCCTAAAAAGAGATCCTTGTGTTTAAATAACAGTTTAAATTTCCAGCAATGAATTTAGGTTATCCTATTTGTTATTCAGCAAGGGGTCCTCTTTTTATTTTTGGCGAGGTCTTCCCATAGTTGGTGATGGATTACTAGGCACCCGAAGATGTGGTATAATCCTGCGGGATTCTTCTTACGTTTGTCTCTGGAATTAAGACATAAGCAATGCCCTCTCTCTGTCTTTCTATAGCAAAACTCTCTCACCTATTGCAAATAGCTTTTTAATTTCTTTTAAATTTAATTTCAAAGCCATTTTCTATGCAGCTGGAGTCGCTATTTAAGAAGGTATAACATTTCCTGCACTGAGTGGAAGTAATTGTGTAGTTATTTTTATTTTGGACTCTGTATTTTGTCTGCTGATGTCTTTTAAAACTAAACTTTTCTTCTTTTTGCATGTTCATAATATAGCATGGATCAACTCCTATAAAGCCCAGCTTTTATATTCTTTGAGAAAAATAAGTTTCTGGCAGGCTTCAGAACTAGCTCAGTGGTAAATTACAGCTTGACCTTATTTAAGAAAAAAAATGATTGGGCTTCTGCTTTCATACAAAGAACGATTAAAATTAATATAGGAAGAATGTATTTAATAGGGTTGTGCTGTATTTTCTCTTTTCTACCAAATTATATCTTAATTTTTACCTTTGTGCAACCAGTTGGTTGGCTTTAATCTGAACAAAAAGATAGTTTTAATTTTAAAAATTTTTGAAATCACTGCTTAGACATAAATGGCATCGTTTGGAGGAAAACCTGGATTTATTTGTGTGTGTATATTATGCTGCCCAATCTTGGAAGGGTCTACTTATCTAATAATGTTGTTGTATAATAAATAAAAACAGAAAGAAAAAGAAAAAGATGTTAAAAACTAAAAAAGGACTAATCAAAATTAAAAAATAAAAACAAGCAATCACGTGCTTACAACCCTATGGGCAATCAAGCTGTCCTTTCCTCCGGCATCAGATGAAGCCCCACCAGATGGCAATCATGTTGGGAGGAATTGGTCCTCTTTGATCGGTTGGATGGACAGATAAATATGGGATGGGGGTTTCTCAGCTGATCAAATCTTGAGCCACGCAGAACTTTGAATATGACAGTCAGCACCTTGAACCACACCAAGAAACTGGCCAGCAGTCAGTGCATCTCCTTAAGCAGTGAAGTCATCATGAAATATCCATAGATATATCCCCTTACTGCTTGGGAAGCTGCGTTCTGTACCAGATGTAGCTTCTGAATGCTCTACAGGGGCAGCTTCGTGGAGAATGCATGACTGTGATCCAGTTGGAAGTGACAAGGGAGTGAGTGACTATAAGAAGTACCATGGATCATCCACAAGTGCCACCATGTACCCTGATTACTAGGGATCTCTCTAATTTGCTAAACAGAATAAGAGAGTTGGAAGGGACCTTGGAAGTCTTCTAGTCCAACCCCCTGCTCAGACAGGAAACTCTATAACATTTTAGACAAATGGTCGTCCAATCTCTTCTTAACAATTTCCAGTGTTGGAGCATCCACAACTTCTGGAGGCAAGTAATTCCACTGAGGAAAGTTGATTAATTGCCAGGAAATGTCTCCTTAGTTCTAAGTTGCTTCTCTCCTTGATCAGTTTCCATCCATTGCTTCTTATTCTACCTTCAGGTGCTTTGGAGAATAGCTCGACTCCCTCTTCTTTGTGGCAGCCCCTGAGATATTGGAAGACTGGTATCACGTCACCTCTGGTCCTTCTTTTCATCAGACTAGACATATCCAATTTCAGCAACCGTTCTTGATAAGTTTTAGCCTCCAGTCCCCTCATCATCTTTGTTGCTTTTCTCACTACTCTTTCTAGAATCTCAGCATCATTTTTACATTGTTGCAACCCAAACTGGATGCAGTATTCCAAGTTTTGTCTTCCCAAGGCCTTATCGAGTAGTATTAACGCTTCTTCTAGATCTCTCTGGAAATCCGTCACCACCCATTTTGTCTATATTTCCTAGAAAGAAAAGGTTGGAGAAAAATCTGAAATATCTAGAGCTGTCTGATCAAGCAAGGTATTCAGCAAGTTCTGACCAGTTCTGGAGAACCAGTGGCGGAAATTTTGAGTAGTTCAGAGAACCGGTGGAAACTTTCCCCTGGAGTGAGAGGGTGGGAATGGAGATTTTGCAGTATTTTATCCCTGCCATGCCCACCAAGCCACACCCACCAATCCATGCCATGCCCACCAAGCCACACCCACCAATCCATGCCATGCCCACCAAGCCACACCCACCAATCCATGCCATGTCCACCAAGCCACACCCACCAATCCATGCCATGCCCACCAAGCCACACCCACCAATCCATGCCATGCCCACCAAGCCACACCCACCAAGCCATGCCATGCCCACCAAGCCACACCCACCAATCCATGCCATGCCCACCAAGCCACACCCACCAAGCCATGCCATGCCCACCAAGCCACACCCACCAAGCCATGCCATGCCCACCAAGCCACACCCACCAATCCATGCCATGCCCACTAAGCCACACCACAGAACCAGTAGTAAAAAAATTGAATCCCACCACTGAGCAACAGTTTATTGAAGAGGGAGAGAAACTTTTGATTCAACAAAGTATTGATTAGTGCCCAAAGTCAACCTCCTGTCATTTCATAGGAAGTTTAAGCCCTATGTTTAACAAACAAATAGATATTAGTTTGCAATACAGGTAGTTCTCTTGTTTAGCGACCATTCAAGGTTACAACGGCACTGAAAAAAGTGACCTATGACTGTTTTTCACGCTTAGGACCATTTCAGCATCACCATGGTCACGTGATCAAAATTCAGCCACTTGGCTCATATTTATGACTGTTTCAGTGTTTCAGGATCAGGTGATCCCCTTTTGCGACCTTCTGACAAGCAAAGTCAACTGTGGAAGTCATTCATTTAACAACCATGTGACTAACTTAACAACTGCAATGATTCACTTAACAACTGCAGCAAGAAAAGTCAGGGCAAAACTCACTTAACAAATGTCTCACTCGGGAAAATAAATTTGGGGCTCAATTATCATCATAAGTTGAGGACTGGTCATAAATTGAGGACTGTGAAGCTGGGGGAAAAAAGGTCTACCCAAAGTCTATCTAGCCATGGCAGATACAGATACAGATTAACAGAGTTGGAAGGAACCTTGTAGGTCAGGGGTGTCAAACTCCATTTCATTGAGGGACACATCAGGGTTGTGTTTGACTTCAGGGGGCTGGGGTGGGCATGGCCAACTCAACATCATTCATGTCAGGGGCGCTTGTGGCAGCTCGAGTGCTCTCCCAGTGAAAGCGGGCTCTCAAGCTCCGTTTTTGGCTGAGACGGCTTCCTGCAACCCTCTGCCAGTGAAAGCGGAGCTCAGGAGGGCCACCCATGGTCCTCGTGAGCTCCAAGTTCGGCTGCGATGGCCTCCTGCAACCCTCTGCCAGCAAAAACAGAGCTCTATTTTTGCTGGCAGAGGCACTGTGGGCCGAACCTTTGCTGTTTCCAGGGCTCCCCCCCCGGGCCAGATCTAAGCACCCTGCATGCTGGATCTGGCCCCTGGGCCTTGAGTTTGACACCCCTGTTATAGGACATCTAGAGCAGTGGTTGCCAATCAGTGGGCCGGGGACCACTGTTAGTCTTTGAGAAAATTTTGGTGGTCCGCATGGAAATGTTGCCCCCAAAGCACCTCCCAAAGCAATTAATCCAGACTGCGTGGGAACATAAGGATTGCGTCACTTGCATTGTGAACAACACAAGGTAGTGAAGGGAGGAGGGAAAGGGCGGTGGGGAACTTGCCCCGCTCACTCCATGCGCCTCACCTGGCCACTGGGATACTTCTTTCCGCTTCTTTCTTCTTCTGCTTTTGACTGCACGCAAGGAAAGCAGCAAAAGTCTTTCTTTCTCTCCCTCAAACTCCGCCAGAAATGAGTCTTTGGGCCCCTGCAAGGCATCCTGCTCTAAGACGCTATGCTGGCAAAGACTCATTTCTAGCGGAGTTTGGGGGAGAGAAACACAGACTTCTGCTGCTTTCCTTGCATGAAGCCAAAAGTCTTGCTCTCTCTCTCTCTCTCTTCCCCTGAGAACAGAGCTGGAGACGGTTTCCTGAGATCCCAAAAAAAGAATAATCGATTGGTAGGAAAACAGATGGAAAATTTTCCTGTAGACTTCTTGGGGGATTTTCCCATAGTCTTTGGTCCGCGGGATTTAAAATTATGAGTTTGGTGGTCCCTGAGGTCCAAAAGGTTGGTGACCCCTGATCTAATGGGTTTACTCTATTAAACTTAGCAGTTTATCTTGAAAAAGTTAGAAACCTCTGAGAGATTGGGCTTAAGATATGAACATACTGGGTCTCACTGGAATTCTTTTTAAATTTCTTTCAGAAAGATACTTCTTACTTCGCTTCCTTGTTGGGTTCAACCATTCCATGTCAGCCTACAATTCCAGGAGCAACTGTGGCTAAATAGTCCCGGAGTGGATAAAACAAATAAATAAATAAATACATCATTGCGGCTAGCTTGCTAAACCATCCTTGATACCCCGGCTTTTGACAAACAAGAGGTGTTCGTTCAGCCAAATTTTAAACAGAATGGCTGCTTGAATGCCCAAGAGAAGACATTTTTCCAAATTCTTTTTTCTGTATTAAGACCGCTGACTTTGATGCTTCCAATCCATTATGATGATAAACCTAAGCTGGAATAGCCCCAAAATAAAGACTGATGGTGTTTATTCTCACAGGCCCAGTATGCGCGTGGCATTGAAAATGTACAGCCTCTTCCGTGATATATTAATTTTCCCTCCATGGACAGCATTTTTGGGGGGCCTGGAGAAATGAATGGCTGTGGATCTAACCTGCTTGGGTTCCTTGATAAAAGTCTGTCTCAATTATCCCTTTTGTGATGGAATTTAAACCAGATGGCAAGACTCGCTTTCTTACTCAGCCTGCAGCATTATAGAACGGTGCCCAAAGGAGTTTAAATCCTTACGCGCTTGCTTTTTTGATTTATATCTCTATTCCATCCTCCCACCAAGTGGTGATCGTGAGAGATGACAAACAATGACAATAAAACACAATTAAAAAGCATTAAACCTAGGCAACTCAAATGTGAATTAAATCATAAGAACATAAATTGAGGACTTTTGGACAAGACCCAGTTACTTAGGCATGCTAGCAACAACATACAGGTAGTCAGAATCAGAATAGAGCTGGAAGGGACCTTGGAGGTCTTCTAGTCCACCCCCCATGCTCAAGTTCTATACCATTTCAGACAGGTGGCTGTCCAGTGATGGAGCACCCACAACATCTGAAGGGAAGCTGTTCTACTGGTTAATTGTCCTCACTGTATCTCCTCAATTCCAGGTTGCTTCTCTCCTTGTTTAGTTTCCATGCATTGTTTCCTTGACTTACAAACACAATTGAGCCCCATATAACAATTGCCATTACCCGCTTAATAATCATTGCAAAAGAATGTAACTTAATTAACAACCGAATTGCTTAGCAATGAAAAGTCTGGTCCTAACTGTGGTTGTAAGACAAGGACTACCTACACACATCTCCTTTACAGGTGTTTCTGTCTTTACATCAATTTCCTGGAGGATTAATGACCCTTTCACTGTAAACTTCCGATTCATTTGGATAGTAAGATATACGGGATCAGAGGTAGTATTCAGCAGGTTCTGACCATTTCTGGAGAACCAATAGTGGAAATTTTGAGTAGTTTGGAGAACCAGCAAATACCACTTCTGACTGGCCCCGTCCCCATCTCTTCTCTTCTTCCCGAGTCCCAGCTGATTGGCTGGGTCTTCTTTTGTTGCCCTGCACAGGAGAATGGAGCTGGAAAGCAGGTTAGTGGGATGGGGAAGGAATGGAGATTTTGCAGTATATTCTTCCCCTGCCATGTCCATCAAGCCACGCCAACAGAACCAGTAGTAAAATTTTTTGAATCCCACTGCTATACAGGATACTGGTTATCCAAGCCAAGGAGAACATTCTAATGTTTGATTGTACAAGGATATCCACCTGTTGTGGTTTAACAAAAGTTAACAAACATAAACAAAAATCCAGCTTCAATCAAACTATCACAACTACCATCTTGACATATTTTACCATATCCTGAGCACACTCCTGTGATTGTGATTAACCATCTCCCAGAAAATAATTGTGTTTTTGAGTTTGGAGAACAAGATAAGACAAACCACAATATGGTGTAGCCTATCATTTGAATATTATTGATACCAGACAATAAATAATCTCATTTTGTTGGGCTGTGCAAAGAATTCTGTCTTTCTATTCCCCCCCCCCCCCCGAATTTCCACCTCATTCAGTTTCCTTTGATGGCCCACCCAGCCTTCTTGTGTTAAGGAGTGAGAGAAATGTTTGTTTCTCATGTATAATAGGATCTCACCAGGCTCAAGGTTGACTCAGCCTTCCATCCTTCTGAGCTCGGTAAAATGAGGACCCAGATTATTGGGGGCAATAGGATGACTCTATAAATCACTTAGAGCGGGCTGTAAAGCACAACGAAGAGGTATATAAGTCTAAGAGATATTGCTATATAAAAAAGTTGGGCTTTTATCACACAGCCACCATCTTGGTATTTTTTGTAGACTTCCCTTTGGACAACTCTTTCCTGTGCCAGCCTGGGAGAAATTTAAGGGCAATGAAATGAAAACAGTAGGGACAAAGCATTAGGAAGCCTCTGTGGCACAGTGGAAGGAGTGTAGTACTGCAAGCTACTTCTGCAGCCAGCTGCCTACAATTTGGCAGTTCAAATCCCACCAGGCTCAAGGTTGACTCAGCCTTCCATCCTTTCCAAGGTGGGTAAAATGAGGACCCAGATTGTTGGGGGCAATTTGCTGACTCTGTAAACCGCTTAGAGAGGGCTATACAGAGCTATATAAGTCTAAATGCTATTGCTATTACATTTGGTCCTTGATTTACAACAGTTCAATTAGTTGACAACAGTTCAATTAGTTGTTTGAAGTTAACAACAGTCCTGAAAAAAGTGACTTATGACCATTTCACACTTACGGCCCCTGCATCATCAAAATTCACATGCTTGACCATTGTCTCATATTTATGACAGTTGCAGTGTCTCAGGGTCAATGGGGAAGCCAGATTCACTTAACAAACAAGGCAAGCAAAGTTGTAAAATGGGACAAAACTCACCTAACACATTTCTCACTTAGCAAACATCAATTCTGGGCTCAATTGTGGATTCCATTTCATTGGTCTCAAGGTCACATTGGTGAATGGTGAGCAAGGAAAAGATTATACTGATATGGCTTGACCAGGGATATTATATTGGCTTTAAGAGCTTTGTGATTTGGTAAAAGAGCTGTCTAATCAGTTTAAATTGCCCCCATTAATAAGCCTCTTTCTGTAGAAATCACTGAGTGTTCAGGGTGAAACCCAGTGACTAAGCACTATTCTAGAATTTTAATTTGTAAGCCTGAGGCCTAATGGAGAAACTTGCTTGGTTCCCAACCTTCCCCCAAGTTTCAAAGGCTGTCTCAACGCGACTGTGCCTCACGCTGTAAGATCCTCCAGGCAGGCAACCCCGCCGGTTGTGTTCTGCATGCAAGGGGCGTTGGGTGCTTCTTGGTGATGCTATGCAAATGACAACTCATAATTGCTGGTGTTTATTGACTGGCCTTAGATACTTGATTGGTTTGTTTACTTTCCCTTTTGCTAATGAAAAGCTTCCAGGCGGATTTTATGTTGTCTGTGGATCCCCAACCTTTTAGGCTAGAAGATGGTTGAGTTCCCGTATAGAAAAATGTGCAGGGGGAGGGAAGGGTAAGCTGGTGGCGGGAAGAATGCGACTTCCAGCAATGTAATCAGAAAAATCCCTGTCCTACAATGGGGATTATTGTGTGTGGGTGTGGGGGGGGAGAGGAATGGTGCTATCTGGAAATTCCTCTGTACATGAATGTAAGGCTAGAACCATAGACAAATCTGAACATAGAGTCATAGGGCTGGAATGGTCTTCAGAGGTGTTCAGGCAGGAGAACTTTGTACTATCAATTAGTCCAACAGTCGTCCAGTCTATTTTTGAAAACTTCCAGCGATAGAGCATGCACAACTCCAGGAGAAAAGCAATTCCATGAATTTGTTGTTCTCACTGTCAGGAAATTTCTCCTAGAAAGCAAAAGTGGGAAGTCTTCATAAATACAGCGTTCCGTTAAACTCAGTTTAGAGCTGACTTTCCTCTCAACTACCCTATGGGTCAAATGCGTGGATAAAGGAAAACCGAGGCTCTTTGTTGTTTGAAAAATAAAAGGTTTTAATTCCTTCTCGTGCAAGGACACCAAGAACACAGTCAAGCAACATAAATAAAGTCACCTCTAAACCGAGTTTAATGGAACACTGTATTTATGAAGACTTCCCATTGTTACCTGGTATTATCCGTTATTACCCCTCATTATCCAATTACAGGCATTGTAGGTACTACCTGTAGCTTAATTAATCCATCATTATCTACATTTACTATGTTATATTTAACCAGTATACAATGAAATCCACCACCACAACATTTCCACCAACATGTCCGCAACGAAACAGCCCTCCATTCGTACAGTCCTCGTATGTACACTCCAGGATCTTTGTTGGTGATTTGTCACCCCGCAATGCCAGCTGTGTGCAGTCATGACAACATGCATTGGAATCGCAACCCGTTCAGATCGATACCATCATCGGAGCCCCGTGGTTCGCTTGTGTTGCGTGGGCACAACAGATTGTTTTGCTCTACTCCCACCTTCACCAAGAAAGCCATCGGGGTGATCTTGAGCAAGTCACTCTGTTTCAGCCCAACTCACTGCATGAGGTTGTTGTTGTGGAGGCAATAGGAGGAGGAAGATGTGTTGGATATAACAGAATAACAGAGTGAGAAGGGAGCTTGGAGTTCTTTAATCCAACGCCATGCTCAAACAGGAAACCCTATACCAATAGTGGCTAACATTTTGGGCTCCTGTGCCAAAAATTGTGCATGCACTTGCACTTGCACACTCGCGTGCCAGCACCTAGAAGCAATGTATGCCGCTCCACGCCCCCTGCGCATGCATGCGCAATTCCCCCTCCCCCCACCCCCTTACCTGCACTGCACCTCCCAGCTGATTTTTGGCCCATTTGAGACCTTTTTCGGCCTCCCGGAAAGCTTCTGCAGCCTCTGCAGCCCCCAAAATAGGCCCGTTTCATCACTTTTGTTATTTCTGGAAATACAGGAAGTGATGAAATGGGCCTTTTTTTCGGGCTACAGAGGCTTTCCTCAGACCTCTGGGAGGCTGAAAAAGACCTCAAACAGGCCGAAAATCAGCTGGGAGGGGTGCTCATGTGCAGTGAGGTAAGTTTGACTGCGGCTCAAGTGCTGGCACAAATGGCTTTGCATGCCACCTGTGGCAGGCGTGCCATAGGTTTGCCATCATGGCCCTTGGAGGCAAGTCATTCCGTTAATTAATGGTTCTCATTGTCAGGAAATTTCTCCTTAGTTCTAGGCTGGTTCTCTTCTTGATTAATTTCCATCCATTTTTTCTTGTCCTGCCTTCAGGTGCCTTGGAGAATTGCTTGACTTCCCTCTTCTTTGTGGCAAGAGATATTGGAACATGTCATCCCCTAGAGTCCTTCTTTTCATTACACTACCCAGTTCCTGCAACCATTATTTGTATATTTTATCCTCCAGTCCCCTAATCATCTTTGTTGCTTTTTTCTGCACTCTTTCTAGATTCACCCGCCTTGAGTTATTTGTAAAAATAATAAAGGCAGAATATAAATAAATAAATAAAATCCTTTCAGATTTTACCACATTCACTAGATTCAGCACTAGAATGCTAAAGAGTTTTTTTTTTTTGTTGTTTAATTATATTTTACTGTGTAAGCAATATTTGCCAGACCCAAAAGTGCTTTTTCAAAAGGCAACTGGACTTTCTGGTTTTTCTTTAAAGATGTTTTGCTTCTTATCCAAGAAGCTTCTTCAATTCCATATTTTCCAGAGTTTGTTAAATAGTATACAGTAAGCTGGGCTGGGCAATTCTGGCCCGCCAGAACCCACCTCTAAAATTTGGTGTAAACCCACCAATTTTTTGGAAGGGACAAACTTTTTTCACTTTAAAAAAAATTAAAACGAACAAATTCTGTTTTATAAGAAAGGATAGGATAAAAGTTACTTTTGCACATTTTATCTGTTCCAGCAAGCTGGTTAAGTAATATTGGGAGTCGAAGTCCACAACATCTTCAAGGCTCCAAGATTGCAAAAAAAAAAAAAAACCCTGTAGTGAGTCCTACAATTTAGAAGATATTTCCTCTGAATTATTCTTGAGGTGGAAACTGCCTTCAGGGTCAGTGCTATAGCTGTGAAAAGGAAGTGGGGAAAAGCACACGCTTTTATGAAGATGCATTTCTTTCATATTGTGATATGAAGTTAAGGAGGAAAAAAAAAGTTCATTCCCCGTAGTAAGAAGATATGTAGCTGTAATTTAGATGTAAACACAATTAAATTACTGAGTGGAGCTTTTTTTCCTTTTCTGGAAGAGTTCAGATGGCAGTCACTGCAATTTGAAAAGCACAAAGCTTCATCAAGATGCTAAGGCACTGCTTTCTTGGAATTAAAAAAAATACATACATAAATATAAAATAATCGAAGGCCATTGTCATTTTAAAATCAAGCCTAAAAAAATGAATCAATCATTTATTAAAGTAAGTTTAAACCTGTTCCCTAAGAACTACCCATAGCTAATTAGGTAGCACGTTAAGACATATGACCGAGACTAGCTTAAACATCTCTCCATTTTTTTCATTTTCTTGCCTTTTAAATCTTTTCTCTCCACTGCTACTCCAGTACTCTGAAAAGGCTGCAAGCTGACAGGACCTTGTCACGGGGTTTATTTTATTTATTTAGTTATGCAATTTATCTATCGCCTCCATCCTTGTGAGCTGTTGGTGTAAATCACAGACTGATGTACTCCGGTGTGTCTCGATGTTTCCTCTAGGTGTTGTTTTTGAAAAAGCTTCTCTCAGTTTTATTTCGTTTCATTTGAAAGGTACTTGGCTACCTCAGGCTGCTATTAGAAGCACAGAATTCTTTTTTTTTTCAATTTAACTATTGAATCCCTCCATCCTTCCAGCACTCCCAGTAAGACAGAAAACTCAGATTAAACAAACAATGAAAGAGAATGAAGCAAATTTAATTAATTAAAAGCTAGAAAGCTTCTCATCCCCCCCTCCCAAAGTTTTAAGTGTGGCATGAATAGAGTTAGTTGAAACTTCCTGGAACTGTGAGTAATGTTTCTTTCTTCTGACTAGGCCCTGTTGAGTACAAGTAGTCTCGATTTGCAACCAGTTGCTTAGCGACCATTAGAAATTTCAACAGATCTTTAAAAAGCTACTTACCACCCAGATTCGAAGTTATAGCACTCCAATATCTGTACAATAGGACACAACAGCAATTTGGGGGCTTTGCAACTGGCCTGTATTTATGGTATTTATAGTCATGTGACTACGATTTATGACATTTTTTTCTGGAAGCTGGCATTCACTTCCCATTTCCAGCAAAAAACGCCCCATAATGAACAATGTTTCACTTAATGTCCATGTGTTTGCTTCATGTCCACAGTGTACATTTTAGATAGCTCAGATTGCCCAAGGAATTGCTGATAAATAAATAACAGATAATCAGAGTTGGAAGGGACTTTGCAGATCATCTAGTCCAACCCCCCGCCGAAGATCACCTTTATGTTATAATTTGTATCACAATCCTACAATCATTTTGTAAAACGTGGAATCCTGTCCCTACAGATTTTATTTGAATTTTATATATTTATATTTACATTCTTGGTGGCTCACAACAATGAAAGCAAAAGTTCACAAGTGTAAGTTCATTAAAATATGATCAACATGAACATAATAAAAACAGGGCCATGACTTCTAAACAAAAACCACAAGCACCATCAATCAATAGATTTATTGTTGTTGTGACCATAGGTTACAACCAAATTACAGAGGATAAAAGAAATAAAGCAATTAGTAAGGATAAGAAAAAGAGAAAGGAAGAACAGAATAATAAAGAACGTGCCCTTAAGAAAATTAAGTTAAGATGAAACCAGTACTAAAATTGAGAGCTTAAACATTTCTCGGTTTAAAATAAAGTATGATAACATTTTCAGCTATCAGGATAGCATCATCAGCAATTCATACCTCGAGATAAATCTTTAATCACTGAGATCTGCTGACATACAGGAAACATAGTCCATCTTTACACAAGAACATGGCTCATCAGGAAATTAAACCTGGAATGGATGTATTAAGTCAATTTATGTTAGAGAGAAGGAGATAAAAGATTATCCTGATAGTTAGAACAATTAATCAGTGGAACAACTTCCCTCCTGAAGTTGTGGATACTCCAACACTGGAAATTGTTAAGAAGAGATTGGACGACCATTTGCCTGAAATGTTATAGGATTTCCTGCCTGAGCAGGGGGTTGGACTAGAAGACCTCCAAGGTCCCTTCTGTCGTGTCCGCAAAATGACGCCAGGAGTCGGTGATTTCATGCAATGCTCTTTATTTGGAAAACTGGAACCGAACCGGCGAAAGGAAAAAAGCCTGCGGCTTTTATTTCTTTCGCCGCGGCGGCCGCGGCCAATGGCAGCACTTCAAATCTCCCGCGCTCTGAACGAGCCAATCGCGGGAGATTCTTAACGAGCCAATCGGCGCGGCTCGCCTGACCAATTAGAAAGCCCCGCGCTTTGGCCAATCAAAGCGCGGGGATTTCGAGTATGTAAATGAGGACAGAACACCCCTCCCCTCTTGGTTCAGTCCTTACGTTGCGTAGTCACGTAGGTAGGCGGGGCTCCGTCTGGTCCTACTTGACCTGCGCAACTCAGTCGTAAGCGGGATCCCGGCCGGTTCGGTCGGGTTTTTGGTTGCTCTTGCTTCTGTGCGAACCGGCTGGTTGATCGGGCCGGTTCTTTCTCCGTGGCTCCCACCTGGGCCTTCCGGGTTGGTTGAGCTACGGGTTTCGCCGCTCCCGCTCGGTCTTTCCTGGTCAGTCGAGCTGGCTTGGCTGTTCTTTTCTGGCGAGGGGTCGCGATGGCTGCGTCTCGGTAAGTACTGCTGGTTTATTTTTTCTTGTAATCGGTCACCCGGGTATTCCCTCCCCCCTTGGCTTGCGTTTTGGGAGGTGGGTTCGTTTGCTGTCCTAGACCTAAGTTGGTCGATGTGTTGTTTCCACGCTCGTCCGTCTGTTGTTTGTAGCCGGTACGAGCGTGGGCCTGTTGCTTGGGTGATGACGGCTGGGATCCATAGGGGGTCCCCCGTCAGGTTTTTCGCATATACGAGGTCCCCGGGTGCGAACGTTCGGTATTTCGTGCTTGAGTCTGGGGGCCGCTCTGGGTTATACGTAGGGTGTAACCTGTCGAGTGGGGACCTCAGCTTTCTACCCATTAGCAGTTCGGCTGGGCTTTTGTTGGTAGTGGTATTCGGGGTTATGTGTTGTGTAAAGAGAAGTCTGTTGATTTTTTCTTGGATCTCCCCGTGGTCCATTTTCCGGATGGTTTTTTTGGTAAATTGGACCATCCGTTCTGCCCTACCGTTCGCCGCCGGATGCGCCGGTGCTGTTAGTGCGTGGCGGATGCCCCTTTCGGCCAGGAATTTCTCGAACTCCAGGGAGGTAAACTGGGGCCCGTTGTCGGAGACGACGACGTCTGGGAGGCCGTGTGTTGCAAAGAGTTTGCAAAGTTCTTTGGTCACGGCCTCCGTGGTTGTTATCTTCATGTTGTTTACCTCCAGCCAGTTGGAGTAAGCGTCAACTGTTATGAGGAAGGTGTGTCCATTTGTGGGCCCGGCGAAGTCTATATGGATTCTGGACCAGGGTCCCCTTGGGGTTTCCCACTCTAGGATGGGTACTGTGGGTGGGCTGGGCCTAGTCTTCTGGCATCGCTGGCACCTAGCTACCCAGGCCTCTATCTGCTTGTCCATCCCTGGCCACCAAGCGTAACTTCTGGCCAGGGCTTTAGTTCTTACGATGCCAGGGTGCCCCTCGTGCAGCCATAACACACGGGAGGTGTGGAAGGGCATACATGACATCACTAATTACAGGGGCTGTCATGCGACAACAGAACATCCGAGTGCAGCGCTAGCAGAGGAGCTGAATAACTTCTTTGCTCGTTTTGAAGTCCCTCAACATCATAAAGCTGTACCAGCCCTATTCCCACCTTCAACTATACCCAGCTCCACTATTCCACCCAGTACACTTTCTGTGACGGAGGATGACGTCAGACGGGTGCTCCGTGCGGTGAATCCCAGGAAGGCAGCCGGTCCAGACGGAGTTCCTGGCAAGGTGCTCAAGGCATGTGCTCTCCAGCTTGCTTCCATCTTCAAAGACATCTTTAACCTCTCCTTGGCCCAGGCAGTTATACCATCTTGTCTGAAATCTGCTATAATTATCCCTGTGCCGAAGAAATCCCCCATCTCCAGCCTCAATGACTATCGTCCAGTGGCGCTTACTCCTGTAGTTATGAAGTGCTTTGAGAGGCTGGTGCTCCGGCACATCATCAATCATCTCCCCCTGGATTTCGACCCTCACCAGTTTGCCTACCGTACAAACCGGTCTACAGAGGACGCTATAGCCATAGCTCTGCACGCTGCGCTGAGCCACCTGGAGCAGCAGCAGAGCTATGTCCGGATGCTCTTTGTGGACTACAGCTCTGCCTTTAACACAATTATCCCAGGAATACTGGTTAAAAAACTGGACATATTAGGTCTGCCTTCCCCTACATGTGCCTGGATAAAAGACTTCCTAAGCGATCGGCCCCAGACTGTGAGGCTTGGCCCCCACCTCTCTTCCACTTGTACACTCAGCACTGGCTCCCCACAGGGCTGCGTGCTGAGCCCACTCCTGTACTGCCTCTACACCCACGACTGTAGTCCACAGCACGACAGCAACCTCATTGTGAAGTTTGCTGATGACACCACAGTGGTTGGACTCATTTCGAAGGGAGACGAGGCAGCTTACAGGAAGGAGGTCCTGATGTTAACAGCTTGGTGTTCGGACAACAACTTAGTTCTGAACACCAAGAAAACTAAGGAACTCATTGTGGATTTTAGGAGGCATAACACCGATTTGGCTCCCCTTTACATCGATGGAGAGCAGGTGGAGAGGATCCACACCTTCCGGTTTCTGGGTGTCATCATTGCTGATAAAATCTCTTGGACGGAAAATACCACGGCGGTCATTAAGAAGGCCCAGCAGAGACTCCATTTCCTGCGGGTGCTCAGGAAGTACAACCTGGACTCTAACCTGCTGATTACCTTCTACCGTGCGTCCATTGAAAGTCTGTTGACATACTGCATCACAGTGTGGTATGGCAACTGCACCATGGCAGACAGGAAGAGATTACAGAGGGTAGTCAAAGCAGCTCAGAAGATCATCGGCTGCCCTCTTCCCTCCCTGTCGGACATTTATTCCTCCCGCTGTCTTAGTAGAGCTGTGAACATCATAAAAGACAGTTCTCATCCTGGTTATGGACTGTTTGACCTGTTGCCCTCAGGGAGGCGTTACAGGAGCATCTGGTCAAGGACAAACCGCCTTAAAAACAGTTTTTTCCCTAAAGCCATAACTACCTTGAACTTACACATGCACTGATTTTAAATACTGCCAGATACACTGTAAATAATTGTGAACAAATCTTGTGCAATATGATCACTATTGTTGTTGTGTTGGTGGGCATGTGCAATAATTCCTACTGGGACAGGCACAGTAGGGTATTTTTATTCTTTTATTCTTTTATTCTTTTTACTCTTTTTATCATAATTTTTTAGAGATTTATGTATATTTCTGGTGTGTATGTTGCACTGAAGGACGAGTCGCTTAATTTCACTGTGTATGCGTATGATGCAAATTGTACACGTGGATAGTGACAATAAAGGTATTCGGTTCGGTTTCCAAAACCTTCCCCTGTAGTTTGTCCGGAATGACCACCCTGTCACCCCATAAGATGCACCCTTTTAACAACGAGAGTTCGGTTTGGCGGTTCTGAAACGTCTTGACGGACTCGTCGTTGTCTTTTTCTGGCCACCCTCTTTCTACCCAATGCAAAACCCGCGCCAGACGCCTGTCTTTATTAGTTTCCCGGGCAATGTCTGACGCGGTTATGGGTAGGTTGGGTAGGGTCTCGATGCTGAGGGTGGTCGTCGTTGGTGCTGGGTCAGAGTCGGATTCCGGTAGCGGCGAGCGGCTTAATGCGTCCGCATGTGAGATCATCTTACCCGGTCTGTGTATGAGTTCGTAGTTGTAGGCCGCCAGGAACTCGGACCACCTTGTCATTCGAGGAGACAGAATGTTCGGGGTGGCCCGGTTTCCTGCAAGGATGCCCAGCAACGGCTTGTGGTCCGTTATAATGGTGAAGGGCCGGCCGTAGAGATATTCGTGGAACCGTTTTATGGCGGCAACTATAGCCAGAGCCTCTTTGTCCAGTTGGCTATAGTTCCGCTCCGGTTTGGTGAGGGTCCTCGAAAAGAACGCGATGGGTGCTTCTTTTCTGTCAGGAAGGGTATGGCTGAGGACGCCGCCGACGCCGAAAGGTGATGCGTCACAAGTGACGGCCAGAGGCAGGGTTTCGTTGAATTGTATGAGGACGGCGTCGGAGGTGAGGAGGTCTTTAGTTTTTTGGAAGGCGGCTTGCTCCCGTTTCCCCCAAGTCCAGGTCGCCGCCTTGTCCAGGAGCCTATGCAAAGGCTCCACCGCCGTCGCCTTTTGGGGTAGGAAAACATTGTAAAAGTTCAGTAACCCCAAGAATGCTTGTAGTTCAGTTTTTGATTTAGGGGTGGGGGCCTCTTTGATGGCCTTGATTTTTTTACTTGTGGGGTGAATGCCGTGCCGGTCTAGGAGGTAGCCCAAGAATTCCACTCGTTCCGTGCACAGTTGGCATTTCTCCCTTTTTACTTTAAGTCCCGTTTCTTTAAATTTAGTTAGGACCTCTCTTAGTCGGCTTTCTAGTTCGGCTTGGTTGGTCGCCGACACTAGAACGTCATCGAAATAAGGTACCACCCCCTTGATACCTTGCAACAACCTTTCCATCAGGCTCTGAAATATACCTGGTGCCACGCTGACTCCGAATTGGAGTCGGTTGCATTTGAAAGCTCCCCGGTGGGTGACGATGGTCTGGGCTTCCGCCGTTTGCTCGTCGACCATTTGCGATTTTCGCCATCTCGGTGTTTTGTCTGGCTTCCGTCGGACACGGGGTTCGGTTCAGGGTCTGGATCCCACCCTCGTCGCCAGTGTCGTGTCCGCAAAATGACGCCAGGAGTCGGTGATTTCATGCAATGCTCTTTATTTGGAAAACTGGAACCGAACCGGCGAAAGGAAAAAAGCCCGCGGCTTTTATTCCTTTCGCCGCGGCGGCCGCGGCCAATGGCAGCACTTCGAATCTCCCGCGCTCTGAACGAGCCAATCGCGGGAGATTCTTTACGAGCCAATCGGCGCGGCTCGCCTGACCAATTAGAAAGCCCCGCGCTTTGGCCAATCAAAGCGCGGGGATTTCGAGTATGTAAATGAGGACAGAACACCTTCCAACTCTCTTATTCTGTTAAGCAAATTAGAGAGATCCCTAGTAATCAGGGTACATGGTGGCACTTGTGAATGATCCATGGTACTTCTTATAGTCATTCACTCCCTTGTCACTTCCAACTGGATCACAGTCATGCATTCTCCATGAAGCTGCCCCTGTAGAGCATTCAGAAGCTACATCTGGTACAGAACGCAGCTTCCCAAGCAGTAAGGGGATATATCTATGGATATTTCATGATGACTTCACTGCTTAAGGAAATGCACTGACTGCTGGCCAGTTTCTTGGTGTGGTTCAAGGCAGTGGTGGGATGCTGCTGGTTTCACAACCCATTTGGTGAACGTGCATGCCTAAGGCGCTTGCACGCAGCGCTGAAAATGGAGCATTTTTAGAAGCTCAGTAAGTAGAACAGCGAGGGGTGGGGGTGAAATCAGCTGTGCCACGTGATTGAGATGAGCTACAAAGCAGGAAATAAAGGACAGGATAGGGCAGGGGTGGAGTCAGCTGATCGTTGGAATTACTGGTTCACCTGAACCGGTCCAAACCGGCAGCATCCCACCACTGGTTCAAGATGCTGACTGTCACATTCAAAGTTCTGCATGGCTCGCGACTTGATCAGCTGAGAAACCCCCATCCCATATTTATCTGTCCATCCAACCGATCAAAGAGGACCAATTCCTCCCAACATGATTGCCATCTGGTGGGGCTTCATCTGATGCCGGAGGAAGGGACAGCTTGATTGCCCATAGGGTTGTAAGCACGTGATTGCTTGTTTTTATTTTTTAATTTTGATTAGTCCTTTTTTTAATGGATTAGAAGTCCTCCTTTTTTTAATGGATTAGAAGTCCTCCAAGATTCCTTCCAAGACTGTTGTTCTGTTTTTCTGTATGTCTTGAAACCTCTGTATCTGCTAATGATTAATCCTTGAACTTCTTCATCAATAAAACTTTGACCAAAAAAAAAAAAAGAGAGAGAGAGAGAGACATTCAGTGTTGAAAGGGGCTTAAAAATTATTATAAATCAACATGTTCAAAGTCTCCCAGATTCATTCTCTCTGGCCAGGGCCATTTTGGGTACATACATCATTAAAGCTCTGTTTCTCTGTCGATGTATTGGTGCCAGACTTTCTCAAGATAATGTTATCCTGATAATACATCACTCTTTCTCACCTCATGTCAGTTTCTTCCTATTGTATTGAGGACAGCATTTTAAATTATTTCTTGTTTTCTACATCCATGCTTTCCCTTTTCCTCCTGACTTTTGAAAACTTTTTGTTTCTGAATATAGCAATAGCGCTTATACTTATATACTGCTTTATAGTGCTTTACAGCCCCTCTCTAAAGGGTTTACAGAGTCAACCTATTGCCCCCAACAATCTGGGTGCTCATTTTACCCACCTTGGAAGGATGGAAGGCTGAGTCAACCTTGAGCCTGGTGGGATTTGAACTGCCAAAACTGTAGGCAGCTGGCTGCAGAAGTAGCTTGCAGTACTGCACCCTAACCACTGCACCACAGAGGTTCTTATGCTTAATATGGTGATACTTTTCAAGTTCTAATGTATTTGAGGGGCTGCCCCACAGAAGAAGAGGTCAATCTGTTCTCCAAAACACCCAAAGTCAGGACAAGAAGGAATGGATGGGAACTAAATAAAGTGAGGAGCAACCTAGAACTAAGGAGGAATTTCTTGACTGTGAGGACAATTCATCAGTGGAACAACTTGCCTCCAGAAGTTGTGAATGCTCCAACACTAGAAGTTTTAAAGAAGAAATTGGACAACTGTTTGTTTGAAATAGTATAGAATTCCTGCCTAAGTAGGGGGTTGGACTGGAAGTTCTTCAAGATCCCTTCCAACTCTGTTACTAGTGAAACATTCAAGTCTCTGGCTGTGCATGAAGCAGGGGAATCTGCAATAGGAACAAAAATGTCAAGATAGCAACCATAGCCATTCTAGTTGTGGCCGCCATTTTGGCTTTTTGGCATTGCCCCTCTCAATAGTCCTGGCATGACCAATGTATTCTAGGTTCTGTGGCAAGGTTCATATTTTATCTAAAATGCAATGTGGCTTGTGTGATCCTCCCCTTTATGACATAAACCATGTTTTGCCAGCTCTGTTTTATTTAATAAACCAATAGGAACAAGGGAGAAATTCCTTTACTGCATGCAATCCGGAGTGACTTCAAGTGAGACAAGTAGTGATATAAATTTGAGAATAAATAGACAAACAAACCAATCCAGCATGTTATGCAATGATTCTGTGTTGTACATTTCAAATCAGTTTCTGACATTTATCCTTTTTAAAGGTATGTTTGTACCTATTTGCTTTTGGAAATGTAAGGGTGTGCGTGTAAAAAAAAAACAGGCAGAATTCTATCCCATGGTTGGTGGGGAAATAATTCAAGATTAACTCTTGAATTGAAATCAGAGGGAAAAGTGAGAAATGCTGCTCATTACAAATAATCCTTGACTTAGCTGAGCCTAGAATTATGATCATAACTTTATGTGATTTGAGGCATCACATGACTGTATTCAAAGTTATGACTATTTTCTTGAGGGTTGTTAAGCGAACAGGAAGGTTACAACAAAGAACAACGAAGAGGATAAGGGGTCTGCAAAATTGTATGAGGAATGGTTGAGGGAGCTAGGTATGCCTAGCCTATGGAAGAAAAGGACCAGGAGTGACTTGATAGCAGTCTTCCAATATGTGAGGGGCTGTCATGGAGAGGAGGAGGTTGATTTGTTCTCTAAAGCACCTGAAGGCAGGACAAGAAGTAACAGGTAGAAAGAGAAATCCAACCTAGAAGTAAGGATAAATTTTCTGACAGTGAGAACACTTAATAGCTTGCCTCCCAGAGTTGTGGGTGTTCCATCACTGAAGGTTTTCAAAGAGAGACTCAACCATTTGACTGGGATGGTGTAACTCCTTGAGCAGGGGGTTGGATTAGAGGACCTCTGAGATCCCTTCCAGCCCTATGAATCTATGTTCTAAATATATATATATTTCTATTGTGTTTTTGTTCTTCTTTATTGCCCAGAATTCCTTTGGTAAATGGGCAGGCATCTACATTGGTTGATTGAATAATAATTAATAATTAATAATAATAATTGACTGATTGAATAATAAATCGGTGTTTGTATACATCAGTGTACACCCATGTTGTGTCAACCGGTGACAGTTGTTTATAGGTGCTTCCTTTGGTGGGAAGGGGGACAAAGAACATCTAAGTAGCCACCCTTCTGAGGGGGCTATATAAAGGAAAGCAGCTCTGTCTAAGGAAGGAAAAAGACTGTGCTGAGAAAACATTTCAATCTTGGCTGATGTCCTATTTTTCTATGTAAAATAAGTTAATTCTGTTCCTCCCTAGGCACAGTCTAGGAAAAGATGTACCGGCTGATTTTAATGAATGTAGACACTAGGCCTTCTGAAATGAGTATCCATGAAATGTAGAGTCACTTGAGAAATCCTGTTATATATTCTCTTGGGGAAACAGAAAGGCTGTGTTTGTACAATTTGCTTAACTAGATCAAGTAAAGAGCTAGTAGCGCAACCCGGTAACCTCAATTAAGGCTTGGCTGGTTGGTTTTGGTGGTACGGAATCACTGCAGACCTCACTATTTGATCAATGTAAGGATGTCTTGTGTACACACCAAAGGTAAGGGATAAATGTTAGTCAGTAAGGTTAAACATTTTGTTGGACTGCAGGTAAAGAGTACGGATAGTCCTCAACTTATGACTGGTTGCTTAGCAACTGTTCCAAGTTCCCAAGGCTCTACCTGGGGGCTACTTGTGACCTGGATTCTGATGGTAGCTCTGTCCCCACACTTTGCAGTTACCTGAACTCCCACTTTGAGCACCAGACAAATGGACCACACTTATTGTTGAGTAGGCACTGGAAGAAAGCTCGGGAGTCAGTGACTAGTTTTCAGCTCTTTATTGGTCCCGAGATTGACTCGGTTTGGCTAGGGTGTGCGGAGGCTTATATAGAACTTCCTGGCCAAGCCGCGGCCAATGACACCTCTTTGAATCTCCCACGATCGGTTTCCTCCAATCGCGGGGAATTCGCAATGGGCCAATCCGTGCCACTTGCTCGGCCAATCAGGTAGCCGTGTGTCTTAGCCAATCAGAACGGTTATCTACAAGAATGCTAATGAACAATACAGAACACCCCTCCCCTCTTGGTATGGTCCTACGTGACGTAGTCCCGTAAGTAGGCGGGGCTCCACACTTGTCTACTGGACCTGCGCAGGTTAGTTGGTGTCTGGTCTTTGAGCGGTTCGGTCGGGTTCTGTGTCGTTCCTTGCCTCATTGGTAGAACCGCCTGGAAGGGTGAGCTGGGCCTTTCGCCGCAGTTCCCTCCCGGTCTACCCGGGTCAGTTGAACTGCTGGCTTTGTCGCTCCCGCCTGGCCGCTCCGGGCTGGTTGAGCTGGCTTGGCTGTTTCTTCCAGGCGAGGCTTCGAGTTGTTCGTCTGTTCCTGCTTCGGTTGGTAAGTATTCTTGGTTTCTTTTTTGTGGGGTTTGGTTGTTTTGGTTTCCGGGGTTTTCCCTCCCCTCTTGGCTGGTATTGGGGCTTCCCCTCCCATCTGTGGTTTCTTTTTCTCTGTGTGTTTGCGTGTCGGTTGTATTTCCCGTGTCGATTCTCGATCTTAATTGATCGATGTGTCTTTTCCATGCTCGTCCGTCAGTTGTCTGTAGCCGGTATGAGTGGGGACCTGTCACCTGGGTTATGGTTGCTGGAACCCAGAGTAGGTCCCCTGTGAGGTTTTTGGCATATTCTGCGTCACCCGGTATGAATGTTCGGTGTTTACTTGATGAGTCGGGAGGTTTTTCTGGGTTGTATGTGGGGTGCAGTCTGTCGAGTGGGGACCTTAATTTTCTTCCCATTAATAGTTCTGCCGGGCTTTTGTTGGTTGTCGTGTTTGGAGTTATGTGCTATATGAATAGCATTTTATTTATTTTCTCTTGTATTTTCCCGGTTTCTATTTTTTGGATTGTTTTTTTCATAAATTGGACCATTCGTTCCACCCTCCCATTCGCCTCCAGATATACTGCTGCTGTCAGTGCATGTCGTATTCCCCTTTCTGCTAGGAATTTTTCGAATTCCAGCGAGGTAAATTGGGGCCCATTATCTGATACAATGACATCTGGGAGGCCGTGGGTTGTGAATAGTCTGTTGAGTTCTTTGGTAACGGCCTCCATGGTGGTAGTTCTCATGTTGCTTACCTCCAGCCAGTTGGAGTAAGCATCTACCGTAATGAGGAAGGTGTGCCCCTTTGTAGGTCTGGCGAAGTCTATATGAATCCTGGACCATGGTCCTCTGGGGGTTTCCCATTCTCGGATTGGGGCAGAGGGGGGCTTGGTCTGGATGCTTGGCATTGGCCTGCATGCTGCCACCCAAGCCTCGATTTGTCTGTCCATCCCTGGCCACCAGGCGTAACTCCTGGCTAAGGCTTTTGTCCTGACGATGCCTGGGTGTCCTTCATGTAATAATTCCAGTACATTTTTTTGTAATTTTTCTGGGATGAGAACCCTATCCCCCCATATTAAACAACCCTTTTGTAAAGACAGTTCTGTTTGCTGGTTCCAAAATGTCCTAAATTTCTCGTCGTCTTTTTCCGGCCACCCTTTCTCTACCCAATATAAAACCCGCGCCAGACATTTGTCTTTATTGGTTTCGCGGGCAATGTCTGACGCGGTTATGGGTAGATTGGGTAGGGTCTCTATGCTAAGGGTGGACGTTGTCGGTGCTGGGTCGGTGTCTAGGTCGGGCAGCAGTGTGCGGCTCAGGGCATCTGCGTGGGTAATTGTTTTCCCGGGCCGGTAGTTGTAGGCGGCGAGGAATTCAGACCACCTTGTCATTCTTGGAGATAGAATGTTCAGGGTGGCCCTGTTCCCAGCCAGGATTCCCAGCAATGGCTTGTGGTCGGTGATGATGGTAAATGTCCTTCCATAGAGGTACTCATGGAACCTCTTTACTGCAGCGATGATTGCCAGAGACTCTTTGTCCAGCTGACTGTAATTTCTTTCCGGTTTCTAGAGGGTTCTTGAAAAGAAGGCGATGGGTGCTTCTTTTCCGTCAGGGAGGGTGTGGCTGAGGATGGCTCTGACGCTGAAAGGTGATGCGTCGCATGTGACCGCTAATGGTAGTGTCTCGTACTGGATGAGGACGGCATCCGAAGTGAGTAGGCCCTTGGTTCTGTTGAATGCGGCTTCCTCACGTTTCCCCCAATTCCAGGTGGCTGCCTTGTCCAGGAGTCTATGCAATGGCTCCGCTGCGGTGGCTTTCTGGGGCAGGAAGATATTATAGAAGTTAAGCAGTCCTAGAAATGCCTGCAGCTCTGTTTTATTTCTCGGCCTGGGGGCTTCCTTGATGGCTCTGGTTTATTTTTCGGTTGGGTGAATTCCGTGCTGGTCTAGGAGGTACCCTAGGAATTTGACCCTCTTGGTATGCAATTAGCATTTTTCTTTTTTGACTTTTAGCCCCGCATCTCTGAATTTTTGTAGCACCTCCCTCAGGCGACCTTCCAGTTGTTTTTGGTTGGCCGCGGACACCAGCACTTCATCAAAATAGGGCACCACCCCCTTGATCCCTTGGAGGAGCCTCTCCATGAGGCTCTGGAAAATTCCAGGTGCCACGCTGACTGGAACTGGAGTCTCTTATAGCGAAAAGCCCCGGATGAGTTATTATGGTCGCGCCTTGGCAGTTTCCGTGTCGACCGGCAACTGTTGGTAGGCTTGTGCCAGGTCGAGCTTTGCGAAAACCTTGCCTCCCCCCAGTGAGTGCAGAAGGTGCTGCACTACTGGGACGGGGTACGCGCTTTGTTGTAAAGCGCAGTTTAGGGTGGCCTTGTAGTCCCCACAGATTCTCACCAACCCATCGGGCTTGACTGGGGTAACTATGGGGGTTTCCCACCGGGCGTGATCGGTTGGCTCTAGGACTCCCTGCTTGATGAGCTTGTCTATTTGCTCATCGATCTTGGGTCTGAGTGCGAAAGGTACTCGTCACGGTTTGAGGCAAATCGGGGGAACGCTGGGGTCTAGACTGAAGGAAATAGGGGGCCCTCGGTACTTGCCTCGGGTGCCATCGAACACTTCCTGGAAGTCCCTCGCAAGTTGTTCCTCCCAGTCTACCTCTGCGACGTGGTCGATGCCGGTTACCTTGATCCCGAGCGGCGTGAACCACTGTAGTCCCAAAAGGCTGGGTCGGTCTCTGTCCACAATAGTCAGGGGGAGTCTTGCTGTGCACCCCTTGAATGTGATTTCGAAATGTCCGGTTCCGACTACAGGGATGCGGTTCCCTTGGTAGTCCTTTAGAATTAGCTTCTGGATTTCCAGGCCCCTTTTGTAGATGGTGGGTACTAGGCACTTGATTTCCCGCCACGCAACCATGGAGAGGTAGGACCCGGAGTCCACCTCCATCTTGCATGGCTTTCCCTCGATTCCCACTTCCACGTGTACCTTGCAGGCATCCCAGCAAGATGAATGGCCGATGATGACCGTCTGGTGGGTCTCCTCTCTCTGTCGGCTCTTGCCGTTCCGTCGGCCTCGTCCGCCCCGGTTCCAACGGTCCTTGGCTTGGCGATCCCTCATTCTGGGGGGGTGCTGCTTTGTCATCGGCCGCTGCCGTCTCGTTGTCGGGGGCTGTAGGTTCTTTTGAGTCAGCAGACTCGGGCGATGTGGCCTCTCTTGTCGCATTGGCGGCAGATTGTGTCGAAAAATTGGCATTCCAATCGAGGATGGTCACCCCCGCACCTGGCGCATTTCAGCCCCGACTTACGACTCCGCCGTTTGCACCGGTCTCGTTCTGTTTGGAGCTGGTGGATGTCTTCCTCCTCATCCGAGGTGTCGGAGGGGGAGTCGAGGTCACCATGGTGGATGGTGGTGGTTGCTCGTCGGCTTGCTTCTGGTTGCATCTCGGCTGCTGTGGTTGTCTCGGCAGTTGTGGCTTGGTCCCCTGCATCTGGTCTCCGCATTCGGGCTGCTGATTTCCGGGTTGCCTCGGCTGCGGTCGCTTCCGTGAGGGCATGAGTGAGGGAGATGTCGCCTTTTGCCATCAGTCGGCTTTGTAGGACAGGGTCTCTGAGGCCGAGGATGACACGATCTCATAACGCCTCATCCATATCTGTGAAGCCGCACATGCCCCCTAGATTCCGCAGGTCAGCGATGAAATCGCTGATGCTCTCACCCTCTCACTGGTCGCGCTGGTAAAAATCGTGCCATCTAATGAGGGTGGTCACAGTGGGGGCATAGTGGCTTCTCAACAGAGGCTCGAGGTCGGCCCAGTCCATCGCCTTTACATCTTTGGGTTTCGTGAGGGCTTTCGCCATCTTAAACACTGTGAGCCCGCAGTGTGTCAGGAAGACGGCCCTTTTTTTCTGCCCATTTGCGTCCTTGAAGTTGCTACTCTCCAAGAACATCAGGAACCGGTCAATATACGAATCCCAACCCTGGTTAAAGGGTGCGGGCGGCGCGATGCTGGCCATCTCGTTGGCTCGCTCATCTCAGTGCCACGTGTTTGGTGGGTATCAGTTCAGCGATCTCACCTTCGTCCCCAGTATTGAGTAGGCGCCGGAAGAAGGCTTGGGAGTCAGTGACTAGTTTTCAGCTCTTTATTTGTCCCGAGATTGACTCGGTTCGGCTAGGGTGTGCGGCGACTTATATAGAACTTCCCGGCCAAGCCACGGCCAATGACACCGCTTTGAATCTCCCGCGATCGGTTTCCTCCAATCGCGGGGGATTTGCAACGGGCCAATCCGTGCCGCTTGCTCGGCCAATCGGGTAGCCGTGCATCTTAGCCAATCAGAACGGTTATCTACAAGAATGCTAATGAACAATACAGAACACTTATGGCTGGTTGTAGTGTCCCACAGTCACTTTACCGTGTTTTACAGCAGTTTTGCCCCAAACTGGCAGTTACTATTTTCAGCAAAACTGGCTGTCAACTCATAAAATATTTATCTGGCCTTTTTAGAATTGCCAATAGAAAGAGAACAGTGCAGCAGCTTGCGAAACCAAAACTGCGTTCCATAAATGTTTTCAAAGATAGTAACTAGGTCAGACGTCTCCAACCTTTTGGACCTCAGGTACCACCAAATTCATAATTTTAAATCCTGCAGACCACCAATATGAATCCAGCATGCCGCTCGCTGAAGTGCCTGGACTCCCAATGACAGGATGGGGTCCTTCAGGCACTTAGTTTGGCTGCCTGTTTCTGCAATCTTAAATACTCAAAGAGTCATCTGGATCCGTTTCCCACAGAAAATAAAAGCGAAGTTTCTGCCATGCCAAATTCTAACCGGAGAGCATGATTGATGACTCTTGGCTATGGATGTGTCCCATTGGAGAATATGAATTACGATACACACAGGGGGTGAGGTAAAAACCAGGGTCAAGGGTGACAATGGATGTGTCTCAGAGTTGGCTACACCCAGGCAGCGCCGACATGTTAACTCTCAATAAATCCTTTTTAAGTTTTTGAAGTTTGGCTCGAGACTCATGATTTAAATAGGGATAACTGCAGGAATCCTGACAGCAGCCCCATAGCGAACTATGGGTTCACTTAATGACTGTGATAGTGGCTTTATGACCACTCATTTGATTATTGACTGGCCTGAAAAAGCTCGTAAAATTGGGCTGATCACATGATGCTTTACAACCATGACGACTTGAATGAGAGAGTTAATCTACACTCAGTTAGCCCTATCCAAAGCTAAACTCACTCTTCTAAGATGCTGCTGGGTTCATCTGCTCATGTTTGCTACCCTTAAAGCCATTTACATTAAAAACAAATCAGTAGGAACATTTAGAAAGTGAAAACATAGAACACAGAATAATAGGGTTAAAAGGGACCTTGGAGGTCTTCTAGTCCAACTGTACTCAAGCAGGAGACCCTGTGCCATTCTGGACAAATGGCTGTCCAGTCTCTTCTTGAGAACCTCCAGTGATGGAGCCCCCACAACTTTCTGAGGTAAGCTGTTCCACTGATTAATTATTCTCCCCATTAAGAAATTTCTCCTTAGTTCTAGGTTGGATCTTTCTTCAATGATCTTCCATCTGTTACTTCTTCAGTTGGGAAGATGACGTGAATGCCTGCTATGATGGCTGTTTTCTGCATCTAATCAGCCCTTGGTTTCTTTGATCACCTGATTTAGATGACCAGGTAAAATGGCTTATTTGTGAATGGCGTCAGATTCAGGCCTATGGCTTGGTGCAATGTGTGTACAGCATCAACTTCTTCCTTCCATCAACTTCTACCTAGCCCTCGGCTTACGTTTAGTGACCGTTCAAAGTTACAATGGCACTGAAAAAAGGTAATTTATGACCGTTTTCACTTACAACTGTTGCAGAATCCCCCATGGTCACGTGATCAAAATTCAGACACTTGGCAACTGACTCATATTTATGACAATTGCAATATCCCAGGGTCACATGATTCCCCTTTTGCAACCTTTTGCAAAGTCAATGGGGAAGCCAGATTTACTTAACAACGGTGTTACTGACATAACAACTGTAGTGATTCACTGAACAATTGTGGCAAAAAAAAGACCATAAGATGGGACAAATGTCTCACTTTTAGCAACAAAAATTTTGGGCTCAATGGTGGTCATAAGTTGAGGACTACCTCTACTAAAAACTCTCTCCAGGAAGGTTCACTTGGAGCTCTCCGCTGTTCTGATTTCAGCCAAAGTGTTTCTCCCTCAGACTAAGTTCAGACAGGAGCTCAGCTCTTCTTTGATTAACCATAACTTTGATTAATAAACCAGAATTGCAAAGGGCATGAACCATACTAACAAATAAGCCATAGGAGGAGGACCGTAGCTTGATGGTGGACTATCTGATATTCTCACAGAAGTCTCCAGCTTCAGTCTTCAACACCTTGGGTTAGATAGTCAACTCACAGCAGATACACAGCATCTGGCTGATATTGGGGAATGTAAGGTTAAACAGGATAGGGTTTTGTTAGTACTTGGATCCCTATTTTTCAACCTGAGCAGCTTGAAAATGTTTGGACTAGCAATTTAAAAGGAATGTTGTGAAAGGTAGTAGGGATAAGCCACTTCTCTATTGTGTAAAGATGGATATGGCCATATTAGTTTCTGGGAATCGTCCTTTGCTTGAAGGTGATTCTACTTTATCTGGTTTCTATATCCTGAATACAAATCACATCAGATTTTGGCATGCCTGGTTAGTATCTTTATTTTCTTAATTGGTGGTAGTCTTTAACCTTCCAGATGGTGGGCTACCACTCCCTGTGTCCTAATCATTGCTCATGCTGAACGGATGGCAGCTTGAATCCTACAACATCTGGAAAGCAACAGGTTCCTCCATCTTTTATTAAATTGTTCAGATACATCTTATACTAAATTGTGCAGATACATAACAGAATAGCAGAGTTGGAAGGGACCTTGGAGGTCTTCTAGTCCAGCCCCTTGCTCAGGCAGGAAACCCTATGCCATTCCATACAAATGGATGTCCAGTGTCTTTTTCAAAGCCTCCAGTGATGGAGCATCTACAACTTCTGAAGGCAATTAATCCACTGATTAATTGTTCTCACTGTTAGGACATTCCTCCTTAGTTCCAGGTTGCTTCTCTCCTTGATTAGTTTCCATCCATGGCTTCTTGTTTTGCTTTCTGGTGCTTTGGAAAATAGGTTGACCTCCTCTTCTTTGTGGCAGCCCCTCAGATATTGCTGTCATGTCACCCCCACCCCCACCCCAGTCCTTCTTTTCACTAGACAAACCCTGTTCCTGCAACTGTTCTTCATATTTGCTAGCATGATTGGCTGGGGAATTCTGGGAGTTGAAGTCCACATGTTTTAAACATGCCAAGGTTGAGAAACATTGATTGAGGCCAAATTGGCTCGGGGTAAAAAGGTGCCACCTCTGCTTTAGGTTAATACCAATTTTCTTCTAATCTAATCTAAAATTGGTTCAGAAGGATGGGGAAACAATGTCTCTTAATCCTGTTGCCACCATAATGCACAATGGTCTTACCCAAAGTTTTGTCTGTTGGCTTCTTCCTAGAGCCATTCTTGATTATGAACATTGCAATCAATGAATTCTTCAGCACAGGTCATCCATTAGTCTCCTATTAAATTTGCATTTGGGTAAAAATATTATTTCTGAATCAAGCGGGGTAATTATTTGTTCTTGAAAAGTGCCTTCACTCATCAAGAGGGACATCAACCTGAAAAGGACATTTCCTTGTACAAAAGACCTTTCAAAACCCTTGCCATCTACAGTTTTTAAAGCACTTGTATTAAATAATAAAGTCTTTACAGGAAATGTGTGGCCCAATTAACTGCAGTACCTTTAGAACCAATTAAGAGATGTTTAAAAAGAAGATTAACCAATTATTCGATTAAATGTGGCAGCCTAACTTTTGATTGCAAAATAACACTTAGCTTTTTAGCAATGGTTGACAGCTTTTTCCTGTCTATTTTTGTGGGTTTTCTGGTTGCAGAAACAATTTAATTAATTGTGTAATTTGTTTTATTTGTAACACTTTCATTATAGTTTTTATTACTAGTTGTTTTGTCACTTGTTTTTCTCTATCGAGAGCAGGGTATCTATTAAAATACTTTTAAAAACCATAAAATGAAAACCTTTGATATTTTTTCTCCCTGACTTTCGGTTCTGTTCCTTAAATACCAGAGCAAGTTTTCAAATTGCAGCTGAATCCTAAATAAGTTCTGAATTAAATCTACTTCAGCAGGACTTAGTCTGTAGAAACCATGGACAAAATAGGGATATGTAGCAGACAAAAGGGACTGTGCCCCAAACGTCTCTTGAACTTTTGTCTGGATTGGTCCTTCAGGTACTGTAGGCTTCAAAAAAAAACTACCAGAATTAAGACCTGATTTACACTTTGCATTGTGATCATGCGAAATTATGAATAAACCATAACTACTTGGGGTTATACTAGTTTGCTTTCCTAGTTTATTAGGACAAATGTAGTAATATCCATACAGATAGTCCTTGAATTTACAACCATTCATTTAGCAACTGTTCAAAGTTACAATGCATTAAAAAAGAAAGTGATTTATAACTGGCACTCGCACTTACAACCGTCATAGCATCCCTATGGTCACATGATCAAAATTTGGTTACTTGGCAACTGGTATGTATTTATGATCATTGCAGAGACTTGGAAGGGTCATATAATTGTTATCTACAACTTTTCCAGCTGGCCTCCAACAAGAAAAATCAATGAGGAAACCTGGATTTGCTTAGTGACTATGTGATTCACTTAACAAGTTAACTGCAGTTATTTACTTGACAACTGTGGGGGGGGGGGGGAAGGATGCAAAATTAGCAACGGAAGTTCTAACCCAATTGTGCCTCAGTCAATTATCTGAATTCACACATATCACAATTGCTGAGTCCAGACAGTATGCCAAACCAGACGAAAGATATTATGGTTTCCTCAAGTCATTATTTTAAGGCCTCCAATTTAATACAGTTGTGGGAAGCCCCCTGCCCCTGCTGCTCTAGAGAATGAAATATTTTGGGAATATTAAAAGAGGCAGAATATTATATTTTCCCAAAGGAGAAATGGAGAAAAAAAATCTTAACAAAGGCAGAAAGCAGCACCAACAACCTCCAGCTGATGCCTGAAATCTTTAGAGATGGATATTTTGTGCCCATTAAGAAAGACTGGGCCAACCTTTTCATAAACAAAACACATTCAGCTCCAGCTGATGGGATTAAAATTTACATCCCACCCAAATTCTAAGAACAGGTCATGACCTTTAGGACATAATAGAATTAGCCCATCACCATTAGAATAGCAAAAGGCACAGGCTCACTACATTGCACAACCCCCAGGAGTATCTCAGAACCCTTTAAAAGTCCATGTACTCATCAAACCAATTTGTCAGCTGTCCCAGAACTACATGCTGTTGTTGGTTCTGCTCATCAATAAATAGAGTCCTTCTTTCCAATCAGCCTCCATTTTATTTCCAGTGCCTTTCTCCTGGCTTGGAACCAGGCAAGATTTTTTTTTTTCCAACACAGTGGTTAAGGCATCAGACTAGCACTCAGAAGATGGTGAGTTCTACTCTTGTCTTAGAAATGAAGCAGCTGGGTGATGTTGAGCCAGCTACTTGCTCTCAACCCTAGGAAGGAAGCGATGGTAAACCACTTATTAATTCTTACCAAGAAAATTGAAGGCAGTTGCCTGGAATCAAAAAAATGGCTAAAAGTCATTCAAGTCATTAGCATAAAATAAATGGGAAGTGTCAACAGTGTTACTGTAAACAATTACATAAATCTGGGCTCAACAATATGAAGTATAGGGCTCTCCAATTGTTTTTTATGCTAAAGATAAATTACACCTGCATTATCTTCAGAGATTATTAGTGGTCCCCAAAGGCTAATCAAATTACAATGTTGCATGAAGTCATCCTTTGTGGTCTGCAATCCATTGTTTATTGGTGTAGTGTGTTTTGTAAACCCAGCCAATTGAAGTTTACTCAATTAGCATGCTATGTAGAACCAGTCTTAAATCAATGGAACATGAAAAAAGTGAAATTTTGTATGCTGGAATATGTGGACCTGCTATTCCATACATCGGTGTGTGTGTGTGTGTGTGTGTGAGAGAGAGAGAGAGAGATTTCTGGCTATATTTTCAAAAGAATCCTCTAACATTTACTCCAAAGTACAGTTGGCTTTGAAACTCATTATATTCGGTACTCAATGCATTCTGATGTGAAAATTTTTGTCCCGGTACTCATTGTTTATTTGGTCTCAATGGATAAGCTAGAACTTGTCATTGTCAGCTCCTTGTGACTTACTACATTATTCCGTATGGAAAAAAATTGTTTGGTACTCATAGATTTTGGTAGTCATCATGCTTAACAATGAATACTGAGGTACTACTGTAAATCCTGTTATATTTAGTGACACTCATTTTCTCATTAAATATAGGTTAGACTTCCATTCTTAAATTATTTTACTGTGTTAATTCCCTTAATGGATAATCAACATAGCCTTGCAAGATACCCTCCCTTCCTTCACAAAATTCATAAGGTAATTCATATTGTGTAAAATATTTGCACAGGAGGTGTGAACAAACAGGCATCATCTCAATTGAAGAAAAGGATAATTTGCAGCTTCTTTCTGAATGTCCTATCATGACCTTGAAATGGCATTCGGTTGGAGGTATTGGCAAATATCCCCCCTTCCTTTCTCTCTCTCTTTCTCTCTGTCTCCCCCTCTGCTCATTTGAAGAAAACTGTCTCCAATCCAGCAAGTTTTATTTTTATTTTTATTATTTTATTTAGGGGCAGGAGGAAGGTGATGAACGCAATTAGATTTTAAGGGAAAACAAAAGAAGGGTTTTTTTTGATTAAAGCATGAGAGCCCCTTTCAAGTTTCTTTCATTGGCAGAATCACCTGAAAGAAAAACTGCCCTGTGGAGAATAAAGTGCGAATCCTGCGGTGTGGCAGATGGGGATCAAGCCATTTCAGAGATTTCCCTTCCATTTCCTCCACCCCCCACTTCTTTGTAAAAATGGCCCTCCACCCCGCCCTCCACAACCACTTCAGCCAATTCACTGAGGTTGAAAATGGGAAGCCAGGAGAAGTCGATTGACATTAGTATGATTTGGAGGATTGCTTGATGTATGTTTCCTACAGGTGTATGGAGAGATGTGAGATAAACACAGAAGGCGCATCTTCAAACTGTCCTTTTTGTGTAGAATTTCTCTGATGTGGGATGTGAACTGAAAGTTTGTGAAGCCTACAGATGTTAATATGGCTCTTTATCTTTCATTCTGTTCCCCATGTCTCTCTGAAATTTATTTACCCACTCTCATTTTGTAGGGCAGGGGTGTCCAACTTTGTCAACTTTAAGACTTGTGGACTTTAACCCTCAGAATTCCCCCAGAATTCTCCCAGAATTCCAGCAAGGGAATTCTGTGAGTTGGAAGTCCACAGGTCTTAAAGTTGCCATGGGTAGACACTTCTATTGTAGGAGGAGATTTGGATTACAGGTAGTCCTTGACATACAACTATTTGTTCAGTGACTGCTTCAAGTTATAACAGCACTGAAACAAGTGACTTATGACCATTTTTCACACTTAAGACCATTGCAGCATCCTACAGGAACAAAATTCAGATGCTTGGCAACTGGCATGTATTTATGACGGTTACAGTGTCCTGGGCTCATATGATCTCCTTTTGTGAACCTCTGAGAAGCAAAGTTAATGGGAGACATAGATTCACTTAAGAACCATGTTACTAACTTAACAGCTGCAATAATTCACTTCACCACTGTGGCAACAAAGGTTGTATAATGAGAGAAAATTCACTTACAGAAAATTTTGGGCTCAATTGTGGTCATAGGTCATGTGCAATATATAATTAGATTAAATTTCACCATGAGGAAAACTTTAGGTTTGAATTCCTATATGTGTGTCCTGTTAAAGAAAGTTTGGACTTCCGCTGTCTGCTTGGAATAGACTAGACTAGACTAGAATTCTTTATTGGCTATGTGTGATTGGACACACAGGGAATTTGTCTTGGTGCAAATGCTCTCAGTGTACATAAAAGAAAAGATACATTTGTCAAGAGTCAAGAATCATAAGGTACAACACTTAGTGATAGTCATAGGGTACAATAAGCAATCAAATCATGATAGGAAATAGTCAGTAGAAATCATAAGGACACAAGTGACAAAGTTACAGCCATACAGTCACAAGTGGGAGGGGAGGGTGATAAGGAGTGATGAGAAGATTAATAGTAATAGTAGTGCAGACTTTGCAAATAGTTGGACAGTGTTGACAGTGGACTGTCATAAGTCACTTTTTAATGTGCTGTTGTGGCTTTGAATAGTCAATAAAAAAATGATTGTAAGTCAAGGACTACCTGTATACACAAATATATAATCACACAACGGTATCTCCGTGATAGCCAGTGAATAAAATCAATGCATAGAATTTGATTCCCAGAAAATAATTTATAAAAATGCTGGGGTGGGTGGGTTGGGGGGAATAATTTTACAGGTTGTCCTCAACTTATGACCACAGTTCTATCACTAAGCGGGGTGGTTGTTTAGTGAGTCATGCCCAATTTTAGGAATATTTTGCTTCTATTGTTAAACAAATCCCCACAATTGTCAAGTGACTCTCATGGCTGGTAAGTGAATCTGGATTTTGCCATTGATTTTGCTTGTTGGAAGCTGACTAGGAAATTTGCAAATGGCGCTCACATGATCCTGGGACACTAAAGTCATCATAAATAGATGCCAGTTGCCTGAATTTTGATTGGTGACTGTGGGGATGTTGCAACGGTCCTAAGGGTAAGAACCAGTTTTTAGTCACTTTTTTTTTTAGCACTACTGTAACTTTGAATAGCCACTAAAAGAATGGTTGTAAATTGAGGGCTACCTTTATTCCTTGCTCACAAACAGACCAGTAGGAGGCTGCAGCTGATTTGTTCTCAGTCAGTAATTGGCAAATTGCAGGCAAAAAAACCCCAAGCCAAGGCTTGGGCAGATGGGACTGTTTGATGTGGGTGAACAAGGAACAAGATGTGCTTTTAAAAGGCCTGAGAATGTACAGCGACATCACTAGGCGGTGCTGCCCCACAGTGGCATCAGTACACAGGCAGGTAAAGGAGGTGCTTGTGCAGTGATGTCACCCTTGTCACACAAGGCCTTGTCACACCTTCTGCTGCCTTGCTACAGTGTAGAAAGTCAGCACCCACCCTCCTAGAAGAATGAAATGTTTTGAGGAATATTAAAAAAGGCAGAATATTATATTTCCCTAAATGAAAAAATGGAGAAACATGTTTTTAAAGAGGCAGGAAGCAGACTCAGTCTTAATAGCCCACAGCAGATATTTTGTGCCCATGAAGAAAGACTGGGCCAGCCTATCTGCAAAACAAAAGACCTTCAGCTCCAGGATAATGGGATTATCCTTCAGGAAAAAGACATTAAGCCACAGTAGGGATTGTCCAGCACCCTTTCAGAACACAAGCCTTTATTGCATCACCCTCAGTGCAGCCCAAACTTCAACCAAAGTTAGCTCAGACAAACACCTAAGATTTGTCCTTTGCCTATAGAGCCAGCTATGACCCCTACATGTCCCCATGGGAATCTGACAACAGCCAATAGAATACATGTTCTTGCACAGGAACAGGAAGCTCAAGTGCAAAGCTCACAGAAGGTATAAACCCACCCTCCTCTCTCAATTCCATTTTTTATCAGCTGCACCAGAACCATGTGCTTGGTGGTTCTGTTTATCATTAAACCTTCTTTCCAATCAGCCTCTATGTTTCCAGTGTCTTCTTCCCAGCTTGGAATTGAACCAGATGGATATTTCTTCCCACAACAGATACAGGTAATCCTTAAATATAACCGTAATGGAGCCTATCCTTTTTGGTCCTAAGTTGTAATGGTCGTAAATTGGGTCAGTCAAGTGGCCAACCTGATTTTACAACATTTTTTTTGCAGATTAAGTGAATAAAGCAGTTGTAAAGTGGCCACTGCAGTTGTTAAGCAAATGCCACCATTGTTAAGTGAAACAATGGGTACAGTTTCACCAAAACCCAGAAGTGCCAGTTTTTGGCAAAACTCATGGGACTGCAGAACACTGCAAATGGTCATAAATGAGGCTTGGTTGCCAAACACCCAAAATTCAGTCATGTCACTGAGGAGGGAGCCTGACTGTTGAACATTTGAATTTGGATCATAAGTTGCCTAAGGTTGTAACTTTGAAACAGTCACTAAGCGAAGTCGAGGACTACCTGTGTTATGTCCTGAGCATGGGCGCAAGGAACGGAGACGAGGCATCGAACTGTGACCTCAACTCTTTATTAGTAAATTCAGAACAGAGCAAAATACTTGGGCAGCAGCAGCTCTTTTATAGAGCTGGATGCTGTCAGAACAACCAATGATTTAAGTTTACCGCTCTAACGTGTGCAATCAGAGATGACCCGCTGTCAGCCAATCAGATCAGCCAGAAACGACCAATCACGACTCACTATTCGCGGGCCAATGAGAAGTGCAGGATTACGAGCCTGCTGTTAAAGTAAAACTATTAGGGTTGTTAATGAACATGTTAGCTTAATCCTTAACTACCTATATTCCTGAATGCACACTAGGAAGAAAAACCACTTAAAAAAACCTAAGAAGTGACAGCCAAAAAAGTGACTGGGATGTTAGACAGAAATATATCAAGAGCTACCCGGAGTTACCTTATAGGATAGTTTAAATAATAATTAAAGAAACAGATAATAATTAAATGTCTGGCGGCCTTTGTTTCTGCATCTCTCTGCTCCTAGGCCAGGTGCCTCTGGTAGATATCCAACTGCATTAGGATTGCTAGCTGAACAAAAGCCCAAAAGTTCAGCTCAATCTCAGGAAACAATGGCTTTCCAATATTACTGAACTACTATTCCCAGCATTCCTTGCCATCATGCATCATAGATGAGATTCCTGGGAATTGTAGTTCAATGCAATTTCTAGGTCCTTGCAGGGATTGGAAGCCATAGCCCACAGACTCCCTCATTAACTCCTTTTTTATAGCCTTGCCTGAGATTATGCCATGGGTTTGAGATGCTGGTAGCCCTTGACACAACCATTTATTTACTGACTTTTCTAAGTTATAATGACAATGAAAAAAGTGATATAACCATTTTCTACACCCATGATCATTGCAGCATTGAGCTACTGTCAAGCATCCAATAGCAATAAGCAATAGCATTTAGACTTACAGTGCTTAGCTTTACAGTGCTTTACAGCCAGTGGTGGGATTCAAATTTTTTTACTACCAATTCTATGGGCGTGGCTTGGTGGGTGTTGTATTGCTTGGTTGGCATGGCAGGGGAAGGATACTGTAAAATCACCATTCCCACCCCACCCCACTAACCTGATTTCCAGCTCCGTTCTCCTGTGCAGGGCAACAAAAGACAACCCAGCCGATCAGGTGGGACTCAATGGAGGCAGAGAATAGATGGGGGCGAGGCCAGTCAGAGATGGTACTTGCCGGTTCTCTGAACTACTCAAAATTTCCGCTACCGGTTCTCCAGAACTGGTCAGAATCTGCTGAATACCACTTCTGTTTACAGCTCTCTCTAAGTGGTTTACAGAGTCAGCATATTGCCCTCAGAATTTGGATCCTCATTTTACCCACCTCAAAAGGATGGAAAGCTGAGTTAACCTTGAGCCTGGTGGGATTTGAACTACCAAATTGCAGGCAGCCGGCTGTCAGTAGAAGTAGCCTGCAGTACTGCACTCTAACCACTGTGCCACCGAGACTCATCCAAATGTAAATCATGTGACCTTGGGGATGCTTCAACAGACATAAATGTGAAAAATGGTGATGTCATTTTTTTAAGTGCCATTGTAACTTTGGTTACTAAGTGAACTGTTGTAAGTTGAGGACTACTTGTACTTTGAGATTTATTAAATTTTATTTTAAATTTTTTTCAACTTTCAAATCTTTATGTATAGCCTTTGGATTTCCTGGTGGTACCCTATCCCAGGACTAACCAAATTGGTACTAATCAAGTATTAAGCTGTTTTTTTCAAGTTCAGTCTAGGAGTCAGTGTTGCAACTTGGAGTTGTTTGAAAAATCCCAAGGATGTGTTGCTTAAAGTTGAAGTCTTCTTCAAGTCAAACTCAACTTCTCATACCTGTTTCTTGCTTAGATTGAAAGGGAAAGAAATTCCCAGAAAATAAACTGTGGCTAAGGGTGAAGAAAATGATTGGGGTCTGCAGCAGATCAATGAGAAGGAATACAGTGATTTTGAGATTTTTTTCAGGTGACAAACGTATATTAAATTATGTTCTGTTCAGAAAATGTTCAGGAAGAGAGTCTCTCTCACTCACTCCCCATCTGAAATTGTTAGAATTTTGAGTCTTTCTTTGAATCGAAAATGATGAAGAAAGGACTCATTTGCATAAAGTTAAAGTTAAAGGGTAGATGTGTTGCTATCAGATAAGGTTGTGATCATTGATTTAGAATTATAGATGGCTTTAAAAGAGATTTGCCAAACCGATGGAGGATCAAACATTCAATAGCTATGAGTCTCAATCGATGGATAAAGCTGGAAAACGAGTTAGTTTATTGACTGATTAGTCTTATAAATGTATAAAAACATAACATAAAGATAAAATACAAGGTCTATTTCCAGGGTAAAATAGGTAAAAGAAAATACAATAATAAAATACATATGTGCTAAATGCAAAGAATAAATGTTCATTGCCTTTACATGATCCTCTGATCTGTTCAATATATTACTTAGCTGAATGTGCAAAATACAGAATTGGAAGGGACATTGGAGGTCTTCTAGTCCAACCCCCTGCTCAAGCAGGAAACCTTGTTTAGGTAGTCCTTGTTTAGTGACTGCTTCATTTAGAGACCATTCACAATAACAGCGATGAAAAAGTAATTTTGCTGCCAGCCTTTACATTAATAACCTTTGCAAGTCTATAAAACCAAGGAAACTGGAAGACGTGAGATTGTAAGCACAGCTGCAGTTTCACTTAGCAACCACTTCACTTAATGACCAAGCTGTCAGTCCCAATTGTGGATGCTAAACAAGGACTCTCTTTGCATATATGTACTCCTTGACTTACAACCACAATTGAGCCCAACATTTCTGTTGCTAAGTGAGACAGTTGTTAAGTGAATGTTGCCCCATTTTATGATCTTTCTTGTCATGGTTGTTAAGTGAATCACTGCAGTTAAGTTAGTAACATGGTTGTTAAGTGAATCTGGCTTCTCCACTGACTTTGCTTGTCAGAAGTTTGCAAACAGTCATCACGTGATCCTGGACATTACAACCGTCATAAATATGAGTCAGTTGCCAAACATCTGGATTTTGATCATGTAACCCTACAACCCTGGGGTTGCTGCAACCGTCATAAGCATGATAAAGCGATAATAAATCACTTTTTGCAGGGCCGTTGTAATGTTGAACAGTCACTAAATGAACATGTTGTAAGTTGAGAATTACCTGTATGATAGAGCCCAAGAGGAAACTGGATAATCTCCAATCAAGGGTTTTTATTTCAGGTAGATATTTTAAAGGCCTATGCCTAAATGGAGGCATATAGTTGATGATCAAATAAAACATGAATCTTGATGGCTGTTGGCTCCTCTTTGGGTAGATGCTGGAAGGAACAAAGCAAAGGAAACATTCTCCATCCTCTCCACTTCTCATAAACCCTTGGGACCTTTTCATAATAGGGAACTCCCCAGCTTAGGGGCAGTCTACCATGGAATACTTGCAGCTAAAGAATAGCCTAAGCTAACCCAGGAGGTGAGCTGTGAATTTCAGAAGATTAATAATAGATCTCTCTGAGCTCTTTTACTGACCTAACTTCCTGGGTTAGATCCTGGGCAGTTTTTTTTTTTAAAGGATCATATTATGGTAGGGACAATTGTGTATTTTTATTCCCCAGGCCTCCCCTGATCATTGGACATATGAAGAACGGTTGCAGAATTTGGGTATGGTTAGGACTAGAGATGACATGATAGCAGTATTCCAGGGCTTGAGTGGCTGCCACGAAAAAGTGGGGGGTCAACTTATTTTCCAAAGCACCAGAGGGCAGGACAAGGAACAATGGATGGAAACTAATCAAGGAGAGAACCAACCTAGAACAAGGAGAAACTTCCTATTAGCGAGAACAATCAACCTTCAGAAGTTGTTCTGATCACTGGAGGTTTTAAAAAGAGATTGGATAGCCACTTATCTGAAATGGTAGAGCATTGCTTGAGCAGGGGGTTGGACTAGAAGACCTCCAAGGTCCCTTCCAGCTCTATTCTGAATTGAATTGGGCTGCAAGGATTAGAATGGAATAGAATAACAGAGTTGGAAGGGTTTTCTACTCCAACCCCCTGCTTAGGCAGGAAACCCTATAACATTTCAGAAAAATCTCTTCTTAAAAACGAACCCTTTTAGTCTCTCTTTTCCCTAGTTGGTTTGGATTTAAAAAAAAAAAAGGTTTTCGTAGACCAAAGGGGAAAAAAAAGAAAAGAGGCACGGCAGCGTTTGAGTTTCCAAGAACTCTCCATCCAGGAAAGAAAGCAGCAAAATCCCCTCAGCTTAATAGACCCGGTTTGAGAAAACTCAGAAAGCGCCGAACCGCTACCTCAGAACATCATCAGTTTTCTGTTGGCCTCATCAAGGCATCGACTGTTTTATTGGGATTTTGGAAATTAAGTCTTGCCAATCTGTTTCCATGGAGGAATGGGATCAGAGAGAGAGAAAGAGAGAGAAGGCGCGGGGGGGGGGGGGGGGGAAGGAAGAAAAAAAGACGGACTGGCACTGCCCAACCCTTCGCTTTTTTTTCCTGCGCACAACCCTGCTTGGCAGCCAGGCAGCGCATAGCTAAGAGATCAGCCGAAGCATCCAGGTCACGATTAAGTGGTGGTGATGGGATGAAGTGGAAATAGTATATATATATAAATTTTATATTTTTTATATTTTATATTTTAAATTTTATATATTTTATTTTATATATAAATATAAAATACGCACACACACAAATGATCGCTTGTGTATATGTGTATACGCGCGCGCACGTGTTTTGTGTGCGCAAAGAAAGGCGGGGAGGAGAATTTTTCTCTTTCAATCTCTTCGCTTCCTTCCCCCCCCCCTTCGCCGCCGCCGCCGCCGCGTGGGGGGGACGGAGGCAATCGGGAGTAAAGGAGCCGAAGGGGGCGGGGCCTCGGCGGCTTGTGACGTCCCCCGAATGGGTTACTCTACGTTCTAGAACTCCGCCCCACGTGCGCTCTGGCGGCGGCGGCCGGGAGGTGGGGGGAGGAAGAGGAGGAGGAAGAAAGGGAAGGCGGGAGGGAGAGAGGGAGGGAGCGGGGCTGGCTGCGCGGAGCGACGATGGCTGGGAGCGAAAGGGAGCGAGGGGGGAGGGAGAGAAGGAAGGCACTTGAGCTGAGCTAAGCTAAGCTGATCCCACGTGTGAAAGGATCTGGCTGGTTCGCCGGCTTCTCTCTCTCTCTTTCTCTCTCTCTCTCTCTCCCCCCCCACCAGCCAGTAATATTCACCGGTAGCAGACAAAAAAAAAAGAAGAGAGAGAGAGAGAGAGAGAGAGAGGGAGAGAGAGAGAGAAAAAGAAAGAAGGAAAGAGAAGAAAGCGGAGCGATCGGAGGGGAAGGGGGCCAAAACAAGGGGAGAAACGAACCCGGGGGGAGGGTGGGGGGGCTCTTACCCAGGGTGGGGGGGCTCTTGTTTCTCTCTCTCTCTCCCTCCTTCTCTCTTTCTCTCTCCTTCTCTCCGCGGGCTCGAGCCGTCCTTCTTGGCCGCAGTCATGGAGGCAGATGGGAGTCAAGCCATCTCGGGGAGCCCCAGCGACTCGCAGCACGACCCCGGGTAAGTTGGTTCCTCCGGCCTTGCCACTTTGGCGGGCGCGCGGGGGACCCCTTCTCGCTTGGGCAAAACTGGTGGGAGAAGCGCTGAGGGGAGGGAGGGAGGGGGCGGCGCGGCGCCGGCGAAGGGAGAACCGAGCAGTGGCTCTTTCTTTTCTTTCTTTCTTTCTTTTTCTTTTCTTTTTGCCGGCTCTTCTTCTTCTTCTTCTTCTCTCTCTGTCGCTCGCTCGCTCTTTTGGAGTTACTCACCTTGGGTCCGTTTGCCTGGGTCTGCCTCCACCCCCCCTTCTCTCCCGACCCCTCTCCATCTCCCCTCCTCCTCCTCCTCTTTTTCTTCCTCCCCCTCCCAAACCAGGCTTTGCTTCCCTCGCGCCCCCCCAACCGCCCCCCCTTTCCACCTCTCCCTTCCTTTTAGCTTTTGTAAGTTACACGTCAAAATGGCCGATCTGACATCTCTGCTTAACTCTGTTCTGTTTTCTTCTTCCAGTAAAATGTTTATTGGCGGCCTGAGTTGGCAGACCTCCCCAGGTAAGCTGGGAGACTGGGTGAGTGGGTGGGTGGGTGGGTGTTGGATGGGGGGCAGCCCCATCTCCCACTCCCTCTGGATCCTGCCTAGCCCAGCCTCCTTTGATAGAGCCTTTGTTGTTATCCCAGGTCAGTTTCATTGGGTGCCTTCCTCCCCCCCCTCTCCTTACCTCCCCCCCCAACACTTTTTCCCACAAGTAAAGAAACCACATTTCACCCTGTACCAGAGTAAGCTGGTGAGATCCGTTATGTGCTCCAAATAACACTTCTCTCCCCAAGTCCTCTATTCGACCTTAAATTCATGTGTGCGCACTTTTGAGGGGGTGGTAGGCTCGAGGGGGTGGGGGGAGGAAAAAAAAAATTTGGGGGGAAAATGTGCAGGCCATTCATTTGCCCCCCCTTTTTACTCTGAGGGAAAAAGAAAATGTTCTTCCCTTTCTTGAAGTGGCTGATTTTTTTTTAATGCAAGATATGTTTTAAACACTTGCTTCTGTTTTCTTCTCTCTCTTTCTCTTTCCCATCCCCATTTTTTTTCTCTGCGCTCCCCTTTTCTGCTCCGCAGATAATCTTAGAGATTATTTTAGCAAATTTGGAGACATTAGAGAATGTATGGTCATGCGGGACCCGACAACAAAACGCTCCAGGTAAAGCATTTTGTCCTCATTTTTTAAAAAAATCAAAGTTTTCTTTCTTGTGATATATATATGTATATATATGGAAGGCTTGCATGGTCTGTGTGCTTTGAACAAGTGTTAGCAGTTCTTTAAGGTACATTAAGCATTAAGCAGTTAAAAACCTTTGGCTTTTGGGCTGTCTCAAAAACTTCGAAACTAGGCTCCTTCTGTTTTTGAAACTCTTATGTCTTAAATATAGATGTTGAAAGGAGGAGGAAAATGTATGTTTTCTTCTGGTGGAAACTTGTCAAATTAAATCGGCTTTTGGAAGTCTCATTTTGACAAACTTGCTTCTAACTGTTTGTTTGGCTAACCAAAGTATTTTTTTTTAAAAAAAGAGCCAATCCCACATCTTTCTACTTTTGGGTTAAACAAAGCATGAACTAAAGATGGCAAGATTTTGTATGCGTGCATTGAGAGGTAGAAAAGGAATTAAATCTTGAAGCATGCATAAGTTTTTCTTTATAATCCACTTTAACCCTAATCTATCCTCTGACAAGGACTGATGGTGTGACTCAGAATAATATGAGAATCTAGGATGTGTCTTATGGAGCATCTTAATGTATTTATTGTCTTTTCTTAGTATTTTCTGTGCCTTTTCCCCATCAGCTCTTCTTTGTCTTATTTCAGGGGGTTTGGTTTCGTTACATTTGCTGATCCTGCAAGTGTTGATAAAGTATTAGCTCAAGCTCATCATGAATTAGATTCCAAGACGGTACGTTACACAATGTGATATTGATGTGTGTGTGTGTGTGTGTTTAATGTCTCCATTATTTCCTGCAATATTATGAATGTGACAGGCTCATTTAAAGAGACAGTGTCCTTTTGGCTGGGTCTGGTAGAAGGGGTATTGTGATAGGTTATTAATGCTGTAATCATTGTGCAAAGAAATGCTGGGCGACCTTGCAAGATCTGGAAGCTCATGTTCCCATTATATATTGTAAAGAAAAGAAATCATCCTTGCTCAAATATTAACTAGTCAGCCGGACAGTTCAGCTTGATTGTATTTATATATTTTTCCTTCTGCGAAATGATGCTTAAACTATTTAGTTTTCAAAAACATATACTCTATCCAAGTTGTGTGAGTGGAAGGGAATAATTAGGGAAGCTTCTTGATAGATTAGAAAGATGTTACTTTATTTTTTGAAAGAGCAGGGCAATTTTAGGTTGCAGAAACTTTCAGAGTATTATTTTCCTTAGCCTTCTTTTCTAGAATACCGAGGAAGTTATTATTTTTTTCCTAGCCTAAAAAAGGGCATTTTAGGAGGTTGCAACAAGTGAGAAGTGCTACCTTCAAAGGAAAATTGCAACACTGTCATAAGATCAACGTTTCTGTTCCTTTCCTAATCATATTCCAAGTTTTTCTATTGCAAAAACACATTCTGGTTTAAGAGGGCATTAATTGTCTGATGCTCCCATCTTCCTGCCACTAAATTTCCATTTCTCTGCATGATATCCTAACTCTTCTGTAGCATCAGAAAGAAAGTTTGTGTTTGGCCAATTTAATTAGTTGCAACTTTAATTCCGTAACTTAAAGAGACAGCAATAAAAGTAATCTGTCTCTTAAACTGTGAGCAGAAGCTCATTTTTATTTAGTTTTGGGATGGTTATTGTTTCATCATTACACTTTGATTTGCAGGGATGTGTGAAAATTAACCTTTAAACCAAGAAATTATGGTCTTAAAGTTACAAAGCCTTGCTTTATATGAATCTCTTTTAAAATTAATGAGATTATTATGTCTAAAAATGTCCTTAAGTGAAGCTTTGCTTTATTGTCTTTCCTCCAGATTCTAATAACTTTGGGTATGTGTCCTGTTGGGCTTGTCTGAGCATGTCACTCATGTTTAAACATTCCCCAATTATTTCTGGGGGATGGGTGGGAAAGAGAAAGCCTTCATATAATCCAGGAATAAATCCTGAGAAACCAACCTTAAAATAGTTTTAATAAAAATACCGGCAGGTAATTTAATAAATGTACTGCTCCAAGAAAATATACTAATTGGAAGAATATTTATGACTGTTTGCTTTTTTGTACTGCCAGTGGGGGGGGGGGGAACATTTAAAGATGAAACCAAAGGATGGACATTGTTTCTAATGTATTTATACTGTCCTATAAAATGAACAACAGAGAAGAAGGGGTCCCAGCAGAGATTAGCAAGCTATGTGAGCAAACCCTGATTTATGCACCCGAAGTTGGTTACCCTGGCCACTTTAGGCATCAAAAATGGGAAGCTTGGAAATTCTTACAGAAAACTTCCTATCGTACTATGATGCCAGCCAGATGAAATGGCATTGCTTTGATTTTGGACATGAGAGCGCATACCTCTGAGTGCTTTGTCCAGAAATGGATTTCTCATCATTGTTTAAAAACAACAGCCAAAACAAAAAGATGCTTTTTTTTAGTTGTCTTGTTAGACCTCTGATAGTTTCTTGTCCTTTAGTATTGCTAGAATTTGACCCTGTTCCAACTCTGAGCACAGGAAACGGCTCGGTTTGCCATTGACACGGAAGTTGCCTGCTCTTGTTTACGGTTACATTAGTCGCTTGGTTTAGGTAATGGCCATCGCTATCAGAAATAGTCTTATTATTAGTCATTTCCTAGAGGACTTGTAGATATAGTAAGTAGCATTGTACCTAATTAACTAATTTTATTTTTAGTAGCCTCTTTTTTTTTCTGTTGGCTGTTCTTTAAATAGTTTACAGGGATGCACAACAGGTATAGATGTGCCAAATGGGTTGCCTCAGACTGGCAAGGTGGGGAGCTCCTTCCAGTTTTGAAAAAGTGCCCATCTGTCAGATAATACCCATTTTTCCTGGGGTAAATTTCTGGAAAATTGCTGTGTTCATTTTATGTTTCTTTTCTTTTTGAAGTAACAGCTAAAACTTTTAAGGGGAGTTAACATGACAGCTGTATGATATTTATTTGCCACCCTTCAGCCTCATTTCTAATGTTTTGGACAGTGGGAAATCTACACCTATTGTATTTCTCTGGTAGCCAAATATTCTAGCTGGTGCTGAGACTAGATGGGTGTTAATCTCTAGGAAAGGGGTTGCTTTCTAGATGAAAGTTTTGTGAATTTTCCCGTGTATGCTTGATGAGCTGCTACAGTAGCAACTAATCAATCACTTCTCAGGTACATAGCTTTTCTTTCTAAAAACTTAATTACAAGTGAAATGGCCTTCCTGAAATGCGGGCTAAGATTTATTTGTGTGTGAAATGATAGCTCTTTGAATATATCATCTCCTATGCAAGTAACAAAGATTTTGTTTTTACTTGCCAAAGACACTTTAAAAACAGCAACCCTAACTCTTTATAGCAAAAGTTTGGCTAAGACTCTTTTCCCGATTAAAACAAAGTTTAGAAGTTGGCAGTTAACAATAGGCAGAAGGGTTGTTAAGTTTTTTTTTTTTTTTTTGAAACTACAAGTTTGTTATGAACTTGCTCAATTATTAGAAATATGTAGGATTGTCCTCGGAAAGAACTTTTAACATTCCCCTTTATTTCTGTTAGAAGAGCGCTACCTTTTTCATTGATGAAGATGCTGAAACCATTAAAAATAAAATTCATATCTAAAATATTAACATGCTTATAGGTATAAAGTTTATGGAGGGCTGAGAGAATTCCTACTTCTGCTTAACCTAATTTTACCCCCTTTCTCCAAATTGCTCCTTAAGAGATTCTAATAAATTTATTTGCACTTTTCATTTCAAAATATTTTAGCATTTGGAACCAAATAACATTAAGACTGAGAACTTGGGGTGAAACAAATTTATAATTCACTGTAGAGCTTGCTATTTGTTAAGAGGGCTTTTGATTGGAGGTTTTGAATTTTATTAACTTTTTAAAAATGTATTATTGGCAAATCATTTTTTTTAAGTGGTAGCTTTACAAAAGTGTACATGTGTGGCTTTAGAATGATAGGATTCTATTCTTAGGTTTCTTTGGATTGGACTTTAGTTAGTGTTGAAAAAACTTATCTTGTTAAGTTCCTTTATTAAAAAAAACAAAAAAAATCAATATGCCTTCAGGTGATTTTTTTTTTAAAGAAAGGAAATAAATCTATTTACATGCTGTCAAATCTAAACATGCAAACTTAGTATCAGGTTCTCGAGATCATGTCTTGCCTCTCCATTACAGCTTAACTGTGAAATACAAAATCAGATCCGATCGTTCACCTTCTTTTTTTTTTTGCAGCGTAAAAAACTTCGCTAAAAGTGGCACTTGCTATTTAAATATGTCTCTTAAACTGTGGAGGCATTAATAGCAGATAAGAAAATAACGACAAATGGCCTGAATAATCCTCTTCCCAAAATGTTCATATTTTTAAATACCTGTAATAATACAGATTGCGTCTGACATTCAGGATCTAATTAGCACCAGTTTGAAGAAGGAAAGAGGAAGGAGACTTTTTAAAGTTCCCAACAGTTAAGTCACTGAACATGCTGCTTTCTCTGTTCTGCGTGTTACGACTTTTCCCAGCTAGGCTTAATCCTGAAAGAAATTTTGTTCCCGAGAAATGAAGGATTAATGATTCAGTGCAATCTTTCAATTGTAGGATTTTTTTTTTTGCCTTTCTGAAGAAAATATGCAAATGATCTTGCTTTCCATTTCTCTACCCTCCATCCCCCCCACCCCGCAGATTGACCCCAAAGTTGCATTTCCCCGAAGAGCTCAACCTAAGGTAAGAAAGAAGAATCAATAATGAATTTTAAAGCATGCTGTGAGTTGCATTAGTTGCTGGTTAGAGCAGATTGGTGGGGGTGGAAGGCAAGGTGGAAGTTGAGGGTGAGGAAAGACCTGGAATGGAATTTTTTTTTTTTTCTTCCTTAAAGGTTGACATGACATGCCTTGTGTATCTTAAGACCGGAGAGAAATGCCAGAGAGTTGTGAACAAAGTATTATTCCAGGGGTAATCAGCTCCTTATGGGTCCTGTGTCATTTGGCATCGGCTGGTTAAAAAACAACAACTCTTTCTTTCAGAGTGGTGGGTGTTTCCTCCTCTGAGCGTAGTAACAGAATATTGCTACGCTGAGCAGCTGCAGCGTATTGACAAAGCTATAAGGGTTTGAAGTTGAGCGTGTGCTTTTCTTTCTGTCTTTTGGGGGTGGGGGAGTGATGAATGTGGAACTGTGTTTGTTTTTCTGGGTGCAAAAGAGAAATGGTTGCTCATCCCTTCTCTTCTCCCTGTTCTTTCTTCCCCCACTGCCACCCCCAATAACTTGTGAATAAGGCCAGTTCATTAATTCACTAGCTTTTTTTGGTTGGAGAGAGGAGAGTCCAAAGCTTTTGAGAAAAGAAGGGGAAAGAAAGAAGCTTTGAAAACAAAAGGTCTTAAATTTGATTGGATGAGTGACCTATTTTCTCCTCCCACCTCACCAACCCTTAGTGCTGCCTTGTATTATGCTTTGGTTTGCTCGCAAGGACATCTCAAGGTCATATTCAAAACAGCTTTTGTCCAACAGCTACCTCCGGATGGGGAGGTAGCTGCAAAGTCAACTTTCAGAGTTGGCTATCTCCCTGGGTTAGGTTTTTTCCCCCCCTTAAATCACAATGTTGCTTAAACATGGAGTAACTGTTTTTTCAGTCCGTGGGGTGGGTTTCTTTGTAAAATACAAACGGACATTGTCTTTCTGCAACCACAAGTGTTAACCACGCACAAGTTTGGAGACTTCTTGCAGTTGGGACTGATTAGCTGTGTTCACTTGGGCCCAAAATCCCATTTAGTCGATCTCTCTCATCTGTTTTTCGGGAGAAAGTAAGCATCAAAAGCTATTTGATCTGTAGAAGTGGGCATGGGGTAATTTTTCAGTGTCCTGTTGAATTAGGAAGAAGAGCAGAAGGAAGGTGAGAATAAGGAAACGGGGAGGGAAGGAGACAACGTAAATAACAGACAGTTAGACTATCTCTTTTCAAGGCTGTTTGCAATCACCTAATCTTCCCTTCTTAGAATTTCTGCATACAACCATGAATAAATTTGGAGGGTTTGTCATAGTGAAGCTTTTGCAGGATTGCTGGAATTCTCTTTGACTTTGTTTTCCTCCTCTTCTCAGCTTTCCACACAAATATTGCCGACCTTTTGAATCTGCAGGGTTCCCATGCTAATTTATACTGACTTTTTTTCCCCATGGAGTTATTTATGGTTGTGTTCTGCCTGTTGGGTAAGAGGAAGGAGTATAATAGTACAAGTACAGATTGCCCAAGTGCCAAAATGGGATGCAAAGGGATCTCTGCCCCACAGAATGTTCCTCAAAAGTGGGAATCAATGTAAAAGTTTGATCTGGAAAGGAATACGATCGAGGTTTTTGAACTCATAACATGTCTATCTCCAAATGTGGGATTTTAAGGGATAAAAATACTGCCATTTCCTCTACTTTTTATTGAGAGGGAAGAAACTAGTATGATTTATGTATTCAAAGTGTTTTCTAAGAAAATCTGCTCATCATATTAGGCAGAGATACATACAATAAACCCAAAGGTAACACCACAGTAAAAAAATTTAGGTATTAAAAACAGACTATACAAACATACCACGCAACTCTCTGAAATGTCAGGACAGAAAATGACATCTAAAGTGGTGCCATGTAGATAACAGCAGTGGACCCAGCTGATCTCCAATAGAGAAAACATTTGAAAAAGACTGCAGACAATTCCAAATATTAAAAATCAGTTCCTTGTCCTAGATATATTCCTGCAAGAGATAATAGTTTTGTGCACATTTTAAAGCATGCAGCTATTAGAGAAAATAGTGACTAAGAGGAGGAGTTGTACTTATGTCACCGATGCACTTTTTGAATTAAAAAAAATATTCTGTTTCCCTCCCCCTAAGTACATCCTTTGTTGTAAGCGCTGTCACCCTCACTAAAATGGATAAACACCTGTTAAAATGGCAAATTTATGTTTCTTAAACCATAGTAATGTCAGCCATAGAAGTGGAACAATTCTACTTTCTTTGGAATTAATAATAATGAAGCTGCAATAAACAGTGTTTTAGTTAAAAGATCCTCGTCCGTCAGCCATTCTGCAAAATAAATTGCTTAGGGGGAATACAGACATAGGCTAGTAAACAGAGGGAGATTTATTTCAATGGAAACAGAATAATTCAGTATGTATGCCTACCTTTTTTGGAAAAAATTGATGAGGTCGTTAATCCATCAAACCAAACCATTTTTGAAACATATACTGGAAAGAGGCAACAAAAAGTGAAGGCATCACATTAAATCATTATGTGGTTTGTTAGATTTTGGCTTAGTGTGTAGGAACTCAGCTGTTGCCTAATCAACATTTAAATCCCAAACTTTGATTAATGCTTCCAGAAGAATAAAGTATAGAGAATCCATATGTACCATAAAGTTCAAATCCCTAGGTGATGTAATAACCCAACCCAGATAAATGGTGGCCTGATGTTTGCCAGAAACATCCAGCACAATGGAATCAATTTCCTGGAACTGGATTTCCTTTGTATGGAACCATACAAAGACCTGCTTTTGTATTGAACTTTAATAATAATTTAGTGCATTTGTTGGTCTTCTTTCTGTGGTGTCAGGAATCTTCACAGCAGGTTTTTTTTAATCTTGGTAGTTTTAAGATGCTGGCTGGGGAATTCTGGGAGTGGAAGTTAATATATTTTAAAGTTGCCAAGTTTGAAAAATCATTGCTTTAGAGCAGGGGTGTCAAATGTGCGGCCCATGGGCCAAGTACGTCATGCATCCAACTCTGTTTAAGCGAAGGGGAAAAAGTTGCAATACCTCATATGACAACAACGTGTCGTGCCGAGTTTGACAAGTCTGCTTTAGAGTAAAGCAATGTGTGTGGCTTGTTAATTTTGAAAAGGTGTCAATCCAAAGTGCATGCAATTCTTGCTCTATCCCTCTTTTTCTGTTTATGGGAGAAGGGATTATATCATTCTATTAAGTCCATAATTGTGGTTTGGCATAAATTAAATTAATGTGTTTGGAAAGCTTTAAGGTACGTCAGTGCTTCAGGGTTCTTGTGCTGCTTATTCATTCCAAGTGACATTGATTTTTACAGGTTTTGTGAAGTTAGACAAGAGGCACAAGCAGGACAAGATGGAAAGAAAATGGCACAAAGTTGTAAGGATTCTCCTGATTGGATAGGAAAAGATGCTTGAAAGCTGCAGGCATGGAAAAGATTAGGCATTTCTGCATTATGCCTGTTGACTTAGTGTGGTAAACTGGATTGAAACATTTTGTTCCTAAATGGAAGTTTAAGAGAATATATAATGCTTGATGACTGAATAGTTGTTTTTTCCAGATTATCTTCTGGGCTTGTCAGAGCAGTCATATCTAATCCAAGTCTTCCAATTTTAGAGACATTTCAATAAAAATACCATTTGCTGAATTTTCCTCTCTCTCCAGTGATAAAATAGGTAGTACATTGATAAAGTACATTGAATGTAATGGGACAAAAAAGTGTGCAGCTTTTTATGAAAATTCTGACACAAACTGAAAGGTTTGATTCAATACAGAACTCAGCACTGCCAAAATATATCTTTTACGAAAGCATTTCACTGTGGTGATTTTATCCCTTCTTTGTCTTTGTTGGAAAATTGTCAGTGTTAATCTCATTTCGAAAGACACTTGCAGTGTTCCTAATGTAACTACTTCAATTTTTTGTGCGATGATTTCTGTCTATTTAGTACAAACTATCACTTTAGGCTTTGATCCCAAGGTCTGGAGTTTTCATAACATGTATGATCTAAATCCTTGTATAGTTTCTCTCCCTCCCCCTTTTGCTTACCTTCCAACTTGCATTAAAATCACAAAGCCGCATTGAAAATATTAAAATATACGTCAGGTTTTGTGTATTCAATCTTACATTTCCTACATAGAAAAACCATATTTTTATCCTGTACTTATCTTTTGAAAGTTTCTCTCTGTGTATCTGTTCTGGTTTAGCAAAGTTTGTGTTTTAATAAGCACTTGTTATGAAAATGATATGTAAAAAGATTCTGAAGGGAAATGAATTGCCCTTAACAAGGGCAGAATGGATTTCAGATTCATTGCCACAATTTTTCCTAACTATGAATAAATGCACAGGCTTTTAAGATCAGTCACCTAAAGAAAGCTTTGGCTCTGAAAAGTTAATTTGTCCTAGTTTAAATAGTCTATGTTTGCTTTTAGAATGCAAAAGTTCACCTGAATTGGTTGATGATTGGATTTACGGAAATGTTATCATTGGTGGAATAGGGCTGCAGGTGTGAGCAAACTCTGTAGGCCTTGACCTCCAAAGATTTGCAACCTTAGCTTTCTTCTTTGGGGATGATAGTGATCTGTAACACAAGGTTGTGCATATTTGCAGTATAACTGTTGGTAATACAAAATGAGCAGTGGAGATATTTACTGGTTTGAGGGTTATTACCTCTCTATGTTTGCCTAGGCATTTTTAAATGACCAAAGCACTGTGTGATACATTTTCTCTGCAGTTTATGATTTATCATCAGGATAAGGATGCCATGGAAAAAGTGTTTCCTGTGGATGGTATGGATATAACTTACAGAGAAGTGGGGAGCAGTTCAGAGGTTAGTGTAGCCTTGAAAATTATTTCATAAAAATAATTTGTTTGTCCATGTATGCAGTTCAGGTGTTTTAATTGGGGCTCAGATCTGATCTCATGACGTGTATTTTGGACTGTCTTTGGTGGTTATCTGGGCAAGGATTTAATCTTTATAAAGGATTTTAAAAACTAAGCACCAGGATACTTTTTGCCTTTCTCTGTATGGATTTGTTCAAGCCTTAAGTTTCTTAACTGCCCTTTTAGTGTGATTTATAATGACCTCACTGTGTCGGTAGGTATATGTGATTTTTTTAATTTGGAGGAGACAAAGCTTCAAAGTACTTCTCTAACAGAACTTGGCTAATTCAACCACGGTGCCCTCAAGCCTAGAGGTCTAATTTAGTATCAGGCAGTTCAAACTAAGATCTGATTTGATTGTGACTGAGGATGGTGATCTGTTTAATGGTGTCATAGTTGATCTCATGTATGTGGTTTGATCTCATCTAATAGTACCTGTTTAGGGTGGCTGCAGATCATAAAATTCCTTGGCAAATATGATAGATTTGCCAAGGAATTTCATGGTCTGTAGTCAGATCTGGGGCCTACATCTTGTGTTAGGTGATAAGTAAGTGTGCACCAATTTTGCCCTTTCCTGGACCAACAATCCCTGCTCACTATCACTTATATGTCATAGTTACCTCTCATTTTGACTATTGCATGGACCTGCCCTTGAAAAATATCCAGAAGCTCCAATTGGTTCAAAATTCAGCAGCCCACATGGCTTTGTACAGGCTCAGGTGTGCACATGTGTAACCTCTCTGGCGGGAGCTGCATTGGCTGCCAGTTTGCCAATTCAAGGTGCTGGTTGTCACCCATAAAACCCTACATGGTTTGGGACCAGGTTGTTTGAAAGACTATCTCTGCCTCGTCACATGTATGTGACGCATCATAGTGGGAAGGCAGGAAACGTTGAGGTTCCCCTCTGCTAACTGGCGGGATCCAGAAGCAGGGCCTTCTTGGTGGTGGCTCCCTTCCTTTGGAACATCATCTCTCCAGAGATTAGACTGGACCCCTCTTTGATACTCGTTTGCAAGGCCCCAAAGACCTGGCTTTGCCAACAAGGTCTGGGGAACCCAGAGTGGGATGGAGCCCATCAAGTGGCTTATTTAACAAATTGCTGTTGCCAAGATGAGGTTATTGTTTTTATGGTTGTATATTTGATTTCTATTGTTTGTAAGCCTTCCAGAGTCAACGAGAGTGAGTAGGCGGCCATATGAATTTTCTAAATAAATAAGTAAGGATAGGCTGGTCATATTACCACCTTGATGTGCTGCTGACCAGATGGCCTTGGGGAGCAGCAAAGAATTATGGGGGCTTCAATTACTTCTACTCTGGTGGCTGTTGTCTTGGGATTTCACAGCCTTGATGTGATAACCATGAGGATGTTCCATTTATCAGACCACACATTGTCCTTTCCTTCTGGGTAGGAGAAAAATGATCTGAAGATAGGAAGAGCACTACTAATCCCTTTGTCATGGTCAAGGATTAAACAATTCAGCATTAAATGTTCTCCCATCCCTCTGGATTGAGGTTGATTTAATCCCTGAAAATGTATGGAATCCAATAGATTCCACAATGCTCTGGGGGCAAGAACAAGCTGGTTATTCTATTGGAAAATTTGTCACCTGCTGGCAAGGTGAAGTGGACAATCGGTATTTGTTTGTTTGTTGTCTTTAAAAAAAAAATCTATCATTTCTCTTAGAGCTCAAGGTGGCAAAATTGAAGGACTTGGCCAAATAACTATGAACTACGTAGGGGTGAGGTGTTAACCGGCCTCATTGAGTTGATTTTATTTCTAACCCTCTGATACATGGGAATTGCACTCAGTGAAACAACTCAGATAATATGATGATTTCATGAAGAGAACTCTTTTGTATATCACAGATTTAATAAATCCTGTGATTAGTTTGCCTATCTTGGATAACTCAGAAACCTATGAAAGAGCATAGAGGTCCAAGTGGTTTCAGTCACCAGGAACATGTTTTCCTAACTTTACTTATTTATTGCATTCTATAGGTACATATGCTACATTTGTGTATAGCTACCTGGACATACAGGTGGTCCTCGATTTATGACCACAATCAGAACCAGAATTTCCTTGGTTAAGGAAGGCAGTGAGTTGAGTGAGTTGCACCCAATTTTACAACCTTTTTTTGCCACAGTTGTTAAAGTGAATCACATGGTGACTCCAACTTCCCTCACTGACTTTACTTGTCAGAAGGTTGCCAAAGGAGATCACGTGATCTCCGGACATTGCAACCGTCATAAATATGAGTCAGTTGCCAAGCATCTGAATTTTGATCATGTGACCATGGGGGGATGCTGCAACAGTCATAAGTGTGAAAAACTGTCATAAGTCACTTTTTCAAGTGCCGTTGTCACTTTGAGCAGTCACTAAATGAAGCAGGACTACACAAACACACACACACACACACACACACACACACATATATATACACACACACACACACACACATATTTGTGTATTTGGGATGTGGAACCTTCCTGGAGATAATGTCATGTAACAGGAGTACATAAATCTCACATCCACTTGGATAACACACTGGAGATGTGCTGTGGACTTTTTTGTCAAAATCCTATGTTGGTTGTGGTTGAGCTGTGCGTTCCCTAGCGAGGGTGCCTCAAAATGGGCCTGACAAAAAATGTTGACAGGAGATCAAGACATAGCTTTGGGAAGGTGTAAGATTTGATGAGTGGGATGTTCTGCTTTACTGATCAAACTAAAATGATCGGACTTTTCTTCGCTGTAGGCCTTCTAGATAGGAGACATCTGGGAACTGCAATCCCAGCCCAATTATAGGGTATTTATTTATTTATTAAACGTGTATATCTCCACAATCTCCAAGGACCTCCTGTAATTAAGAACCGAATAAAAACTGTACAATACAATAATAACTAAAATGTCCCTGGTCAAATAAAAGTCAAAAGCAGGGTTTTTCAACCTTGGCAACTTGAAGATGAGCGGACTACAACTCCTAGAATACCTCAGCCAGCCATGCTGGCTGGGGTATTCTGGGAGTTGAAGTCTACCCATCTTCAAGTTGCCACAGATGAGAAAGTGTAGAGGGAACACTTCTATATACCAACTATAGAGTTGGTTCCCTATTGTGATGGTGGTGAAGGCCGATCTGTTGAGGCTTTCGTTGGTTTTCTAGAATCTCAGAAAAGTGTTTAAAATTAGAATTCTTTCTGTGCAAAGCAGCAGCTTTGCCTCAGAGCGATGAAACTCCACCAGAGGTTCAGGCAAACTCTCTCTTCCGCTGGCTGCACAAATATATTAGTTACAGGCTAATGAGAGGCTAAAATTTAACAGGTGGTTGGTTAAACGATCATTGATCACGGATCTGCACCTGTCCATTCTTATCCATCGTTTATAAGTGCTTTTGTTAAATTGAAATGGGATTAAGAGTGGGAAATTACACTGTTGTAATGTTTGGGAAAATGGTTTCTCTGGTGAATTCATGAAAATAACCTTCCTACTTCTCGTGATGATAGAGTATAGATTAGAGGAGCTAATTTGGTTGTTTTTTTCCATTTGAAAAAAAAATGGATTTCTAAACCAATAGGAAAAGTGCATCTCTAAATGGATTTTCCTTGTTGTGTAACTTTGTTTATTCGTGTCAGAAATATCACAATTAAAATAAAGCATGCTAAGTGCAATAAAATTTAAAATATAAAATACAAGATTAAAATATGTAGAAGTTAAACAGATCTTGCCCAGAAATTAATTGCGTTTTGTTGTGCTGCCATGAATCCACTGATCAGGACATAAAGGGCAGGTATACATATGTATTGTTGTGTAAGTTAATTTTTTTCCTCTCGTTCTTGAGGATGTTGTTGGACTACAGTTCTGTTCACTTGCTTGTGGCCTTTCTGGAGTAGATGTGAAGTTCAAGAACATCTTAAGGAATGACTCAAGGAAATTGCTATCTGCAGTTCCTCCAATATTTCTATTCAGATGACTGGTCTTGGAGTTATTCACTGCTACGTTCATTTTAATCATTTGGTTCCCTTCCTCCCCCCCCCCCCCTTGTGCAACAGAGTAAGCCAGCAAAAGGACATGCAAACTGCTAGACTTCAGTAAGATAGCAACATTTATTTAAGGAGGGTTTTCTAGGCAACACGGACTCTGCAAAATAATGTATTCATGTTTTCTGTTTCTTAGGATTTGTGGGTCATCCTTCCTCACAGGAGGAAACTGTTTGCAAATTCAACAGGATCCTATAGTGTGCAAAAGTACAACAAAACTAAATACAGTGAGTGGTACCTCGGTACTCAACTGCATTGAAACTCATTGAGTTTGGTGCTCAATGCATTTTGATGCAAAGTAAAAATGGATTAAGGATTAAGTAAAACATTTTTTTTAACTTTACAGAGGAACTTCTCTGCTGTTGCTACTGCCCTATGGAACATCTCGCCCCCCTGCCCCCCCCCCCAATGTTAGGTTGGCCCCCAACCCTCCTCTATCTTTTTGTAATATGCCTAAAAACATGGCTCTGGCTTGGGCCCCAGTGGGGGAACTGCTCAACGGAGGTAGTTGATTACATAATAATAGAACTCCCCCGCTCCCCCTCCCCCTGTGTCCTTGTTTTAATGTCTGGTTTTAATGTTTTATGATTTAACTGTATAAGCAACTGTAAGCTGCCCAGAGTTATTCTATGGGAAGATAGGTGGCCAATAAATTTTATAAATAAATACAAGTAGTTTTTTACTTACTATCACAATTTGAGCCCAGAATTTAGGTTGCCAAGTGATAAATTTGTTTTGCCCCCATTTTACAACTTTTCTTGCCACATTTTGTTAAGTGAATCACTTGCAGTTAAGTTAGTAATATGGTTATTAAGTGAATCTGGCTTCCCCATTGACTTTGCTTGTCAGAAGGTCGCGAAAGGGGATCCCATGACCCTGAGACACTGCAACTGTCACAAATAGGAGTCAGTTGCCAATGACTGGATTTTGATCATGTAACCATGGGGATGCTGCAATGGTCGTAAGTGTGAAAAATGGTCACCAGTCCCTTTTTGCAGCCATGTTGTAACTTTGAATGGCCACTAAATGAACAGTTGTAAGTTGAGGTTGTAAGTTGAGGCCTACCTGTACATTTTCCTTCTCAGGTGTAGCTAATTACAGCTGGCCAATGAAGGAGTTGCTGGGAGTTGTAGTCCATCCCTGTCGATAAGAAGGATATGGGTGGGGATCCAGGAGGCTGGAGAGAAGGCTTCAGATTCAAATGGTTTCAAGTGGCTGAGGACAAGAGTGAAAAGGGAAGGACAGTGGCTCTTTGCGGCTCCACACTTCCCAATGTCATCGGTTGAACAATCCGCCGTGAACACCCTCTGGGTGGGTCTGGCTAATGACTGATCTAAAAGCATCAAATTCATTTAGTTTTCACTCCCAGTGACAGCGCCGTTAATGATAATAGATTCTTTTTCTAATTTCTCTTTTGGCCTGTTGCCTTGTCATCCCTGTTTTCTCCCTCCCCTTTGCCTCACTTCTCTCCCCTCTTCCAAACCAACCCTCCCTATATCTCCTATTGCTGAGAAATCAGCATCACTCAGAAAACACGAGTCTTATTTTTAGCAGGGAAGCTGGAAATAGTATAACACAGCGTGTGTCTTCGGTATGGCTTTGGAGAAAGGAAATGGAATTAAGCATCGTTTCTTTCTTTCTTTTTTTAATATAGGTGCTTTTACAAATAATGGCTTTAGGCCAAATTCTTTTAAGTAGCTGTAGGAGGTGAGGTGAGGGCTGGGAAATCTTTGAAAATGTTTCTGTGTGGAAAGTTATGATACGTGCAGGATTCGGTGGCCTTTCAGCAAGGGCTCAGAGTGGCTGCTGTAATGGTGTGCCATGCGCTGACTCTTGCGAGTGGTAACATGAGCAGTGCTGCTAGCTGGTTATATGGGAGGAACACTAGAAAGGAAAGGTGTGAAGTGTTTCAGGTAGTCCTTGACTTACAGCTGGTCATTTAATGACTGTGTCAAGTTAAAATGGACCTCCACCTCAAAAGCTACTTACAACCCAATTTTGAAGACCCTGGTCATGTGACTGCATTTTGGATACTCCCCAACTGGTCTGCATTTATGTCCCTTTGTATCACCCTACAGTCAGGTGAATCCGATTTATGACAATTTTGCTAGAAACCGGCATTTACTTCCAGTTTTGAGCAAAACACATCCCATAGTGAACAGTGCTTAAGGACTGCAGTATTTGCTTAGCCAGAAAGGTCATAAAATTGTGTCTGGGTCAAGTGGTGATCTCGTTTATGACTGTCACAACATATGACCTTAACTGCAGGCTCAATTACAGTCATAACTCAAGGATAACCTATAGTGCAAGGGTCTTCAAACTTGGCAAGTTTAAGACTTGTGGACTTTAACTCACAGAATTCCTGAGCTAACAGGACTGGAGGAGGAATTCTGGGAGTTGAAGTCCACAAGTCTTAAAGCTGTCAAGTTTAAAGTTAAATAGTGAAATGCATAACTTTAGCTCCTGATCCCAGGTTAAGGTTCTCGTAAGACCCCTTTTTAACCTGAGGACTGAAAGCTAGGTTTGGTCTCATACAGATAGTCCTTGACTTACAAGCAACTTTGGACTTATAACCAACATTTCTGTTGTTAAGACAGTTGTTACGTGAGTTTTTCTCCATGTTATGACTTTTCTTGCCATGTTTGTTAAATTGAATCCCTGCGGTTGTTAAGTTAGTAACATGGCTGTTAAGTGAATCTGGCTTCCCCATGGACTTTTGCTTATCAGAGGGTCACAAAAGGGGATCATGTGATCCCAAGGACACTGCAGCCCTCATGAATACATGCTGGTTGCCAAGCATCTGACTTTTGATCACGTGACCATGAGGATGCTGCAATGGTCATAAGTGTGAAAAAGAGCCATCACTCACTTTTTTCAGTGCCATGGTAAGTTTAAAAGGTCATTAAATGAATGGTGGTAAGTTGAGGTCCACCTTAGCATCATGGAAAGTTGCTCAGTGCTGAGTGCTAGTGATGGTACAATGGTTGTAAGTATGAAAAATGGTCATAAGCCACTTTTTTCAGTGCCTTCAAACAGTCATTAAACAAACTTTTATAAGTTGAAGACTTTATTCTTATGGCTTACAGTTTTTTTTAAAATCATCTGATGTTGATGTGGATTCAGGTAGTAGATGTATTGCGTGCAAGCATCAAATTTATACATATGGTTAGTAAGCATAAGTAAGATCCTTTGTACGTGGTGTAATATTCTAGAAACAACACTTCAAAGGGTTTGCAGGACCTGGCAATAGCTAAAAAGGCCTTTCATATAATAATGATTATGTAAATTGTTATTTGAAGCCAGTTTGGTATAGTGACTGAGGCACAAGGCCAGAAACCAGGAGATCATGAGTTCTAATTTTGCCTTAGTCATAAAGCCAGCAGGAGACCTAGGGCCAGACCTCACTCAGACCTAGAATCTACCCAAATCACTTCTGAAAATCTTGCCAGGAAAACTGCAAGGACTTGTTCTTGTAGTCACCAGGAATCAAGGCTGACTCAGACAGCCAAAAATGTTATTTAATATATATATTTACTGTGTTAAATATCTTAAGTATTGATTGATTGTGTACCATCAAGTGGAGGTTGACTCTTCTTAGCAACCACACAGACAAACCTTCTCCAAGATGATTATTGCATATATTTTAATATACATTACGTATGTTTGTATAAATATAATGTTGCTAATGACTTTATATTATGCAAATAATGAGATTTTTCTTGAATGAGGGAGGTTGTAATAAATTGAAACTTCAGATCTGTGATACCAGTGTAATTCATTCTTAATTTCTGCAAAAACAACTTCCTTGGCTATAATCTTATAACACTGCAAGATCCTTTCGATATAGCTCTGCATCTTTCCCCATATTGTTGCTAGATGTTCTCAGTTGGTTTGATACTCATGAATTATCATGAGTTTGATGCCTTGACACGTCAATAGAGTCATGGATTCCATTCAGTGAATGCCCTGTTGTCGTCGTTGGGCAATTGTTTGATGTTCACTTGGATTAGTCAAAGAATGCTGCATAAGTCATCTTGGAAAGGAATATACAAGAAGTCTGTATTACAGAGTTTTGATGGTAGTGGGTAGTACCCTTCCTCTTCAAGGATTTGACCAAAGGCTCCATGGCATTTCAGTGTTTTATATTAACAACTGAAGATTCCCAGGGCAGGAATGGAGCTTTGCTTATGCCATGGGTCTCCAAATTTGGCAACATTAAGACTTGTAGACTTCAATTCCCAGAATTACTCACCCAGCTTTGTTGGCTGAGGAATTCTGGGAATTGAAGTCCACAAGTCTTAAAGTTGCCAGACTTGGAGACCCCCTGGCTTATGCTATAAGACTATAACTTGTCCTGCTGGTCTAGCCAATTTAGTTCAAAAGTCTGGTCTTACAATGGCCACCCAACTGCATAAGGAAGCCTCCTAGTTCCCCAGGAGATGGCCTTCAGAGGTATTCTCACTGCCATCAAAACAAATAGACATTGATCCCTATGGCTTCCATGAATTAGTCCATCTTGTTTTTTGAAGGCAGCCAATCTGGTATCCAGAACCACATCTCATGGTAGTTAGAATTCCAGAGAAGACTGGATACAGGTAATCCTCCACTTGCAACCACAATTGTACCCAGATTTTCTGTTGCTAAGTGAGACATTGTTGAGTTTTCCTTTTTACGACCTTCTTGGCACAGTCGTTAAGTGAACAACTGCAGCTCTTAAGTTAGCAACACGCTTGTTAAGTGAACCTGGCTTCCCCATTGAATTTGTGTGTCAGAAGGTCACAAAAGGTGATCCTATGACCCCGGGACACTGCAGCTGTCATAAGTATGAACCAGCTGCTAAATATCCAGATTTGATCATGCGACCATAGGAATGCTGTAATGGTTGGAATTGTGAAAAATGGTTGTTAAGCTCCTTTTTGCAGTGCTATTGTAACTTGGAATGGTTGCTAAACAAATGGATGTAAATCAAGGACTACCTGTATGCATTGTGTAACAGGCAGCCTTACTTAAGAGTATGGGAAAGGAGAGGGCAAATTAATTGTGTAACAGGGAAATGGAGGAAAAGAGAATGCTGGGTTTGGACGGAAGGAAGATATAAATTTGAAACTCTGGCTCAGTGGTTATCACCATGGTTTTTCTTCTTGAATTAACAGTGTTTATTCTGAACTGTGCTGTGTTGCATCTCTGGGTAGTTTCAGCCACATTCATGCCTGACAAGAAACATGGAATGACCAATGCTTGGGGACTATCCGTGCATGGGATACAGCTTGTTTATTGATTAGGAAGTCACAATTTCTGTTGCTTTTGTAGCTTTCAAACCATAGTTACATATTTCCAGTGTTCCTTGCTTAATATGATCTGACATAAACCATAAGGGGCAAAATGCATAACCTGGGAATGGGTGCAACAGTTAATGTAGGCTGTTTATCTTTTCTTTAAATTTTATCAACTCAACAAGCACCTCAAGAAAAAACTAACCTTAAAAAGCAAAAGTTGATTTTGATTTTCTTTGTGGTCTCTCTTTTTTGGAGTGATAGTAGTGGGGTCATCCTGATTTTGCAAAAGCTTGCTTCATCAAAGTTCTACAGAACATGGTCCCTCACGTCCCTGATCATCACCAAATGAGAATTAATATGGTTTTTGATTTATCCTTTAATTTTTTTTTCTCATCAGTGTTCTTGGAATCACTGAATGACACTTGACTGCAGCTGAGAAGCATCTTTTGATGGAGTAAAAACCTAATTTGTTGATAATAACAGAAATTGCCATACACAAAACCTGATGATGCATTTGATGATAAAATGGCAAAATTTCATGCATTGGTTTTCTCAAAAGGCAATATTTTTGACATCCGGGAAGCCTTCTTTCTTCTTTTACCAGATTTTCTATCTAGACTATCTTGAGTTTTGTAGAGAGGCACACTCATCTCTCTGGTGAGATGGTTTCAGAGAAAAATCAGTAGTGGAGGCCAAACTGTCATTTTGAGAAGCTGGCCTGCCATTTCAAATAGTAGCTGTGATGTTTTACAGCTATCTTTAAATATCTAAGAAACTGTCAACCTGAAGATGAAACAGGTACAACGTATATGGAAATTGCTAGTGTTGTTTTTCTATGCTAAATTCTAGAAAAGTGTTTGGTAGTGTGGAATTCTTCTCAGAGACTCTTCTGAGATGTTTTTGCATTGAGGCCATCATAGGATACTCTACATCAGGGATGTCCAACTCAAGGCCTGTGGGCCGAATCTGGCCAGTGGGGTGCTTAGACCCGGCTCATAGAGCTGGGTTGGAAATAGCAAAGGACTGGCCCACAGTACCTCTGCTAGCAAAAATGGGGCATGGGGGGCATGGGCACCTCCCTGAACCCCATTTTTACCGGCAGGGTATTGTAGAAGGCCACAATTTTATGTCCTTTTTGTCACAACTGCAAATCACTGCAGTTGCTAAGTTGTCAAGAGAATCTGATTTTCCCCATTGACTCTCCTTGTTGGGAAACCAATGGGAAGGTTACAAATAGTGATCACATGATACCAGGTCAATGCACGCCAGTTGCCAAGTGCTCAAATTTTGATCAAGTGATCATGGGGATGCTGCAATGGTTGTTAAGTGTGAAAACTGGTCATGTCACTTTTTTCAGCATTTCTGTGACTTCAGATGGTCTAAATGAATGGTTGTAAGTTGAGGACTACCTGTACTAAATTTAAATAGAGACTGAATGGCCATTTGTAACGATTTATATAATGGGGTATCTAAACTGGACAATTCTCCAAGTTCTTTCCAATATCTATGATTTTGTCCTTCAAACACGCTCTGATGAGCCTTTAAAAATATTTGGTTTCTACTCAGCATAATTTAAAATCTGTCTCTAATGAACTAAACTAGGAGTGTAAGAGTCTCCTGTGTGAACAAGATTTTGTTCACATAAAATGCCAATGAGTCATTAAGGTTTGATTGGTTTTGACTTAAGCATTGTGTTTAAAAAGCAGAATTTTAATACAGCGATGTTACCCACAACGATATATGTCTGAAGAAGAGCAAAAGTAAAAGAAGATGCTTTCAGTGATAGTTTTGGAGATGGTGACTAACTTCACCAATTGTCATCCCTGGATAAAATAAAGGCTGCTTGCTTTGTTAAGATGATGATCAGCAAGCAAAAACTCACATAATTTGAGTGTGTGATGAGAGTAGACTAGTAAAAGTGATCACGATTAGCAAGGCACTATTGGACACTATAGCAGAGGTGCGATTCAGCCGGTTCTGATCAATTCTGGAGAATCGGTAGTGGAAATTTTGAGTAGTTCAGAGAACTGGCAAATGCCACCTCTGGAGATTTTACAATATCCTACCCCTGCCACGCCCACAGAACTGGTAGTAAAAATGTTTGAATCCCACCACTGAACTATAGGTAGTCCTTGATTTACAACAGTTTGTTTAGTGGCTGTTCGAAAGTACAATGGCATTGAAAAAAGTGTTTTTCACACTTGCAACCGTTGCAGCATCCCAGTGGTCACATGATCAAAATTCAGGTGTTTGGCAATTGGCTCATATTTATGATGGTTGCAGTGTCCCGGGGTTATTACTTTCTGCTATCTTCTGACAAGCAAAGTCAGTGGGGAAGCCAGGCTCACTTAATAACTGTTACTAACTTAACAACTGCAGTGATTCACATAACTGTGGCAAGAAAGGTCAAAACTCACTATCCCGTTTAGCAACAGAAATGTTGGGCTCAATTATGGTCATAAGTTGAGGACGACCTGTGTTCAAAATAGTGAGGATTTATATATGCAGTCATTAGGAGATGAATCTGTATCAGTGGTACTGTAAATCTCTGTTTATTGGTTATTTATTTTGTCAACCTAGTCCACTCCTACAGGGCCATTTCAGCTGGCATCTTGCAATGTAAGTATAATATTCAAATATCTTGAGATGTTGTGTGTATTAACTGTCATGTCCTTTAGTTTTAAAAGGCATATCTTAATTTAACACAAAAATAAAACAGGAACAGGATTTCAAAAGGGATCCTTGGAATACAGAGTCTAAGACAGTTGAGTAATATTTTGATCTTAGAAATTGGAGACAACCATGTGTAATTTGGATTTCCAAACATGGATCTTTACAAAAAGTATGTAGCCTGACCCTGAGTCAAGAAGCCAGAGTTTGTGGTAAACCATTTGTGTAGGACAGGGTGTCAAATTCAACTTCATTGAGGGTCACATCAGGGTTGTGCTTCACCTTGGGGGGGGGGCATGGTCAGCTCAACATCACTCATATTGGGGGCACAGGTGGTGGCCCAAGCCCTCTGCCAGTGAAAACAGGCTCCCAAGTTCCGTTTTCAGTGAAGGATTGGCCTGCGGTGCCTCTGCCAGCGAAAACAGAGCTTGGGAGGGCCGCATGTGACTCTCCTGAGTTCCATTTTTGCTGGCAGAGGCACCGCAGGCCACTTCTTCGCTGTTTTCAGGGTGGCCATGCGGGCCAGCTCTAACACCCCGCAGGCCAAATCTGGCTTCCGGGCCTTGAGTTTGACACCCCTGGTGTAGGAGGTATGAAGAACAGGTAGTCCTCAGTTTACAACCATTCATTTAATGATCATTCAAAGTTACAACAGTACTGAAAAATGTGACTTAGAACCAATGCAGAACCCCCATGGTCACGTGATCAAAATTTGGTTACTTGGCATCCAGCATGTATTTATAATGGTTGTGGCATCCTGAGGTCACGTGATTGCCATTTATGACCTTCTCAGCTGACTTCCAAGAAGCAGAGTCAATGGGGGAAGCCCCAAAGGTGCTTTTTCAAGAGGCAACTGGTTTTCCTTTGAAGACGTTTTGTTTCTCTTCCAAGAAGCTTCTTGGAACAAAAACAAAAAGTTCTTCAAAGAAAAACCAGAAAGTCCAGTTGCCTCTTGAAAAACACCTTTGGGACAATCATGACCTGGATAACTGAGAATTTCCATAGACCACAAGATTCAGTTAAAACCTGTAGTAATAAAATATAATTGGGGGTGAATCACTGAACAACCACTTTCCTTAAGGATGAAATTTTTAATCTCACTTTTGGTCATAAATCAAGGAGTACCTGTATTGCTCTCTTTTGATGCCCGTTGCTCCCCATTGCCTCCCTAATTATCACAGAGCTAGAGAAAGACCATTGGTAATCCTCATGGGAGGAAATGGTTATCTAAGATTGCCTAGTGATAAATTGTATAAGCTATGGAGCAGAACAAAATGTGAGAATCTGGATTTGCCCAACACTTCTTCAAAAATTTCCACTGAATGCAGCTATTAATGTGACAGAACTGGAAAAAATGATTGAACTATTAACCCTTATTTAATTGATTTACTGTAAATTAGAATTGGGCCTGAAAATGAACAGGAACCTGTTTTTCAACTAGCAAGGTTCAAATCCTGGCCTTGTCAACAAGCTGCAGCATTGAGTGTGTCAGTCTGCCCGCTTGCTTTGGCTCAACTTTTCTCTCTAACCTTCATTGAGTCGAACTGGTTGATTAACTAACCTTGGACTGGATTCTTCCTTGAAGTGTCCTTGGAGTTTCACCTTGTGTCTTCTGCAACATTTGTCTCTGGTTCTTATCTGCTTACCGCTAGGAATTGTTACGGTGTCTTGCTGAGGGAAAGCGTGCAAAACTTCTGTCATATAGAAGCTGGCCTTATTATTTCATGAGCGTGAATAAGTGCCAGGAATGGTAACTTTGAAAACGTTCCTGCTGCTAAGAACAGATGCCCTTAGTTCCGCTGTGCAACACATAGTTGTATAGTGCCTGTGATTTCCTTTGTTCCCTTTTTTTCAACTTTTTCATTTGCTGGTAGTTCTATTACTGTTAATAATATTTTTTTTTAAAAAAATGCTTATTAGATCTTTGCTTTTAATCACCAGTTTTTTTTCTTACCGAGTCCAGCATTTTTGCCCATCAGTCAGCATCAGGCATGGGAAGAGATAGATGTTTTGTGAACTAGATCTCAAATTAAAAAAACAGGCATAACACTGCTAAAGTTGATAAAGCCATACTTAGTTGTGCTCAAGTATGGTTACAAAAAGGAGAATTTTTACATGTTCTGGACAAAGTGGAACAGTTGGTTGCTTTGTTGACTAGATCTGAGTAGCACAATTGAAGTTAGATTTCTGAAGGCAAACTACATATTACACACACTTTTTAAAATCAAAGTTGCCATGGTACTTTGAAACTGCATTTTTCTGTTACATAATTGATGTTTTGAATTGTTGCTGACACTATTCTTTATAGCAGGGGTCTCCAACCGTGGCAGCTTTAAGATTTGTGAACTTCAGCTCCCAGAATTCCCCAAGCAGCATAGCTGGTTGGGGAACTGGCTGGGGTCCACATAGCTGGCTGACTGGGGATTCTGGGAGACCACAAGTCTTAAAGTTGGCAAAGTTGGAGACCACTGCTTTATAGGAGATGTTTTCCGCAGAGGTAACTAGTGTGTTTTGCACTTTCTGAATGTGTAAAACTCATCTGCTAGCAACCTTCTTCCATTTGCCAAGCAATGCCTTGGATTTTGTCCTGGATTTACTATGGTTGGATGATTTTTAAAAATCTAATTGGGCAGTTTGTCTTCTTTTGTTCTTAATAGGCCAAATTTTGCACTAATGCATGTTTTGGAAAGATGTTTCCTGTTAATTTTTTTTTTTTAAAACTAGGCCATTCCTCTCCACCCACTCCCAACAACTTGCCAAAGTAAGTTTCTTTTACACAGGAAAGATCAAAGGAAGTTTTGTCCTTTCATAATGTTCTTTAAAAAAATTGGCAGGTGCAGCTCTTTTTCTCCTTCTTCTTCTGGGCGACTGTTTTTCTTTTATAGGACCTCTTAATTTTTTATTTTTCTTTAAATTGAAACCAGTGGCAGTTTAACACCTGCTAGTTTCTTTTAATCTTTTTTGGTTCTGTTTGAGGGGGAAACTTTGGAAACGTGCTGTTGAACATTGCTGGGGAGTCAGAGAAGCTGATATGGGCTCTCATCAAATGTGAGTGTGTGTACATTTGTATCTATATATATCTCACTTTTATTATTTTTATAAATAACTCAAGATGGCAAACATACTTAATACTCTGTGGGGTCCTTGGTGTTCTCTGAGCTTGGTGGTTTTCTTTCAGATGTTTCATTAGCAAACTAAGTAACATCATCAGTGCTAGCAGGGAGCAAACCCTTACTAGTATTGATGATTGTTACCTAGTTTGGTAATCAAATGTCTAACAGAAAATCACCAAACTCGGGACCAAGAACCCCACAGTTTACACCTGAACTACAATTGTAATATTCTCTTCTACAATATCTAATAACTCCTTCATCCTCCTGTTTCCCTTCAACAACCTTATGAGCTGGGTTGGACTGAGAGAGTGTGACCAGCTCAAAGTTACCAGTTGCCAGTCACCAGCTGGCTTCCATGCCTACGATGGGACTCAAACTCACTACTTCCTGATAATCGGCCCAGAGTCACCCTTCAATCTTTGTACCAGTGTAGGACTAAAACTCCCAATCTCCTGGTTTCTAGGCCACCTTAATCACTGGACTGAACTGGCTCTCAGTTATAATTTATTAAAGGATCTAAAGTCAGACAAGTCCATCTCACCCCTTTTCTTCATCTCCCATATTTGGGTATCCAAGGCTATTGCATTTAATCCTGATGGAGATTGTTAAACTTCACTAGTAAGAGTTCAGTCAAGACTGGCTAAAAATTTCATCAAGAGATTTTTTGTTTGCAACCTGTAGCCATTTAGGATGGCCAATATCTAGATGACATGAACCAGTGATACAGATTTGATAAAAGTCGATTTTGTACTCTTGTAGAACGTGTCAAAGTTTTTCAACTTGCAAACATTAGGGGTGCTCAAAAGTTGTGACATGCCTTGGTGATTGCAAATATATTTTGATTTAATATAATTTAGACGTGCTTGGTAAATAACTACATAAATATCGTAACTTTTTAACGTTTTGTTTCTCCTCTAGAATTGAACTTGTTCAAGTTACTGTTGAAATGAGTAATGAGATAGTTGGATTGAAGGCTTCCAGACTTTTTTTTTTTTTTTTTTACAAACTTGTCCATACCCATTTATGTGAAGAAAGGTAACAATTCTGGCTTTTTTATGCCTACTTGATACCTTGTCTCTTCTATCCCCCAGTTCTGAATTGGGGAGCCCTGCTTATATATTGTAAATCATTCCAACTTTTCAGCAATATAGAGCAGGAACTTGGGATCTTGAATTGCTTTTGTAGGATACAGAGAACGGCTGCTGAGTACAAGAGACAAGAGGTTTCACCATCATCTTTCCTTTCTAGTGCTTTGATCCATTTTAAAAAGAGTTTTCCAACTTACACATTGAAAGGCTAAGGAATATCATTAGGGATGAGGTACATGTTAAGATATTTAAATTTAATAGCTGGAGCAGTGGGGTTGTGCAGTGAGCTAGGAGACACAGTTGTAGCTGATTGAGTGACAAGGGCTGGCTCCTGCATGAGGCAATCTGTGCTGTGATTGGTTGTTGTGGTGTGGAGGGGGAGTTTCCTGGTTTTCCCACCTTTTTCTTTTGAGTGCTCTGTAATTTACCTCACGATGCTCCTGTTCACCTGACTATCTAGTTTCCTGTCTATATAGTTGTAAAATATATTTTTTTATATAAAACTACAAGTTCGTGTCCCTGATGTCATTTAGACACCTGCTGCGCAATTCCCTGACAATACAGGTTGTCCTTGTCTTACAATCGCCATTGAGACCAGATTTCCAGTCCTAAGTCATTACCACACAGGTAGTCCTCGATTTCACAACAGTTCACTTAGTGACCGTTCAAAGTTACAGTGGCACTGAAAAAAGCATCTTACGACCGCTTTTCACATTTAACAACCCTTGCAGCATCCCCATCATCATCGTGATCAAAACTGACTCATACTTATGACCGTGGCTCTGTCCCAGGGTCATGTGATCCCCTTTTGAGACCTTCTGACAAAGCCAAGGGGGAAGCCATATTCCCTTAACAACAGTGTTACTTAACAACTGCAGCGATACACTTAAGAGCTGTGGCAAGAAAGGTCGTAAAATGGGGAAAAACCTACTTAATAAATACCTCACTTAACAACATAAATTTTGGGCTCAATTTTGGTTGTGAGGACTACCTGTACAGCTGTAGTTCTCAACCTATAACTATTTGTTTAATGACTGAAGTTACAACAGTGAAAAAACTGACATGGCTGTTTTTCACACTTTACAATTTTGGCAGCACCCTCATGGTCATGTGATCAAAATTTGGATGCTGAGCAATTGGCTCATATTTACAACGGTTGCAGTGTCCTGGGATCAACTGATCACCGTTTGCAACCTTCTGACAAGCAGAGTCAATGGAGAAGCAAGATTCACTTAACAACCATGTTACTAACTTGACAACTTATCAACTTTAAGAACTTGTGCTTGATGAGTAGATATACCAGTGCAATACTAGAAACTATACTTAGATAAGAATTCTGTTTTTGTAGTATAGTGGTCCTAGACTTGTGTTCGGTCACTCAGCAGCTGTTCAGAATTACAAGGAACACATAACAGCTTCTTTATGGCTTGTAAAGTACAGTATTTGTGACTGTTGTCAAATGTTGTTCAACCTCATTCATGATCACGTGACATGATTTCAGGCGCTTGGCAACTGGCTTTCAGTTTCCTACAAAAAACACCCATGTGTAATGGTTGGCCGGGGAATTCTGAGAGTTGAAGTCCACAAGCCTTAAAGATACTAAGCTTGGACGCCTTTGGTTTAGATTAGAGGTCTCCAAACGTGGTAACTTGTTGAACTTCAACTCTCAGAATTCCCCAGCCAGCCATGCTGAGTAGGGAATTCTGGGAGTTGAAGTCTTACTAGTCTGGCTGGGGAATTCTGGGAGTTGAAATCCACAAGATTTAACCTTGTTGGACGACTTGCCAAGGTTGGATACCCTTGGTCTAGATAAGTTTGCAGTTTTGGTCTGCATTAGGGATAGACTTGATCTAATTGTTTTGGAGGAGAAAACATGAGTTTGTAACGAGCAGGGAGTTTTAGAAGCTAGGGTGGAGCTACACAACATTGTCCAGACTCTGATTACTAGGCACAGAATGACATACAGTCTTTGTTTTTGTTCCGCTTAAATGCTTTGTTGTGGCTTTTTTTTTCTCCAAAAAAATCCCTTTCATTATTCTTGTTCAACGTATGATCTAAATCTGCCCATTAGGAGCCTGAGATGGTTTTTGCTAATTCCTGTTCCCTCCTGTATAATAAATCTGATACTAAAATTAGTCCCAGTCTCCCAGGGACAAGGCCATAATTCTTTGCTGAGATTATGAAGAACTGTATGTCCTAATGATTTATACGTTTTTTTTTTGTGTCTGGATACCCCTCCTTCTTTTTATAACCTTGAATATCCAGGATTTAGTCCTTAACCTTCCCCTTTCCTTTTCTCCTTCCTGTTTTCTCCCCACTCCTTTTTTTCATCCTTCTGAGATTTGGGATTTTGCTCTCACCAACTGTCTCTCCCCAACCCCCACCCCCACCCCCAAATATCTTCTGTTTGAAGAAAATTCTTTAGGTATTGTTGCCTATTTAAGCCTCTGTCACTGCGGGCAGATGACTTCCTTGGGTGTACTTCTGAAGGGTTTGTAATTGAGTCTTTTACCACAGTGACAGGATATTATTAACCTTCGCTAAACCAATTTATTTCATACTCCTTTGTGGGAGCAAGCTTTCTCCCCAACACGCTTACTCGCGTCTACCTCTTTCTTCCCCCATGGAAATTAGGTGGAAAAAGGTTTTGCAGGGTGTTTTTTTTCTGCAGTATTCGCTTTCCATGTTCATTTTCAGATTTAGATAGCAGAGGGGAAATAGTATCTCATGGTCTGTTTAAAAAACAAACTCTCCTTAGTGCCTTTAAAAATATTTTTAGAGACTGCGTGCTTTAGGGGAAGAGGAAACAAATAAACCAGCCCCTTCTGACAATAAGATGCTCATAAAAAGGGCCACATTTCACTTGACACTTTAATAATACCTGCTACTTTAAGCAATATCCCATCTTGTTTTCATCTCCAGAATTGCTTTTAAAACTACCTGGGGGAGTTGGGTGGGGGAGAGAAGGAAGCCCAGTGTGATCCCATGGAGAGGAGAGAGAGAGAGAGAGAGAGAGAGAGAGAGAGAGACCAGGCAGGCCTAAATTGAAAACCTAGTTTAGTTTGGATTGGCTGGGTATCTCCTGGGTTGGAGGCCTTGTGGGTTTTAATTTCCATATTTGCAGAATATGGAAATCCCGACTGGAAGATTTCTGCTGAATGTCTAATGTTCTTCTCATATTCTGCAGAACACATTCTGCTCCTTGATCTTGTGAGGATAATAGAAGCAGGGATTCCTACCCTTTTTGCATGGGATAGATCAGTGTTTCTCAACCTTGGTGACTTGAAAAGGTGAGGACTTCAATTCCCAGAATTCCCCATGGCTGGCTAGGGAATTCTGGGAATTGAAGTCCACACTTCTTCTAGTTGCCAAGGTTGAGAAACACTATGGGTTATTATTCAGGATTGTTCTCCTTGAATGAGAATTGAAAAAATTGAAAAAAAATTGAACACATAAGAAGGGTAATAATGCCTTAGAGAAAGCTCCTATTACCAACTGTAGGCATCTCTGCTGTAGATATGTGCAGAATAATAGCTTGTCCAGTGTCCCACAGTAAGGTGGAATTTCCAGTAGTAACTCAGAAAGCAGCAGATGATAAGAACCACAGAGACAAACCAAAGAGCTGATCCTTGGGGTGATGGCCAGGCATAATCAGCTGTTCATCATCTTTCCATATTTTGCTTTAAACATGCAAGGAGCAAAAGTCACCCTGTTGTTAAGGCTTGTTTAGTTGATGGTTTCTATAGGAAACAGGTTTTGCAGAGGAGGAACATGGTGATTGAAATGGGCTCCCTTTATAAAATCATTATGTATTGTCAAGTAGATGTAACTCCCTGTGAAAGAAATGATATTGCTTTAATTTGGGGTGGGGGTAGACACCAAATACAAGTTGTTTTGATCTCTTCCTTTCCCTTCCAGTGTTTTCCTCACTGCCACTTACTTTCTCAGATGTTTTCTCTTGATTTACATGTAGTCCTTGACTTCTGGCCACATTGAGTTCAAAATTTCCATTGCTAAGCAAGACAGTTGTTAAATGAATTTTGCCCCATTTTATGGTTATTCTTGCCACAGTTTTTAAGTGAATCACTGCAGTTGCTAAGATAGTAAAATGTTTATTAAGTTAATCTGGGCTTCTCATTGATATTGTTTGTCAGAAGATTGCAAAAGGTGATCACATGATCCCTGGACATTGCAGCTGTCACTTTTTTCAGTGCCATTGTAACTTTGAATAGTCACTAAATTAATAACTGTATGTTGAGGAGTAGTACCTTTACTTTGAGGAGTCCTTGGTGGTTTCTGAGCTTAATTATTTTCTTGCAGATGTTTTGTTACCCAAACTAGTTAACATCATCAGCATCAGTTGACTAGCATTGATGATGTTACCTAATTTGAGTAATGAATCATCTGCAAGAAAACAAACAAGCCCAGAGAGCATCAAGGACCCATCATTTCAACTCTGAGCTACACATGTTCTTCTTTATTGCTACTGGTATTCTGTTTATTTATTTATTTTTTCAAATAATTTTGGCAAAAAGAAATGGATCTAATCAGATCCCAACTTCTAATGAACAAAAGTCATATTTAGACAGATTTTCATCCTGATCTCAACAGGTAAATTCTTTGATGAAAATAAGTACTCTATTTATCTTTGAAATATTATGATACTTGGCCCTTCATCAATAAGGGTATTTACATGCATTTAAACATTTTAGACTGGCTTGATTGATGCATTAGGTGCAGTCTGAAATGAAAAAAGAGATTGTTGCCAAAACCCTTAGATTTCCCCCACCACCATCACATTTCTCTCTATTGCTGATTAATCTTACTGTGTTTTGTATATCCTAACCTAATCTCTCAACTACCATTTTGAATATTTGAAACACATTTTGGAATTGTGCAAAATAAAGGTTGCAACAAAATCTAATAAATAAATTCCACAGAGTTAATCTTTGGACATTAAAGTTTTCCATTCTGGCAATCATTTCTTAAGTAATATAACAAACATTTTGTTGAAAAAAGGAAGTTAGTTGTCGTGGCTTTTTAGAAGTTAATGGAGCATATTTATAGTGTAAAGCTTGAGAGATTCCAGAATATGTACAGTCCAAGCCTACATATCCGATTGGACTTATTTTGGTAAAGGTTTATAGGATTGTAGCTTGATCCTCCCTCTCATAAATCCATTTATCATGCTCTTTACTGCTTTTATTCGATCTCCAACCAGCATGAATATCTAGGCCTTGAAAGCTGAATTATACAAACAAATGTAGTCACATTTTAAAATTCTGAGTGTAAAGATGGTTTCCTTTTAGTTTTGTAGACACCAGAAAAAGGAAGCCAGTGATTCTTCACTTTCTCTACGGTAAACAAATAAAAAGGAATGTAGCATGTGTAAAATGAAAATAAATAACTTTTTATTGAATGGGGTAAGATATGGAACAATAGTAAAGGAAACAGACTTCTAGTTTACAGCAGGATACCAATGAAATCATTCTGAGATTTTTTTTTTGCTTGTTCTGATTCAATAAATCTGTAAGGATATTTGCAATGTCATCCCCTGTCCCTGAAAAATTAGGGAAAGGGTATGAGGGTTGTAAACTTTAAAGTTTGGATTAGAACTGTAGGGAGTAGGCTGTATCATGCACTTTTCCGTAGCGTGTTATCAATTTTTTTCTGTGAGAAGAGCAACCTTTTTTCCAAAGTCATTTTTACCGATTCCAAAGTGCATCAAGAAGACTTGATATAGAAAGTCCTTGACTTACAACTGCAATTGAGCCCAAAATTTCTGTTGCTAAAAAGATAGTTGTCAAGTGAGTTTTGCCCCATTTTACAACCTTTCTTTCACTGTTAAATGGATCAATGCAGTTGTTGAGCTAGTAAAATGGTTGTGAGGTGAATCTGACTTCCTCATTGACTTTGCTTGTCAGAAGGTTGTGAAAGACCCAAGGGCACTGCCACCATCATAAATACCTGCCAGTTTCCAAGCATTCAAATTTTGATCACATAAACTATGGGGACACTATTGTAAGTGTGAAAAACAATAACTCACTTTTTTCAGTGCCATTGTAACTTCCAATGGTCACTAAACAAATGGTTGTAAGCCGAGGACAACCTGTATAGGCTATGGTGTTCCTAGAATCTTCGGTAATACATTTATAATACATATATTTCCTTCAAGAAGCTCAAGGCAGTTTATATTAGTTTCCCCCCACCCCCACCCCGCCTCCCCGGTACTCATTTATCTTCACAAGGATGGTTTATGATAGGCTAAAGAGAAGGGAAGTGATGGGCCATTGGAGCATAGAGACACGAATCTGGTTTTCCCTAATCGCAGCCCGACCATGAACATTATCTTACAGTTCAATAGTCTTACAGATAGTTCTGGACTTAAATCCAAAACTGAGACCGTAATTTGTGTTGCTAAATAAGGCAGTTGTTGTGAGTCACACCTACTTTTTTTTCCATAGTTGTTAAGTGAATCACTTCAGTTGTTGTGAATCCCATGGTGGTTAAGTGAATCAGGTTTCCCTCATTGATTTTGCTTGTTGGAAGTCGCAGGGGAAAGCCACAACTGGTGACCACATGATCCCGGGCTCTGTAACCGTTGTAAATACATTCCAATTGCCAATCTCCCAAATTTTGATCAAGTGACAACAGTGGGGATGCTGTGACAGTCTTAATTGTGAGCACCGGTTACAAGTCACTCCTTTCAGTGCCAATATAATTTTGAATGGTCGCTAAATGAATGATTGTAAATTGAGGACTGTATAGCCTGTGATCAGCTTGAGAGTCAATGCTTGGATGTCATTTAGTTACATTTAATATCTGAGAAGGTCCTGGATCTCTCTGGTCCTGTTCCTTATCATAACTGCTGCTGGATCTCCTGGCGATTGCATATACTCTCTTCGTGCTCAGATTCTTAGGCAGACAAAATGTACGTTGGGAACGCAGAATTTAAAAGGCAGCAGTGACTTCTGAAGGCTCTGAGGAGGCAGTGATGGAAAATGTTGTTTCTTGGGCTTAGATGTTGCTGCTGGTAGAGGTGATATTGCTGTTTCAAATGCTTCAAGGTGACCCTGTGGGAAAATCTTCTCTCCTCTGATGCATGCAACCTAGCAACAGGTATCATCAGATGTTTTGGTCCCTGGGTGATAGAATATCTTCTCACCCAAGCGGCAAAGTAGGATGCAATTCCTGGCTGTTTCAACCATAGTGGAATGGGAATCTCTGGAAAAAGCCCACTCCCCAGGTCTCTGCCAGGATTTATTTATACCCCTATTTAACAATGGGATATGCATGCCTTCTCAATCACATAGGTGCCAAAACAATGAAAACCTTGTACCCAATTGCATCTTTGGATTTTTTGGATGCTACCAGTCTGTTTATTGTTTTGGATAATTCTCTAGGGAATCCCTTCATCTTCCCCTTTGTTTGAGGCCAAGAGAACAACAGGGGATGTGGTGTCAGAGAGAAAGAACTTATAATGATGCAAATCTGCTCTCTTTGGTATTTTTTTTCTAGTGTTTGGCAGCAGACCTCCCCACCCTTGCTTTGGATGTTGGAATTCTCCTCAGTCCATCATCTTAAAGATGTGCTGCTTGTAATAAGTGGCCCAGAGTTGCCTTACCAATGACAGGGCAGCATATAAATTTAATAAATAACTACATACATGCATACATACATACATACATACATACATACCCTGTCCCTTACTGAGTAGCACAAATCATAGTCCTTGTGGAAATAAAGAACTACTAAAGTACAGGCAGTTTTTGACGTACAACCATTTACTTAGTGACCATTTAAAGTTACAATGGCACTGAAAAAAAATACTCATGATTGTTTTCAAACTGACGCCCGTTGTAGAATACCCATAGTCACATGATCAAAATTTGGATGCATTATATTTATGGTTGCAGTGTCCCGGAGTCATGTGATCAACTTTTGTGAGATCTTTGATAAGGAAAATCAATTGGGAAGTCTGGTTCACTTAACAAGCATGTTACTAACTTAAGAACTGCAAGTTTCACCTAACAACTGTGGCAAAGATGATGTAAAATGGAGCAAAACTCACTTAACATTTGTCTTGCTTAGGAACAGAAATTTTGCACTCAGTTGTGTTTGTAAATTGAGGACTACCTATCTGTATGTGCATTATATAAAGATTAATAAGCTACTCAGCTCATTAAGAGAATTGCAGTTGTCTCCTGCAATTTTAGATAAAGGAATATTCAAAAGCATATCAAGTGAATTTAAGAAATTGCCCTTTTTACTGTCCTATTGTTTCTGTCAAAGACACAATTTTCATTTTCTGTCATCTTCTTGACCCACAATTAAAAACAAAAAGATTTCAGCCCTCAATGTTCTTCCTGCCTCTGCATGATGTTTCCACCCCTGAAATAAGGAAAGTTATCAGTTGCAATAAACATTTCCGGTGACCTTTGATAGCCTGACTTTCCTTCCCAAATGAACACAATCTTCCCAGTTTATTTTAAAAAGAATATATTGTAAAATGTATTCAGTGGGGAGGAAAGGGAAGTCTGAAGAAGATGAAGTGTATTTCTCTTTATGGTTTTTTTTTTTTTTTTTTGTTACACTGGAGAAATACCTCTCCTTTGTATTCTCTGTCTCTCCTAGGGACTCTGATTACAGGTAGCACTGATACTGAAATTGATGGAGGCCTTCTGTAGGGGGTGGACAGGGATGAAGGGACTGTAATTAGATCTAACCCGTTTTCAAAGCAGCAATCCATGTTAATCTTTTGCAGCCAATACTAAAAAGGATGTTGCAGTATTTTAAAAATGATTTAGTTAGTTAAGAGCCATAAATCAGGCCTGACTGGTAGTAACAATCCTGGAATGTCATTGATCCTTTCCATCTCTCTCCATGTATGGTTCTGGGTTTTGTTTTGTTTTTCTGGTTAAGCAGGACCGATGATAATTTTTAATAATTTTTAATAACTTACATGTCAGATTTATATCTCATTTTCCACTAGGAATTAATGTTGCTTTTCACTACAGGTAGTCCTCAACTTACAACTACAATTGAGCACAACATTTCTGTTGTTATGTGAGACATTTGTTAAGTAAGTTTTGCCCCATTTTACAGCCCTTCTTGCCACAGTTCTTAATGAATCAATGCAGTTAAGTGAACCTGGCTTCCCCATTGCTTTTGTTTGTTAGAAGGTCACAAAAGGTGATCACCTGACCTCAGAGCACTGCAGTGGTGATAAATATGAGTCAATTGATAAGCACCTGAAGTTTGATCACATGATCATGGGGACATTTGAAATGGTCATAAGTATGAAAACCGGTCACAAGCCACTTTCTCAGTGCTTTTGTAACTTTGAATAGTCACTAAATGTTGCAAGTTGAGGACTACCTGTATTTTTCACGTTCTTATGAACCCCCTTCAGTAAAGTGACCTATCCTATTTTATGACCTTTTGGTTGCAGTCATTAAGTGACTCTGCGGTTGTTAATTGAATGCCAGTTTAAGCAGAATATTGGCTTGCTATGGGCAAGATTTTGCTAAAGAAGGAAAATGCTGACAGTTGAAACTTCAAATTTGGGTTGTAAGTAGCCCCAGGGTAGGTAAAATCACTTTGAATGATCACTAAGTTGGTCATAAGTTGAGGATTATCTGTAGAGGTATCCCGCTTCATCGTTAGATCCTTCAAATACTTTAGTGGGTGTTTCATTTGTGCATTTTTTAAAAATTGGTTAATTGCCTCTTGTGCCCATGAAGAGTCAGTTTCTGATGTACTCTTGTTAGTTTATCCTTGTAATTTGTAAACAATTTCCATTGTGTTTTATCTTCATTTCCTCTTATTAAATTGCTTCCTGAGTATTCCTACCTTAGTTGCATATTTTCCTGAAATTTGGCAAAGCACCTTAAGATGTTCTCCTGTTTTCCTGTACTTATTAACATTCTTAATTGAGATAGCATTCCTTATCTTTTTTGGCTTGATGTTTAAAGTCTGCATTAAGTTGTTAAAAATAATTTTTGTTGCTTAGGGCTTTTATCTTCGGTGTCTTTCTTTGGATACAATGCTAGCTTGTTTGAAAGCCATTTAGGATCCTTTCCTTTGATATTTTGGGAGTATTTTTTTCCACTCCAGTTTTGGCATCTTCTCGGATCTCTTTTGCAGAAATTAAATGCATTGAATACATATTGAACATTTAATCTATTGAGTATGATCTGTGTCTTGAATATGTTCTGTACGCTGACTTTATATTCTAATTCTCTGCTGGTTCTTCTCTTTAACTTTGGAGTTTAACCAATCTATTCTACAATCAAATCTAGAAGTATCCTATCTAGATAGAGTACTACAGGTAGCCCTTGATTTACTATCACAATTGAGCCCAAAATTTCTGTTGCTAAGTGAAATATTTGTTGTGAGTTTGCCCCATTTTACAACCTTATGGCCACAGTTGTTAAGTGAATTACCACAGTTAAGTTAGTAACACGATTGTTAAGTGAATCTGGTTTCCCCATTGACTTGCTTGTCAGAAAGATCACAAGAACCTGAGGCACTGCAACCATCATATAAATATGAGTCAGTTGCCAAAGTCTGAATTTTGATCACATGACCATGGGGATCTTGCAAGGGTCGTAAGTGTGAAAAACTTACATTTTCCAGTGCCTTTGTAACTTTGGACAGTCACTAAACAAACTGGTGTAAATCCATATCTATATTATGAGTTTGCTTTGATTCTGATATGTATCCAGTTATGTCCATATATACAATCTTGTTTGTTATATCAATTAATACAAATATTTATTTTTTAAAGAATCTATTAATCTCTGGCATTGCAAAATCTTCAACCAGATATATACAGTGACAGTGGGGCCCATTTTCAGTTACGGTGCAGTTTCTCCATGTCTCTTCCAGATGGTGGCTAGTTTGAACATAATGTCTGATGGTGCAATTAATTGGGCCTAAGAAGATTTTTTTAAAAACTAGATGTACATAAGCCTTCTCTGACTTCCTGGTGCATTGAAAAAAGAAATAAGAAATAGGTCTAATTGGTTTTAAAATAAATAGTTATACTCTCATTGTGCAGTATCCCTGTTAGAAGTGACGGGATTAGCAAACTATAAATATAAAGTGTGTGTTAAAATTCCTGTGATAATTTTGAAGGAGACAGCCACAGACACACAGAACAGAAAAGATTTTTCCGCCCCTCAGTCCGTTGCACTTTTGTTAGTGTAGCAATGTTTTTCTTTTTCTTCCTGTATCTATTACACAATATTTTTTGCAGACAGTCCTCCTATAATGGATGCTTTGTATAATGACCATTTGCAGTTATGACAGTGAAAAAGTAACTTTATGACCACACAGTTATGACCTTCACAGGTCTGTAAAATTAAGGAAAGCTGAAAGTAAAATTGTAAGCAGAGTGGTGGTTTCACTTTGCAGATCATTTTGCTTGATGACCTAGTTGCTAATTCCACTTGTAGTTATTAACGAGGATTACCTGTATATTGCTTTGTCCAATTTCAAATTCATTAAACGTGATTTGATTGAGGGCCTATTTACATGCTGGATTCCATGCAACCAAAATTTGATTAGATGACTCTGGGGATGCTGCAATGGTCATAAGTGTGAGAACTGGTCATAAGTCACTTCAGTGGTGTTGTAATTTTAAGCAGTCATTAAATGGATGATTATAAGTTGAGGATTATCTGTATCAGTGTGCAGGAAGACATTTTTAAAACTTCTCTAAGCACCGGTTTGCGACATGGCATGATTTGCCCATATTTCCCCTTTCTGGATAGGGTTGGGTATCCTTTTGCCATTGCCCTATTTCAGGGCAAGGGGCCTCCCAAGCTAAATCAGCATGGCTCTGACAAACCATTGATTGACTAGCTGCTGATAATCAAGTCTTTGCTGCCCAATTCATACTGAGAAAAAGGATGATTGTTTCCCATGGTTTGGCTAAGAATTAGGAGGGAATTTGCAAAAAGGCTGGTCTCTGGAATATTTACACAAGAGCGAGGGGATATTCTCTGCTTTTTAAAGCTCTCCTTTCTCTGAGGTAAGCAAGCAAGGATTTCTTGGCCTCTGTCAACAAGGAGCTATTATATAGCTTTGCTTTCCCATCAGAAAGAAAGTTAAGATGGCTGGGCAGAACGAGGGAGGTGACATCAAATTCCATGCTGGTTCCTTCCAATTTTTACCAGCTTTAATTTAGCCAGGCGGGATTTTTAGACTAGAGAGATCTCTCCTTTTTGTTTCTTATTAGGGGCTTGATAATCATGTTTGCCTTTGTAGGGGACTTGCTTGCTTGCTTTATTTCTTTATTTCTTTATAAATTTATAACATTTGAAGAGTTGCCACATCTTATAACAAACTCTGGACAGCTCCCAATCAAAAATTAAAACAAGAACTTGTTGCTGACCTTAACAGATAACAGATAATCAGAGTTGGAAGAGACCAACCCCCTGCCCAAGCGGGAGACCCTACACCATTTCTGACAAATGGCAGTCTAATCTCTTCTTGAAAGTCTCAAGTGATGGCGCTTCCACAACTTCCAAGGGCAACTTCTGTTCCATTGGTTGATTATTCTCACTGTCAGAAAGTTTCTCCTTATTTCTAGGTTGAATCCTCTCCTTGTTCGGTTTCCATCCATTATTCCTTGTCTGGCCTACAGGCATTTTAGAAAATAGCTTGACCCCTTCCTCTCTGTGGCAGCCCCTCAAATATTGGAAGACTGCTATCCTGTCTCCCCTGGTCCTTCTCTTTACTAGACTAGCCAAGCCCAGTTCCTGCAACCATTCATTGTATGTTTTAGTCTCCAGTCCCCTAATCATCCTGGTTGCTCTTCTCTGTACTTTTTCTAGAGTTTCAACATCTTTTTTATAATGTGGTGAACAAAACTGGATGGAGTACTCTAGATGTGGTCTTACTAAGGCTTTATAGAGTGGTATTAGTACTTCCCTTGATCTTGATTGTATCCCTCTGTTAATACAATTTAGGATTGCATTGGCTTTTTTGGCTGCTGCTGCACACTGCTGGCTCACATTTAGTTGGTTGTCCACTAGGACTCCAAGATCTCTCTCACAGTTACTGCTATTGAACTTGGTTTCACCCGGTCTATATGTGTACTTCTGGTTAAGCCAGGGATCAAGCTACAATTTGATTTGCCTCTGAAAAGCCAGTAGAAAATCTTTTTTGTTGTTGTTGTTTTTGGAAGACACATGACTGGCTTTGCATTTTGAATTGCATAATGCAGTAAACAGGATTTGCATATAGAGTTCATCAGTAAGTTACATGAATGCTGCTAGGCGGAAATTGAGGTTTACAAGCTCATATATGGGAGGAAATGGACGCTATTTGAATATTTTACAAAGCACAGTGTTTGAATTAGGGAAATTTGTGAGGGGTTGCTTATTGAAGTTTTAAAAAGCATTGATGTAAAACAGGGCTGTCAAACTTGTACCCTATTGGTTCCTTCCTACGTAGGATATGCAGGTATAAGAAAAGCTCAGCAAATTTTTGAATGCCAAAATTGTTTGGGCGTATAGTTAAAGAAGTGTCCTTGGAAGATAGATGGAGAAAGGAGTGTCTGTTTGCAAAGCAGGCTGTTTGCACAAAACGTAACAGAGGTACAGGTAGTCTTCAACTTAAGACCGCAATTGAGCCCAAATTTTCTGCTGCTAAGCAATTCAATTATTAAATGTCCCTGGCTCATTTTGCAACCTTTCTTGCCACAGTTGTTAAGTGAACCACTGCAGTTGTTACATTATGTTAGTTATATGTTAGTTAAATGAATCTTTCTTGTCAGAAGGTTGAAAAAGTATAGATTTTCATATAGAATCTCCAATGGCAATGATCTTGAAACACACTGCCTCTTTAAAAGAAGGGGAACCAGAGAAGCCGGGAGCGGATGACTGTGGGCCAGCTTAGGTTACATAATCACTTTCAGGTTTAGCACTGAAGCTTCTCCATGAACTAATGGGGCCAGGGACATAATTATCTGATCTCCAGCCAGCATTTTCTGATCTGGCCCATAACATGCCTGGCCTTGCTGATTAGATTTATTTGTTAGTTTTATACTTGCAAAACTCTTTCAGCCATGCACAGAATCCTGTGCTTCTTTGTGTGTATTTAGGCATATGCAGGTAGCCCTCGGCGTATGACCACAATGGAACCCAAAATGAGACATTTGTTAAGTGAGTTTTGCCCCATTTAACAATTTTTCTTGCTGCAGTTGTTAAGTGAATCATTGTAGTCACGTTAGAAACACGGTTGTTTAAGTGAATCCGGCTTCCCCATTGACTTTGCTTATTAGTTTCATAGGAAGCCCTTTATCGAGGCTGAAGTGTGTCTTCTGTTATTCCAGGAGTGGCTTCCCTCTCCCCTCCTTTCAGATACTTCCTGTTATGCCTCTCGAAAACACACACACACACACACACACACACACACACACACACACACACACACACACAGAGTGTGTTGGAAGCGAAAGGGGATTGCTGTTGTTGAAAGCATCCTTTGGATTTCCAGGGCTGTTTTTGAATCTGTTGTTGAGGTGCCAATTTTGGCAAACATTGCAGAGAAAGAAAAATCCTCTTGTATATTTTTCCTCTCCTCCAACTTGTGGTCCTTGGCAGCTCAGCTTTTAGGTCCTACAAAATCTGGGAAGTTCAAGATGGAAAGGAGCTGTTTTCATAAGACTTGCCATCTCTGGAAATGATCTTCCTTATGCTTCCAGGTTATTTGCAAATAAAAGCCACCAAGGAAGCAGAGGTGTGGACCATTTGCAAGAGCTTCTGAAGCCAGGGATCAAGCTACAATTTGATTTGCCTCTGAAAAGCCAGTAGAAAATCTTTTTTGTTGTTGTTGTTTTTGGAAGACACATGACTGGCTTTGCATTTTGAATTGCATAATGCAGTAAACAGGATTTGCATATAGAGTTCATCAGTAAGTTACATGAATGCTGCTAGGTGGAAATTGAGGTTTACAAGCTCATATATGGGAGGAAATGGACGCTATTTGAATATTTTATAAAGCACAGTGTTTGAATTAGGGAAATTTGTGAGGGGTTGCTTATTGAAATTCATAAAGACTTTCTCATCCTCTAAAGTGGAATAGCTGTCTGGGGTTGGTGGGGAAAAAGAAAGTGTTGATATGAACCTGTATAAATTAAGTACAGGTACTCTTTGATTTGTTACAGTTCAAAGTTGGAAGTTACAACAGCACTGAAAAAAGTGACATGACCATTTTTTACACTTATCACCATTGCATATCCTCATGGTCACATGATCCAAATCCAGACGGTTAGCAACTGGCTTATATTTATGATGGTTGCAGAGTCCCAGGGTCAGGTGATCACATTTTGTGACCTTCTGACAAAGTCAATGAAGAAGCCAGATTCACTTAACTGAATAATTTAACCATAGTAAGAAAGGTCATAAATGGTTCAAACTTCATTTAACAAATTTCTCTTAGCAACATACATTTTGGGCTTAATTGTGGATGTAAATCAAAGACTACCTGTACATGTAAGATGTGTGCACAGTTACCATGTCTGTCTTCTCCCCCTCTTAATTTGCACCCATAACCTGCTCCTCTATTTTCTTTTTTTTATTATTCTAGAAAAAAACATTTATTTGGCTAAGATGTTCCCCAACCATCCAACTGTTGGAAATGTAACTACGCACAAGGAACATATTTCCACATGTGGACTTGTCCATGTGCTCAGAAGTTTTGGAGGAATATTAGAAATTGGATTTTAAATAAAACAAAACAAAATTTAAAACTTGAACCCGAAACCTTTCTGCTAAGTATGATAGATTTAAACATGGAGAAAAAATATCAATATTTAATTTTGCACATTATAACTGCGGCCAGAATAACCCACGCACAAAACTGGAAATTGTCTTTCATTCCTTCAGAGAATATGGTAATTAAAAAAATACATGAATGTGCTGAGATGGATAGCCTAACCAAATTGTTAAAAAATAAACAAGATAGTGACTATTATGAAATATGGAACATTTGGTATGATTGGTTAAAGAAAAGGTAATATTTGATATTTGGATAAGTTATGGAAATGACAGAAGACGTGCATTTAATTATAAACTATATAGAGAAATTAAAACATTAAAAGAATGAAGGAGTTATTGTAACAAGACAGATCACGTCAATGATAAAGATAAAGAAAAAAAAATTAACCATTGCTCAATATACGCTGTAAAATGCATGTGTATGTATGTATGTATGTATGTATGTATGTATGTATGTATGTATATAAATATATGTATATATATATATGTTTTCTTAAGTTTTCACGGGTACTTACATGTATGGTATTCAGCTTTGTTCGGGTATTTTCCCACGTCATTACAGTTGTGCTTTTAAAGTTGTCGCAACGTTGCGGCAGAATCTCATCTGCCATCTGTATTGAGTTTGTCTGTGAGTCAGACTTTTACAGTTGTTTTTGTTTTAAATTTGTGGCTAGCCTGCTGCTGTGCCAGAATGGTTTTTTCTTCATCCTGATTGGTTGGGAGTCTTGGTCTGTGTTTATTGGTTTTGGAGTTTGCTGTGTCTGCTTGATTGGTGTTTCTAATATCTTCTGTCTGTTTTGTGGCTTTTTTGTCTTGATTGGCTGGTAACACTGTGTTCCTGTATTGGAGGCTTTTAGTGCGGCTTGGCTCCGAGTAAATGGACGGCTATCATTAGTTAGGAAGCTGGGTTTCATCTGGGTGCCTGGTTGGGGTGTGTTTGAGCTGGAGGTATCAGGGGGGATCTGTTTGTGCCCAGGTGTTTGCCTGGCTTGTGGTGTGGAGATTTTTTTGTTTGTGAGTGCAGGCTTCCAAATAATTGACAGTCTGGTGGAGTCATCTCTTCTATTCATGCTTTCAGGTCTTTTTTCAGTCTCTATGGCTTCTCTGATGATTCTGTGGCTGGGGTTTTCTATAGTGGCTAGGGTTTTGGTGCCATTGAAGTTGATGCTATGACCTGTGGCTTTCATTTGTTGGACTAGTGAGGAAGTGTGTTCCAGCTTTTTTACTGCATTTTTGTGTTCATCCAGGCAGGTACTTATTCTTCTATTGGTCTGTCCAATGTATGTGGCCGGGCATGATGCACAGGGGACTTTGTATATGCCTTGGTTTTCCAGGTTAATTTTATCTTTGGGGTTTCTAAGGATAGCTGCTATTTTTCTGTCTGTTTTGAAGGCAGTCTTGATGTGATGCCTGTGTAGTATCTTACTGATTTTTGTCTGTAGTATCTCTTATGTAGGACAGGACAGTTGTTCTATAGGTCTGTTCATCTTCTAGGTTTCCATTATATCTCAGTGTGTTTTTGTGGATCAAGCTGGTGATTTTGCTTTTGTGGAAGCCGTTGGCTGTCAGTACTTTAGTCAGGGTGCATAGTTCAGTCTTTATGTGTCTCTTGTCTGCCAGGCGTTTGGTTCTGGAGATTAGTGTTTTGGCCACGGAGTTTATCTGTGCTGGGTGGTGGTGGGATTGGGAGTTGAGGTAGCGGTTGGTGTGTGTTTTCTTCTGGGATATGGTGTGTCCTAGTGTGCCATCTGTTTTTTTGTAGATTAGTACATCTAGGAATGATAGTTGTTTGTTTGTTTCTGTTTCCATGGTGAACTTGATTTTGGGGTGTGTGCTGTTTAGGTGTGTTAGGAAATTGTTTAGGTTTTGTTTTCCATGGGCCAAATCACAAATGTGTCATTGATGTATCTTAACCATAGTTTGGGTTTGTGGGTGGCATTAGCCAGGAGGGCTCTGGATTCGAATTCTTCCATGAACAGGTTTGCAATGATTGGTGACAGTGGTGATCCCATAGGGGCTCCTTCAATTTGCTTGTATCTTTGTCCTTTGTATATGAAATATGTGTTGGTTAAGCAGTGTTCTGCTAGTTCCATGAGGTGTTTAGCTGGTTGGTATTTATTTTTGATGATTTCAAGAGTTTCTTTTATCGGGACTTGAGTGAATAGTGGACTTGAGTGAATAGTCGAAACTTACAAGCAGATCTTCTTGTTCCACGTGTAGAACTTTGATCATTTCCAAGAAGTGGTATGAGTTTTGTACACATGAAGCTGCTGTTTCAGCATGGGGCTGTAGCTGTTTTGCTAAGTGTTTAGCTAGGTTTTGCAGTGGTGCTCCTCTGGAGCTGACTATGGGTCTGAGAGGTATGCCTTTTTTGTGTATTTTTGGGAGGCCGTATAGTTTGGGGCATCTGGAAGATTTTTCTCTTGAGATGATCGTCTGTTGGATCTCTTTGCTCATGTGGCTGGTTATAATTTTCTTCTTGGTTACTTTTTCCAGATATGTGGTTGGGTCCGTGTTTATGGGTTTGTATGTGGAGTCTTGGAGTAGGTCTGTCAATTTTGTTTCATAGTCTTTTGTATCCATTACTACTGTGGCATTCCCTTTGTCTGCTGGAAGTATGATTATGCTGCTGTCATTTTTTAGGGCTTGCAGAGCTTTTAGTTCCTCTTTGTGCAAGTTGCTTTTCAAATCAATATATATTGATTTGTCTGTTTTAACCTGCTTCTCTATTTTCAACTGTTTAGCTCACTGACAGTTCATGAAAATTTAAGAAGTAATAACTGGACCAGAGGAATAACATTGTTTTGTATTGACTTGTTAAAAGAAAATAAACAGAATGTCTAATGTACAGTGATGACGATGTCTGTGGTTTAAGGCAGGGCTTAAGGATACCTTTGCCCTGAAAGGTTTATGACTTGGTGCAACACTGAGCTGGAAACACAAGGGATTGTCCTGCTATTGATACTCTGCTTATTTTGCACAGCTGATCCTTAAAAGCACTGTTGCACCTGGTGCATTTTCCGTGTTGACCCTCCTGTTTGTCCAGGTGCAGGGCATTATTTACAGGCAGCTTACTTCATGTGGAAGGGGAAGAAAAAAACACAATGCTGGCACCCACACAAGCTTATATAACAGCTCACATTTGCTCAGTGTGCGTGTTCTTCTTCAAGGCTTGTATTTCTTGGAAATTGCACAGAGGTCTAATGCTCCTAAATGAAGTTGTCTGTTTGCTTTTGAGTTTGTGAAGCACATAAAATTGAGGACTTATTATGAATGCATTGATGGACTTACAAAAAAAATAGGCTTGTCTGTATGATATTTCCAGGACTGTGTATTTTATTTGGACAGTATTGCCTTACCTGTGGATGTTCAGAGAGTTTGAGTAAGGCAGGTGCTGTGCTAATCTGCTAACGTTGGTCTTTCTACATGACGATTGATACCTCCATCATGAATTTGTTCTGTCTATCTGACTTAATGGCTCTTTGATACTCAGAAACAAAGCACTTAGGCCTCTGAATATCATTTTTTGAAGAGCATCTATTCATGCTGTTAAACCAAAGGACAATGAGAATTTGCTAGCTAGACCTTTTATCCTACAGCACAACTTGCATGTTTAAAATTGTACTGGGACAAATATTATTGATTAAGTACATTTTTATTACCCAAATATTTTTTTCTTGCATTCTGTAGAATCTAAGGGCTGCACCAGGCTTTGATGGGATTCTGTGAGAAACAGAGGGTAAATTAATTTTACTTGAAAGCATCCAACTTTCTTGATCAAGGCTTCCAGGATATATATGCATATTTACAAGTAGTCCTTGACTTAACAACCATTTGTTCAGTAACTGTTTCAAGTTATGAAAGCACTGAAAAAAATTGACTGATAACACATCCCCAAACTTTATGATCACTGTAGCATTTCCATGGTCACATGATCAAAATTTGGGTGTTGGCAATTGGCATAAATATATGCCAATATTTATGACAATTGCAGTGTCCCAGGGTGTCATGTGATCACCATTTGAGACCTTCCCAGACCTTCAATTCTATTATTCTAATGTTCTATTTGTTTGCAAGTATTAGAAAAGGAAAAAAACCCAGAAAAATATGGACATAGTAAAATAAACTGCTTGAACAAGTAGATAGATCTTTGGTTTTTAACTTTCCCCTTTTTATACCTTGACTGATTTTCAGTATTTTTTCATGATGTAATGAGATATCATGTCTCCTTTGATAGCCTAGTTTGAATAAGATCAAATCAAGCTTCCCCAGTCTTTCTATACATTTCCTTGTTGCTTTTCCCACTAAGATTTTGGAAATGAAAACCGTTTTCAGTCTGAAGAGCTTTATGTTATCTGGTGATTATTAGGTGACATGATAAAAAGAAATTGAAAATGGAGCTTTCTGTTTGGCAGTAGATTGGTGATCAGTTTTTCATCTGTTCTGAAAAGATAGCTTTCAAACAAAGAAAGCTTCTAGAGGATGAGGAAAGAAATGGAGACTGCACAATTCAGCAAAATGTTGAAATACCATATCTGGACTCACACACTTTTCTAAGCCATGGTTTGCTTTACTCTGATTTACTGAATAATTGGTTGGGAGGTCATGTAACACATTCAGCAATAAACAGAGTTTTATAAATCAAAGAGCTGGATTCACACAATGTTCTAACCCAAAAGGCAATAGACCTTGGCTATGAGAATCACCTTAGAACTTCACAGGGTCTCTCCTGTGAAGATGGAGAATTGAATTTGCCAGAATCCTGGCAAAAATGGAAAATGAATTTTGATGGTAGAATTGGTAGTCCTTGACTTATAACCATTCATTTAGTGACCAATGGCACTGAAAAAAGTGATATATGGCCATTTTCCATACATACTACTATTGCATTATCCCCTTGGTCATGTGATCAATATTTAGGCTCTTGGCAACTGTCATGTATTTATTTATGACAGAGTCACGAGATCATCATTTATAACCTTCCCATCTGGCTTCTGGCAAGCAGAGTCAATGGGGGGAAGCCATATTTGCTTAATGACTGCATGATTCTGTTAAAAAACAGAATCCTGTGGCAAAAACTTCATAAAATGGGGCAAAACTCACTTAACAGCTGCCTTGTTTTGCAACAAAAATTTGGGGCTCAATTATGATTGTAAGTCCAGATCTGTCTATAATAATTTAGGTAAAAGTAAAGGTTTCCCTGTCCAGTTGTGCCTTACTCCAGGGTGTGGTACTCATCTCTGGCCAAGGGAGCCAAAATTATCTGAAGACATTTTCCATGGCCAAGTGGCCAGCATGGTTATACACCAAAGGTGTACAAAATGCTGTTACTTCCCAGAAAAGTGGTACTTATTCATCTACTTGCATTTTCATGCTGTTGAACAGGTGGGCGGGAACTGAGATCAGACTGGGAACTCAACTCTTGTGTGATGCTTGGGTGTCAAACTTGGCCTGTCAGCTTTCCAATAATTTGCGGATGGGAATGGGGGAAATGGACAATTGTTTTAGCCTATTGAATTGTATTTAGCTGGTTACTGTAATTGAGAGGTGCTGCCCAGAGATTTTCTTTGAAGACAGCTCACTGAACAAATTTTAGTAGCACCTCAAGACTCCACTTTTGGAGTGCACTTTTTTAAGTGGTATAACTTCTGCAGTGACGCGCAGTTGCCACAGTTGCTTCATATGGCTTTGCTATCTGGAAGGTCTTCTGCTACTAATGAAACTCAGGTAATAAATAACCTAGAGGAGATGAATAGCCACCTTCTGTAACAAATTATATTTGATTTATTGCACATTATATATACACACAGGTGCCAGTAATTCAATTAAAACACAGGGCCTTTAAACTAGCAAAGATACACTTCTTGTGACAGCACAACAGCTTTTAATTCCATAATAGGATTTTAATGAAATAAGCCCAATACATAGCCCCTAACATATTCAAGAAGGAGGAGAAAGATACATGACTTCCCTGTAAACATAATGCCACTCTGAGTTGATACATGCAGTAACAAAGTCCGATTTAATATCTTGCTGCTAGATATGCTCTCTCAGGAGCATCATGTAATGGCAACTTCAATAAAGCAGCGTGCTTATCTTCTTGTGTTTTAGAGTAGTGTGGGTGAAAACTTTTAAATGGAGATGGCTAGTGAATTCTGAAAAGCAAGGCATTTCTGTATTTCTAACCATAATTCAGGAGGAACCAGTCCTGTAATACAGAATACAGAATAACAGACTTGGAAGGGACCTCGGTGGTCTTCTAGTCCAACCTCCTACTCAGGCAGGAAACCCTATACCACTTCAGACAAACGGTTGTCCAATCTCTTCTTAAAAACTTCCAGTGTTGGAGCACCCATGGCTTCTGGGGGCAAGTAATTCCATTGATTAATGGTTCTCACTGTCAGGAAATTTCTCCTTAGTTCATGGTTGCTTCTCTCCTTGATTAGTTTCCATCCATTTTGTCCTGCCCTCAGGTGCTTTGGAGAATAGCTTGAGTCCCTCTTCTTTGTGGCAGCCCCTGAGATATCAGAACACTGCTATCATGTCACCCCTAGTCCGCTAAACTAGACATACCCAATTCCAGCAACCGTTCTTTATATGTTTTAGCCTCCAGTCCTCAACTTATGACCACAATTGGGACTGGAATATCTGTTGCTAAGCAAGGTGGTTGTTAAGTGAGTCCTGCATGATTTTATGAGCATTTTTTGCCACGATTCTTAAGTGAATTCATTACATGAAATGCCAATTGCCAGGCATTCAAAATTTGATCACTTGACTCTGGGGATACTGTGATGGTCGAAAAAGGGCCAGCTGTAAGTCACTTTTTACAGTGCTGTTTAAAGGTTGTTAAATGAATGCTGCAACAATTATAAATACATATTACTTGCCAAGCACCCAAATGCTGATCACATAATCTTGGGGATACTGTGACAGTCGTAAGTGTGAGAACCCATCAGAAGTCACTTTTTCTTTGAGGTTTAACTTCAAAATGGTTGCTAAACAAATGATTGTTAAGTTGAAGACTACCTGTGAGAAAGTCTGTCTTTCTCTACGGTAGAAGATTCAGAATTTGCAGACCAAAAGAATGGTCTTTAACTTGAGAGCTTTAAATTGGCTGTATGTACCCTGGTGTGAGGTTTAGTCAGTGAATTAACTACAATCTGCATATTAATCTTCAGATGAAGCGTTTAGTCAACAATGATGATGAAGCATTTAGTCAATAAATTAACTAAAATCTATATATGAATACTGTAGCAACATTTATTTATTTATTAAACCCATTTATATTGTTTTAATTGGACTCTTGGGCAGCTTAGACCAAAGCATGGGGTTATCTTCTTAAAATTATTATTCATGTGGTTTAGAGTAGACAACAGGATGCATGTAGGTTTCTATCTTATAGTATACAGTATAGGAGAAAACCCTCCCTCTTAAATTGCTTATGCAAACCATAGCACACAGAAACAACCCATGTCCATTATTATTATTCAGTCTCATTTAATATGAACGTAATCAATCCATTTTAAATTTAACCAATCTGTGAACTTTTAGTTAGTCACTAACTCTGGCTGTGGGTTGCCCAAGATGTCTCTCTCTCTCTCCTGCTTTCTAGCCTGGTGCTGTAATCAGTAGACCAAACAGATTATCTAATTCTTTAGACAATAGAAATAGGATTCAAAACCTATGAAAATCCTGCCAATCTGGACAGAATGATTTGGAATAATTAAAATAACATTGCCTTGCCAAATATTTCTTGCAGGAGAATAATGAATTGCATCGAAGTACCCTTTTCTAGGAAAGACATGGAAGAGAAAACTTGAACTGCAGGTTTTCCTTTCCAAGGAATGAAGATGCACAATGGATACCTTTTACTTCTTGAGATAAATAAAGCTACCTTTGGAACAGCTTTGTTTATATTTCTACCTTAATGGAATGACTTATCTTTACTTACTTGTGAATACTATTTCTCCTTCAGGAAACCATATCGGTATATACTATCTTTCCCATACCCCATTTTTAAAATATTTCTTTACCTAACTTACATCCCGAGGACCTTTATATTGGTATAATGCCCATCCTGCGCCAGGAATCCCATCTTAAGCAATAGTTAACAGTAAAGCATTATTATTTCTTGATGTAGTTAAAATAGTTGTTATTAGAGCACTGTTGCAAGATAGGTTTGGTCAAGTGGCTAAGGTGTGTGTTTAAATCCCACCTTCGCCCTGAAACCCAGCTGAACTGAGGGGTCACCTTGAGCCAGTCCCCAGGAGGGGATGAGTTTTAGTCCTTCCTTAAGCATGGAAACTGGCTGGGTGAGTTTGGACCAATCACCAAAGGACGGTGGGTTCTAGTCTTGCCTTAGCCATGAAATCCAGCTGGGTAACTTAGGCCAATCACACTCTTCCGATACAACTTATCCCACAGAGTTGTTGTTCTGGGGAAAATAGGAAGAAGAAAGTGTGTTAGATACGTTTGCCTCAACTTAATGGTAAAAATAACAAAGGTGGGATAATAAACAAACAAACAAATAAAATAAATAACCATGCTTTCTGTTTGTATTTTGATACTACTGTGGAATCAAGTTCCTCTATTCACCCAGGTATATAAGTATGGGAAACACTGCTGAATTGTATTAGTATTGCATGTTGAAGATGATGGAGGCTTACTGTTACAACCCTACTGTTTTGAAAAGTTTGAATATGAAATCTCTCCCCCCCCCTCTCCCTCTCTCTCTCCCCCTCTCCCTCTCCCCCTCTCCCCCCCTCTCTCCCTCTGCCCCCCTCTCTCTCCTCCCCCCTCCCCCCTCCCCCTCCCTCTCCTCAATTTATGACTGGTCAACTTATGACCATTTGAAATTACAGCAGGCCCAAGGTACTTATGACCCTGATTCAAAGTTCTAATATCCCAACCCACCAGCAGACATAAGATTGCAGTTTGGGAGCTTGGCAACCAACCTGTATTTATGGTCATTTGAAGTGCCCCATGGTCATATGACTGATTTATGGCAATTTTTTTGGTCTTTGATTCCAGTTTCTTGCAAAAAAAGTTTATCGTCCATAATGGGTTTTCTTAACAACCCTGGCATTCCCGCTAATGAGTGTGACATTAACTTTATGACCTCCACATTCATTTAACAACTGCACAAAATTGAGTTGGTCATGTGGCTGCCTTGACTTATGAGTTCATGACATACAGCAAAGATACTAGGAGCCCTTATGGTCGTAAATGGAGGACTATCTGAATACCTATGTGTGTGTAGAGAGAAAGTGTACACTTTGAGTTCATGAAGATAAAAACAATATAGTTTGCTGTGAATTACATCAGAGCATAACCTGCATTAAAGTCTGGGCCTTACTGACACAAATCAAATAACTCTTTGACCTTTTTTAAATTCCTAATACTGGGCTGGATTCCAGCAGCTGACTTTATCATAAATCTTAACTGTGTTTGCTTTGGTACAGTTTTACAGTTGGGATTTCTGGTACAGTTTTGGCTTCAAGCTGTATATATTGGGAGAGAATAAGGCTGGATGGGCACATTGTTCATGTGTTCTGTCTATATTTGTTTGATCACCCCTTACATTGTGATTGGCATATGGTATGAGAACCAGCGTGGGCCGAAAACTTGGTTCCTGCCTGAATTGCAGTTTGGGTTGTGTGAAAAATACGTTCAAGTATATATGGGATATTCTACAGGCAGTTCTCAACTTACAACCACTATTGGGAGCAGAATTTCTGTTGCTAATCAGGGTGGCTGCTAAGTGAGTTGGGCTTCATTTTACAACCTTTTTTGCCAAGGTCATCAAGCTAATCACTGCAGTTAAATGAATCACACAGTTGTGAAGTGAATTCAGTTTCCCCCATTGACTTTGCTTGTTGCAAGCAGGTTGGGAAGGTTGCAAATGATGATCATGTGACCCTGGGCTGCTGCCAGCATCATAAATACATGCCAGTTGCCAAGCACCCAAACTTTGATCACCTGACCCTGGGGATACTGCTGTAATAAATAAGACAACCACTTTTTTCAATGCTGTTTAATTTTGAACAGCCACTAAATGAACAGTTGTAAATTGAGACTAGCTATTTTTCCACAAGAGAGGGTGTTAACCTCGTATAAATTCCCAGGGGAAGGTGTCAGTGATTTGGATGGGAAAATAATTACAAGTTTATTTTAACTAAATCTGGCAGAAATTTAATTTGTCTTGTTGAGTTAATAGATGACCAAAGAGCAGGTGTATTACCATATTACCATAGCATGTTTTTTTTTTAATGTGTTGATAACTGTACTTGAGCAACTCACTTTCTTTCTAATGCAGTTCTGTGGTTGTATTTTGTTTTATGTATTTAAATACTTAAAAAAAGTTATCCATCAGAACTTCAAAAAGATTAAGAACTCCCAGTTTTAATTAAGGGGTAAGAAGGATTCTGATTCACAGTTTTAATTAAGGGGTAAGAAGGAAGTATTTCCTTTTATTAGTTTCTTTAATATTTACCTTTACCCGATGTTACTTAGTTAAAAATTTGTGAGAAAGGGAGAATCCTGCTTTCTATCCATGCTTTCTACACCTGCCTGTTACCTACTATTCCTCCCAAGCTGGCATATTAAAGTTGAAAGGTTGCTTTGTGTAACTGTGATGATTCTTGTGATGAGCTATATAATCTTTGTGTTAGATTTCTTTGGCCAAAGTAACTCTACACATTTAATTTACTGTTAGAAGTCCAGTCTTTGAAATAATTTCCATGTCCTGAGTTTTCTTCCTCTTTTCCCACCTTAAAGGCTAATTTGGTTGTGCATGAATAATGCAGGTGTTGACAACTGTACCCCTTCTGTGATTCTGGTTTTTATTCTTAGCAGCCTACAAATCTAGTCACACCTCTTATGTGGGGAGGCTGTAGTTTAGAGGTCATAAGTTACTCTTCTGTATAATAGGAGGCTAACAATAAATCATCCAGGACTTAAAAGAGTAACTTCCATTGCTTAGCTGTGTTTTCTTGATCAGTTGAATGTTTAGATACCACAATCCTCCAGTCACAAGGTTAATTTGGAAAAAAACATTTGAGAACCAGGGAGTTGAAAGTCTATTGCACATGATAGTTTGATCTGAGTCAGTGTTGGAAAGAGAGGGACATCAGAGAAACACTTCAAACCTATATTGAGGTCATTTCTGTCCAACTTGGATGGAAATAATTGATGTGACCATGCTGCCCTTTTGTCAGACTGTCTCTCAAAAGATAGTTGAAGAAGATAATATAAATCCTTAGTAAGAACACACTTAGAATACTGCATCCAGTTTGGGTCACCATAGTATAAAAAAGATGTAGAGACTCTAGAAAGAGTGCAGAAAAGAGCAACAAAGATCATTAGAAGGATGGAGGCTAAAACATGAAGAAAGATTGCAGAAATTGGGTTAGTCTAGTGCAGTGGTTGCCAACCAGTGGGGCCAGGGACCACTGGTGGTCCATGAGAAAATTTTGGTGGTCCGTAGAGAAATGTCACTCCCAAAGCAATTAATTCAGGCTGAGCGGGAACACAAGGCTCCGCTGCCCACATGGCCTGCGGGAACACAAGGCTTGCGTCACTTGCATTGCGAACAACGCAAGGTAATGAGAGGAGGGGGGAAGGGCCGAGTGGGGGAACTTGCCCCACTTACCCTAAGGGGCTGGCTTGGCCACCGGGCTACTTCTTTCCGCTTCTTCTGCTTTTGGATGCATGCAAGGAAAGCAGTCAGTCAGTCAGTCTCTCTCTCTCTCTCTCTCTCTCTCCCTCCCTCCCTCCCTCTCTCTTTTTTTTTCTCTCTCTCCCCCACTCCCTCTCCCTCCCTGGGAACGGAGCTGAAGATGGTATCCTGCAATCCCAAATAAAGAATGATCGATCAGTAGGAATACAGGGTGGGGAATTTTACTCCAGACTTTTTTGGGGGATTTTCCCAGGGTCTCTGGTCTGTGGGATTTAAAATTATGAGTTTGGTGGTCCCTGAGGCCCAAAAGCTTGGCGAACCCTGGTCTAGTGAAAAGAAGGGACATGAAAACAGTGTTCCAATATTTGAGGGGCTACCCCCCCCCAAAAAAAGGGGGGCTTATTTTCCAAAAAGCCTGAAGGCAAAACAAGAAACAATGAATGGAAAGTAATCAAGAAGAGAAGAAACCTGGAACTTTCTTGACAGTGAAAAAAATTAACCAGTGGAAAAGCATGCCTTCAGAAGTTGTGGGTGGGTCAGCACTGGAGGCTTTAAAGAAGAGATTGGATAACCAGTTGTCTGAAATGGTGTAGGGTTTCCTACCTAGGCACGGTATTGAACTAGAACACCTCCAAGGTCCCTTCCACTCTGTTATTCTGTTAAGACGATGGTGTGTTATTGTATCTACTTGGAATACAAGTTGGTGGAGTGAAATTTGATGGTTGAAATGTACCCAGTTCTTTATATCTTCAGGAATTCCTACCAGCCCAGTTACTAAATGACAAAAAGTGTGAAGTTGGAAAAATACTGAAAAGGTGGAAGTTGAACAGCACTGAAGGTGTTAATTGCTAATGCAATTCATTGAGCTGGAAGAAAGCCTCAAGTGTTTAGTGTAAGATGTCACAATTAACTTATTTGTATGATCTCCAAGAGGGGCATTTTTCATTTTATTTCTTTAGGGTAGGATCCCATTTCCTCTTTAAACCTTGTCTTTATACGCTTCTTAAATATGGAAATGTATCTCAAATTCTAATTTCTGTTTCAGAATTTATTTTATTGGTCACAATAAACTTGGAAAAAACTTGTACATTTAATGTTGAATCTTGGATAAACATAATGTGTGAATGTGGCTCTGATTTCTTCAAGTCCACAGTCTGGGATTTGAACTCAGGGTTCCCTCTTCTAATTCCAGTGAGGAAATTTCTCACACATTTGGAATTACAGCTAGTCCTCAATTTACAACCACAATCGGGACCAGAGCTTTTGTTGCTGAGCAAGGCAACTGTTAAATGAATTGTACTGATTTCATGATCTTTTTTGCCAAAGTTGTGAAGCAAATCACTGCAGTCATTAAGTGAATCACATGGTCGTTAAGTGAATCTAGCTTTGTCATTGAATTTGCTTATTGGAAAGTCATAAAAGGTGATCACATGATCCCAGGACACTACAATCATCATAAATACGTGGTGGTTGCCAAGTATCCAAATTTTCATCACATTACTCTGCGGAAGCTGTAATGGTCATAAGGGTGAGGACTGGACATGTCACTTTTTCATTGCAACTTTGAATGGTTGCTAAATGAATGGTTGTAGGTTGAGGACTTCCTGTATAATTCCTCCTATACAGGTAGTCCTTAATTTACAACCACAATTCAGCCCCAAGCTTCTAATGTTGTGAGGCATTTGTTAAGTAACTTTTGCCCCATTTTACAACCTTTTTTGCCTCAGTTGTAAAGTGAATCACTGAAATTGATAAGTTAGTAACTCGTTTGTTAAGTGAATCTGGCTTCCCCCTTTGCTACAAAGATCATAACAGTGAAAAACAGTCATAAGTCACTTTTTTGGTCCCGTTGCAATTTTGAAGGATCACTAAATGAACAGCTGTAATCTGAGGACTATCTGTATTTGGCATACTTCAGCAGCTAATGGCTGTTCTTCCATTATATCATCCAGACTCTCACTTCAAATAGGGATCATTTTGCTCCCACAAGAAAGAATGTAAATTGATAAGAATGCAACTCCCCTTCATGTTGAAGAATTATTTTTCTTAAGAAATATGAAACAATTTTAATACTTTCTAATCTTCACATTTGGGTTTGGTTTCCCCCACCTCTCCTTTCTTTGTTCTGCTACTCATCAAAAATGGTATCTGCTTGTTGAATGCTTTTGTTTCTTTTCTTATTTTCCTATTGCTTTTTCATCCAAGTTAATTTGTTTCCTTTGGTCTAGTAATAAATTGAAGAAGTTAATAGTGCATGGCTGAGAAGAATTAACATTTAAAACTAAGGTGAAGAAAGAATTAGATATGCCTTGCTAAAAAGATGTATATTTGTATGGACTGCATGTGTATTTTGTCTGTGTTTATTTGCTTTTTCAAATGTATACAGCTATCCATCTCACAAAACAAGTGATTCACCGCAATGTACAAAAAAGTCAAAAAATGTTAACACATAAATAACAATAATAATTATTGAAAACATTAAAATTATATAGGCAGTCCTTGACTTATGACCATAATAGAGCCCAAAATTTCTGTTGCTAAGCAGCACAGTTGTTAATTGAGTTTTGCCCCATTTTAGTACTTTTCTTACCATAATTAGGTGAATCACTGCAGTTGTTAGTAACATGATTGCTAAGTTAATGCTTGTCAGAATGTCACAAGGTGTGACTGCATTTATGGCTGTTTGTTGTGTCAGCTGGTCAACTTTTATTACTTTTTTTTGCCAGAAATTGGCATTTACTTCCATTTCCCCCTCCCCAAAAAAGAAAAGAAAAGCTGTTTATGGACACAGGATCTGCCTAATGACCATGCCGATTCACTTAACTACTGCTGCAAAACTCATAAAATTGGGCGTGATCACACATGAACCCACTAAATGATTGATATACCATAATTCTGGGCTCTATTAGGGCTTGAATCCTGCACTAACATGTTGTGCATGTCAGCTCAAAACATTTTTATCCAGAATCCTGACAATGGACAGTTTTTGAAATTATGCTGCTAAGTAACAAAAATGTTAGAAAACAACAGGAATTAAGGTTCAACGGAACTTGGAAAAAGCCTTTCTGAGTTCCTAGATCTAGGTTGGATATGCCTCATTATAATGAAGTGTGAGAGATTTGGAAATTATTGAATCAATCATCTCTTTTAAAACCAGAATGAGTAGCTTTTTAAAAAACCTGTTCTTATTCTTTTGCCATGCCTTATATCTCTCTTGGTGCATTTGAATCTTGTGTGCATTTCTAGGACAGGAGTGGAGAACGATGGTCCTTTATATGTCTTCTGGACTTCAACTCCCAGAATTCCTGAACCAGCCATGCTCAGGTTCAGCATGGCTGGTTCAGGAATTCTGGGAGTTGAAGTCCACAAGTCATAAAGGAGCCATGATTCCCCATCTCTGTTCTAGGAGGGAAATATGCCTATTTAATCACTAGGAAAGTTTGTTAGGAGAGCTAAGAATAAACCTATCTTGATACTCCTGATGAGGTTAAAAAAATGGTGTGGAGAAGCATAAAAATCATGTCAGGGCCTTTAGCAGAAATGCCTGGAACTTACTTCAAGAACAAGAGCGCTTTTCTTTGCTGAAGAACCATGCAAATACGGCTCCAAAATACTGAATGAACACTACCTTGAAAGGATTGCTGTGTGTTGACACACGGTGAAGCTTTCTTCCCAAATTGACTTGAACTCTGCAGAAATGCATAGGCTGCATGAAGCGGCTTTTGAATTTGAGTGTGACCCCCTTGCTTGATTTTATGAGTTGTCACGCTGATGTACTTACACTCTGATTTTTCTGATGCCTGCATGGTTCTTTTTATCCTCTTCCTCACTTGGAAGCACTTGAAACCTCTTCTAAACAAACAAATGCACCAGCAAAGTTAATAATGCAACCTTCAGGGAATAATTCTATTGGGTAGAAGAACAAAGTCTCTTGGGGGGGGGGGTCACCAGGGGCTTGGCAAATGGAAAAGATCTCATGATTCTAGTTGCAATCTAATTGAAATGAGGTTGGCTATAGGGAGGTCACGAAGCATTGTGTTTTTGATGCTGATAAATACAATGTACAGGTAGTCTTCAACTTATAGCCATTCATTTTGTGACTGTTCAAAGGTCCAATGGCACTGGAAAATGTGATTTATGACGAATTCTCACATTTACAACTGTTGCAGCATTCGCACAGTGATGTGATCAAAATTTGGGCCCTTGGCAATCAGCATGTAATTGTGATGGTTGTAGCATCCTGGGGTCATGTGGCTGCCATTTGCAACCTACTGTGATGACCCATGGTGGGATACAAAATAAACACCGTCACAAAAAACAGGTGAAGCCCCTTTTATTCCTTCACTTTGCTTCCAAGCTCCAAATATTCTTGACTGGAGATAAAAAAACTCCCATACAAGCAGTTACAAGAAGGAAGAAATGCCGTTTAAATTATAAAGAGTAAAAAACAACACAAACAAGACAAGATAAGGGCTTGAAGACATCCACAGATATCAGAACACACACTGGGAAGGAAGCCAAACTCAGAGAGGAACAATAAACTAGAGATATTTCCATGCTTTGTTTCCAGCATTTGCCCGTACGCATGTCTGTTCTCTTACTCAGTTGTCACAGCTGCAGCCCATGAAGAGGATCAAGGCCCTCTCCTCCCAAGTAGACCATGTCTCTCCCTTATCCTCTCCTCCCTGCATGCCCTAGGATGGAGAGGGGATGGGCCTGGGTCCTCCTCTGACTGCCTAGCCGGCCTCTGCCCTTCCCCAGCCTCCTCCACAATCTCTGGAGCCACATTTCCATTCCTTGTCAGCTGTTCCTCCTCTCCCTCAGAGTCTGTCTCCACCAGGGGCATGACACCTACCTAATCATTTTCCCAGAAGCAGAATCAATGCTGGAAGCCAGATTTGTTTAATGACTGCATCACTTACTTAGCAACTGGAGTATAACAGAAAGGACCTTGGAGGTCTTCTATCTAGTCCAGCCTCCTGCTCAAGCTGGAAACCCTATACCATCTCAGATAAATAGGTGTCCAATTTCTTCTGTGATAAAAAAAAAAAGGGTTATAAAATGCAAGTCGAGGACTGCCTGTACTCCCTCTCCAACCCATATTAAAGAGTTCTAAAAAGTTATCTTTGTTGGGCGGCTAAATGACCTATAAAGGGCTACTCAGGACATGATCTTAGCTATGTTACAAGGAGGGCACATTGTGAAATACGGTAGCATTTCTAAAAAAAAAAGAAGTAGTTACTTGGGAATAGATGAATATACATTTCCACTGTTGCCATAATTCATCTTAGCGATGTTGACATCTATCTTACTTGGCCAGGACAAAAATTGTCAGGTATTTGACACATTTTAGCATTTCACCCTCATTTCTGAAGAATGCCTGGGGCAACCTAGGATAGTTTTTGACAATCAAGTAAAGTACTGTATTTTGTGACGAACAAAATCTGATGAATTTGGGGCAGAACCTCTCAGCATATGGAAGAAACTATTGTCAAGACTCATATTGGTGCTAAAATTTTTGCTCTCCATAAAACAATGAAGAACTTCTGGGGTGACAGTAATTTTTAGCCATTGGCTTTTCATTGAGCTGCATCAGAATTTTCAAATCTCTCCAGTGAGACTTTTTTTTGCTTTTCAACTGAATTGACATTTTTTCCTGGATCCTCTTTTAAGTTTTGCATGCAGGTGAAAAGTCATTCTTTCCCATGTCAGGTTGTTGAAAGATTGATGGATAAAGAGCAAGGTGACTTTTCCTCCAGTTGGTGGACATCTTGCATGATTGGCACGATAAAACACTATCTTTTTAAACTCTTCCAAATGGGCAGATGCACCTTTGAGTAAACCCCGACTTTAAAGATCTGAGGGCTTGTCCTTTTGCATGTCTCTGCCTTGAGCTGCCCATGTGCATATTTGTTGCAAATGTATTTAGCCTATTGGCCTGTTTCTTGATTCCACCTTTCTAACTAGCATTAGGTTCTGTAACCAGAAATCACCCTATACAGGTAGTCCTCGACCTACGACCACAATTGACACCAAAATTTCTGTTGCTAAGCGAGATAGTTGTTAAGTGAGTTTTGTCCCATTTTACGACTTTTCTCGCCACATTGTTATCTGGAAATCAGGGCAGTCGTTAAGTTAGTAACGTAGTTGTTAAGTGAATCTGGCTTCCCCATTGAGTTTGCTTGTCGCAAAAGGGGATCCCATGACCCTGGGACATTGCAACCGTCATAAATATGTGTCAGTTGCCAAGCATCTGTATTTTGATTATGTGGCCATAGAGATGCTGCAACTGTCATACATCTATTAAAGGGTCATAAGTCCCTTTTTTCAGTACCGCTGTAACTTTGAACAGTCATTAAACAAACTGTTGTAAGTTGAGGACTAGCTGTACTGTGAGAAGTAGATTCTTCACAAGGGAACTAAGAAGGGGAGGGATCTAATTCAGGGTTGGGATTCAAATTTTTTAACAACCAGTTCTGTGGGCATGGCTTAATTGGTGGGCATGGCTTGGTGGTCATATGACTGGCTGGGCATGGCCAACTCAACATCACTCACATCGAGGCACGCATCTCCTCTCCTGGGCTCTCATGACTGTGGGGATGCTGCAATAGTCGTAAGTGTGAAAAATGGTCATAAGTCACTTTTTTCAGTGCCATTGTAACTTTGAATGGTCACTCCACACAAGCAAAGTACCAACAAAGGAAGGGGAAAAAACTCCAGAGAACTTCCTGAGACAGGAACTCTAGTCCTGCCAAGAATGTAATAAGGGTTAACGGAGAGGCAGTTTCTGTAAGCAACACCAGAATGTTTCCTTCCTGCCTTCCTTACAGGATTAGGCCAGTAATTTCTTCTAACAACCAGTTCTCCGAACTGCTTAGAATGTGAACAACCGGTTCTAGCGAATAGGTGCGAACTGGTAGAATCTCACCCCTGGTCTAACTCCTAACTTTTAAATATATGTGGTGCTCTCTTAGTAAAAGAGTAAAAGCTCCTCAAGGCAGAGCATGGGAGAAAACACTGGTTTCTATAAACAAACACACAGACAGGTGACCATGAAACACTGCAAATGGTTGCAAAAATGGGCCGGTTGCCAGATTAGTGTCCATGTCCTAAGATAGCAATTAGCAGGGAGAGGCAATTCCTGGATCAAAATCTGGATGAGAGATGCCATTTTATTTACTTATGTTTTATGCTGAGGACATCCAGTTGGGATTATTTGGTACAGAATTGTATCTGGCAATTTGCTGTTTAGAAGTGGGTATTCCGCGGAAGGTTTTAGCAAGGTAAGATTTGGAAATGCCTCCATTCACGAACTTAGAGAGACATTCCTGCCTAATACATACTTAATAATAGATTGTATAAACCAACATCACCGATCTTTAGGATGACAGGATGCAATTGGATGTAAATGCGCTTAAGGCTGGCAAAACTGAAACTAATATTGATAGTGTTATGAACTAAATAAAGGTGATTAATAAAGTTTAACAACCTTACTAGAAAAGCAGGTTTCTAATTCTGCACTTCTGATTGGCCCATAATAGCAGTTTAGGATTGGTCCTTTCTGGGTAATCTGATTGGCTGCTAACGGATCATCTCTCATTGGTTAACAGTTTAAAAGTTACAATGCTTTTCATTGGATAACGGATCGTCTCTCATTGGTTAACAGTTTAAAAGTTACAATGCTTTTCATTGGATAATAGGACAGCAGCCATCTCTATAAAAGAGCTGCTGCTGCCCTAGGTAATTGCTCTGTTCAGTATCCTTAATAAAGAGTTGAAGTTCACTGTTCACTGCCTCGTCTCCATTCCTTGCGCCCATGCTCAGAATATAACACTGGCGACAAGGATGGGATGTGGAGACATCAGAGCTGACTGAACACTTACAGAGCACCAAACAGAGCACGTGGCTGAAGGCGCATAGACAACGGAAACATGTCCAGTGGCGCCATACCACCCGCTCCATTTGACCTGGCACAAGAAGACTGGGACTCATATATGGACCAGTTCCAGATGTTCCTGGAGACCAACAATTTAAAAGACGCAACAACTAGGAAAAAGCGAGCGGTGTTCCTGACCCATTGCGGGCCTGCCGTCTTTAAGATGGCTAAAGCACTAGCGAAACCGGCTGAGGTAAAATCGATGGATTGGGACAACCTCGCGCCCCTTCTACGAGCCCACTATGCAGCTGCCGTAGCAACACTTGTCCAAAGACACGAGTTTTACCAGAGGGACCAGCGGAAAGGCGAGAGCGTCACAGACTTCACCGCTGACCTCTGGAACCTGGGAGGCCTCTGTGCGTTTGCAAACCTCGAAGAAGCCCTGCGAGACCGAATAGTTCTGGGATTAGATGACCACATGACGCAGAGCAAGATCATGGCAAAAGGGGACATTGATCTTGCAGATGCCATCACAGATGCTACTGCAGCAGAAGCAACCAGGAAGTCGGCTGCCCGAATGCGCCACACCAACGCACCGCTCCGTCAACTCGCCAATGATACCTCACCTTGCCTAGAGAAGCACTCAACAGCGACCCACCACGAGGAACTCGAATCCCCATCGGATAGTGAAGAGGAGGAGGTCAACCGGCTCTGTTCTGAACGCGACCAACGTAACCCGCGGAACCACAGACTACTGCGCCAATGCACGGGTTGTGGGTCAAACCACCCACGATCAGATTGCAAATTCTTCGACGCACTCTGCCGTTCCTGTGGGAAAAGAGGCCACATCTCAAAGGTCTGCAGAAGCAAGTGAGGATCCATTCCAATTCGGAGAGAAAATAACTACCACCAGACCACAGGAAATCTTCCTGTGAGTCGGGAACGCATGAACCACCAATGGAACAACCACTCCTACAGAAATAAAACACTGTCCACTTCAACGAGACGGGAAGAGGCACACCAGACCATTACCATCGGCCATGCTTCATCGTTAGATGCAAGAAAGATCCGAGTGAGGGTCGCCATCGAGAACCAACCTTGCGTGATGGAAGTCGACTCGGGGTCATCCTTCTCTATGGTTTCCTGGAAGACTCTCAAACAGCTAATCCCTGCCATCTGGCGTCAAGATTTCAGAGCCCAAAGAATCATACTCAAAGATTACCACGGGAACTGAATTCCAGTCGTCGGCTCCAGCCAAGTACAAGTATCATTCAAAAATCGTACTGTGTCGCTACCGCTGACCGTTGTCGATCGTGACCGGCCTAGTTTGTTAGGCCTTCAATGGTTCGCCCCACTCGGGATCGAGGTAGCTGGCATTCACCAAACCAGAAGCGACGACTGGGAGGAGGCCCTCGTCCAGGAATTCCAGGACGTCTTTTCAGGCAAGCTAGGCGAGTACAAGGGGACTCCGATATCATTTAACCTTAACCCTGAAGTAGCTCCCATCTGCCTTAAGCCTCGTTGGGTGCCTTTTGCCTTAAAACCAAAGATCGATGAGCAGCTCGATAAATTAATAGCCCAGGGTGTTTTAGAACCAACTGACCACACCCGTTGGGAAACCCCAATTGTAACACCCATCAAACCGGATGGATCGTTAAGAATTTGCGGGGACTACCGTGCCACCCAGAATCACGCCCTTCAACAGAACGCTTACCCGGTGCCGGTGGTTCAACACCTTCTCCATTCCCTGGGGGGCAGAAAAGTCTTCGCTAAATTGGATTTAGCGCAGGCGTGCTAACAACAGCCTGTAGATAAAAAAAACCGCGGAAGCACAGATGGTCGTTACGCACCGAGGCGCTTTTAAATGCAACCGACTCCAATTCGGAGTGAGCGTAGCCCCAGGGATTTTTCAAAGTCTGATGGAGAGACTTTTGCAAGGGATCAAGGGGGTTGTACCATATTTTGATGACGTTTTAATTGCGGCCCCGAATAGAGAAATACTAGAGAGACGTCTTAGAATGGTTCTCCAGAAATTTAAAGACTCTGGCCTAAAGGTTAAAAAAATAAATGTCAACTGTGTATGGAGAGGGTGGAGTTCCTTGGGTACCTTCTCGATAGGCAAGGAATTCACCCCACTGATAGCAAACTAAAAGCGATCAAAAACGCCCCAAGACCCCAGAACAAGACAGATCTCCAAGCTTTCCTGGGGCTCATTAACTTTTACAATGTCTTCTTGCCGCAGAAGGTGACCGTAGCTGAACCCCTACGTAGACTTCTCGACAAAAGAGCTACTTGTGTCTGGGGACACCGAGGGGAACACGCATTCCGACAAGTGAAAAACTTATTAACCTCCGACGCTGTATTAATGCAGTATAACGAGACTTTGCCTTTAACCATTACATGTGACGCATCGCCGTTTGGAGTAGGAGCCATTTTAAGTCATGTGCTACCAAACAGTAGTGAAGCCCCTATTGCGTATTTTTCAAGGACATTATCAAGGGCTGAACGCAACAATAGCCAAATTGACAAAGAGGCTCTTGCTGTTGTATCGGCTGTAAAACGGTTTCATGAGTATGTGTATGGGCGAGCCTTTACTATAATTACGGACCACAAGCCTTTGCTTGGGATTATAGCGGGAGACAAGCCAACCCCCTATATATTGTCACCAAGAATGACTCGCTGGTCGGAGTTCTTAGCTGCATACAATTATAAATTGCAACATCGCCCGGGGAAAGCCATTCCCCATGCAGACGCATTGAGCTGTTCCCCACTTCCGGAAACCGTTGACGACCCAGCTCCAACCCTCACGACACTCCAGATTGAAACACTACATTCACCGCCGCTAACAGCAAGAGACATCACCATCGAAATGAAACGAGATCCTGTCCTGGCACGAGTTCTCAGCTGGGTCGAACGAGGATGGCCAGTCGACCAAACCCCCGAAGACTTCACCCCTTTCAGGAACCGGCAAACAGAACTTTTTTTGCAGAAAGGCTGCATCCTAAGGGGAGACAGAGTCGTCGTCCCAGAGAGGCAGTTTTAAAAGTATTGCATGGTGGTCATCCCGGTATCGTGCGTATGAAGGCGCTTGCACGAAGCTATGCATGGTGGCCGGGCATCGATAAGCAGATCGAAGCCTGGGTAAAGACTTGCCAAAAATGCCAAGAAGTCAGCAGTGCCCCACCAAGAGTGACTCCAACTGAGTGGGAAACCCCCCCCGGGGGCCATGGTCCCGCATCCACATTGATTTTGTGGGACCTACCAAAGGACATACGTTTCTCCTAACAGTGGATGCCTACTCCAACTAGCTCGAAATCCACAAGATGAAGACTACTACAACCGATTCGGTCATTCACAAATTAAATAAACTATTCACAGCGCATGGGTTACCAAAACATTTTAGTTTCTGATAACGGGCCCCAGTTCACAGCCCTGGCATTTGAACAATACTTAGTGGACCGGGGCATCCGCCATGCGCTAACCTCGCTGGCGCACCCTGCGGCCAATGGAAGGGCCGAGCACATGGTCCAATTTGTTAAAAAAACTCTCCACAAGATGGACCATGGGGACATTGACGACAAGCTGAACAGAATACTCCTACTCCAACACATCACCCCGTATAGCGTCACCAACAAAACTCCAGCTGAACCGTTGATGGGACGCAAGCTTCGCTCCCACCTCGACCGTTTACACCCGTCCTACTCGCCAGAGAAACCTTTTGGATCTAGCGGAAAGTGCCGCGAGTTCAAGGTAGGCGACTTGGTGTTTGCTAAAAACTTTTCCGGCGAACCGTTATGGGTTCAAGCAACCGTAACCCAACTCACCGGCCCCAGATCGTGCCACGTGCAAACGACCGATGGAAAAATATGGAAACGCCATATAGATCAGCTTCGCTGTAGATTGCAGCCCAGTTCCCACGACTCCCTTGACTCTCAAACTGTGGGGGAGGGAGGGGATGTCGAGGGAATTGAGTTCGAGATGGCGGATGGCACAGTCAGAGGAAACCAGCAGCCTTGCGAGTCACCTGAAGAAGAATTAGGAAGGGGGATTGTTTCGCCACAGAGAAATACCTCAACGGAGGCGAGCCCGCAGAGCCTGGAGGACAACAATGGTAGAAACGGAATTAGCAGCGCCAAGTCGTCCTGTGGGGATACAGAACCGCCTGTACCGGAAAACTCAAAAAACGTTCCACTGGAACCGGACTGCAGACAGGAACCGGTGGGACAGCGCAAATCTAACAGGCGAGTGAAACAACCTGCGTATCTACGGGATTACGTCACCGCACCCCTCAAATGGAACCTAGGGGGGAGAAGGGGTGTTATTAACTAAATAAAGGCGATTAATAAAGTTTAACAACCTTACTAGAAAAGCAGGTTTCTAATCCTGCACTTCTGATTGGCCCATAATAGCAGCTTAGGATTGGTCCTTTCTGGGTAATCTGATTGGCTGCTACGGGTCGTCTCTCATTGGTAAACAGTTTAAAAGTTACAATGCTTTTCATTGGATAATAGGACATCAGCCATCTCTATAAAAGAGCTGCTGCTGCCCTAGGTAATTGCTCTGTTCAGTATCCTTAATAAAGAGTTGAAGTTCACTGTTCACTGCCTCGTCTCCATTCCTTGCACCCATGCTCAGAATATAACAGATATGTCAGCAGCATGCACATTGGAGTCATAGGATTGTTGAAGTACGGAAGATCAGTGTGTAAGTGTGACCACTCACTTTCTAGAAAGTCCATGTCAAGTATGATTTAGATCCAATGTTTCAGTGCAATACGTCAGGCTGAGATTCTATCTTTGCTAAGCAATTTTACTTTTTTTTTTATTTGTCAATTTGCTTACAAGATAATAGGTATAAGTAAAAACATAGTTATGAATACGTATAGGAAAAATAAAAAATAAATAAAAGAAACAATAGGACGGACGGTAGGCAAGTTGATGTGCTTATGCATGCCCCCTACAGACCTCTTGCACTTTCTCATGTTTTTATGTTTTTAAATTTATTTTTATCTTTCTTGACTACTTGCACTTTCATATGTGCTAATTTTTTTTATTTTATTTTATTATTTTACTTTACTTCATTTTTTAAAATTGATATACGTCACTGTCAAGTGCTTATGACTCACAACATAAAACAGCAGTATAAACCATCTAAAATTAGGTGTTAAAAAACTTAAAAACTTTAAACATTGGATGTTAACAAAAAACTAGACAATAAAGGAAGCAATACATAAATGGGGGTAAGTGGGATCATTTTTTAAACCGCTAACCACCTCCAAAATCGATAGATGTGGGTTTTCAGGACCTTCTGGAAGGCTAAGATGTTGGGGATGAATCTCAGCTAGAGGGGTACAACGTTCTAATCTAGAGCCAGCTGCTGGCTGAGGGATTCTGGGAGTTGAAGTCCATAAGTCTTAAAGTTGCCAAGTTTGGAAATCCCTGCTGTAGAAAGCAAGAGCCACTGCAGAAAAGGTTCTTGTCCTGGATCCTGCCAGTCAAAATTCCTTGGCTCATGAGCTCCACAACATGCCCCTTCTGTTAGAGCAAGCGGGATAGGCCAGGAGTAGGGAAACTTGGCTCTTTTATCACTTATGGACTTCAACTCCCAGAATTCCTGAGTGACATTTGTATATTAAACAGTCCCATTTAAGTCAAATATTATTTCCCCCACAATTGAAAAACCAGTAGGCCAGGGATGGGGAAACTTTTATGGCTTACTCAGGAATTTTGGGAGTTGAAGTCCATAAATGATAAAAGAGCCAAGTTTCCCTGACCCTGAGGTAGGCCAATCCCATTGGGAGTGAGATGGTTCCTCAGAAATCCTGAAACCAGGCCATTTTCTGTAGGGTATGCTGCGTTTTCAATTTTATTAAGCTTTATTTATTAAGCTCTGATGGTTATTCCTGGTAAGTATGCCCTAGGAAGTTTTCCTCATGGCCTGGAACTCTTTGAAATGCAGTTGAAGAGATTGAGGTCAGATTCATGCTTAGATTAAGGTTGATACATGGTTGCTGTGAAGTATTTTTTGAAGCCGTTAATTTATGTAGGTAATTTATGTAGCCTTGTGCTAAACCATGCCATTGAGCCTAGATTCATCTTATTTATATCAGCAGACCATGAGGTCACTGAAGATAATAAGTATCACTTAAGACATGCTACTTACAAAATACAACTTGAAAAGGACCAATTCTCTATCTTAGAATGAGAGGGCAAAGCAGAGATTATGTTAGATCAGCATTTCTTAAAGTGTGGTCTGAAGACACCTGGGAGTCCACAAGACCTCCTTAGATGTCCACAAAATCAAAAATTGGAAAAATTTCTCATTGCTATTTTTATTGGTTAAAGTATATAGGATTTTTCCATGAAAAATAATTTTATATCTACTGAGTTTAAAATTGTTATTCTTACACGAGTCAATAAATATTCTAGGTATAAGTCATTTTTGATGTTTAATATGGTTTAATGTAAACTGTAATGCTTTACGATTGCATCACTTAGCAATGGTTAAATTCTGGTTCTAATTGCTGTTGTAAGTTGAGGACTCCCCATTCTTCGAAACAGTTCCCATGAAATCCAACAGATTTTATACTCCCATATTTGGACAAAACCCAATGTCAAGAAATCCTTTTCCAAATTGGTGTATCTCAGGACCAGATTCTAGTAGAAAAACTCTGAACTATATTTTTTCATCTGGGATATGATTGGCTGAGATGCAGAATATTTCTTTCTCTGTTCCATGATATTTTGGCTCCATTCCTATTCCTATTCCTATTAAATTATTTCCTTGAATATTACTTTCGAAATTTTTATGCACAATACAGATGGTCTTTCACTTGTGACCACAGAACTTTCAATGTTAAGCAAGGCGGTTGTTAAATCAATTGCACCCGATTTTACACCTTTTTTTTTTGGTCATGGTTGTTAAGCAAATTGCAGTTGTTAAGTGAATCTTATGGTCATTAAGCAAATTTCACTTCCCACTCCAGGGGAAGATTACTGCAAAATCCCATTCCTTCCCCACCCCACTAACCTGCTTTCCAGCTCCGTTCTCCTGTGCAGGGCAACAAAAGAAAACCCAGCCAATCAGCTGGGACTCGGGAGGCAGAGAAGAAATGGGGGTGGGGCCAGTCAGAGGTGAGATTTGCCGGTTCTCTGAACTACTCAAAATTTCCGCTACTAGTTCTCCAGAACTGGTCAGAACCTGCTGAATACCACCTCTGCAAGGGGTGATGGTTGTTGAGGATTACTCATAAGTCACTTTTTTGAGTGCCATAATAACTTGGAATGGTCAGTAAACAAATAATTGTAAATTGATGACTACCTGTAGACATTTTCCTAATCAGTAAACATACTTATTGCCTTCCAAGATCTGACTCTTTGTAGAAATTTCAAACTTGTCTAGACAAAGGAAAGAAATGTAGGGGAGCAGGAGGTGGAGCAATTGGGACAATTGTCATTACATGCCATGGTGTGTTAATATGGGGTTTACATTATTTCCATGTATTTCTATACTTTAAATTTCAACAGGCACTCCCTTCCTCCACCCCCTTTTTTTTCTTTGAATCTAATTTCAGGGCCAGGTTCTGTTATGGAAGGCAAGAAATAGCCACCTTATTAGGGAATCATAAGTGCCCTCCCTGGATTTGGAGAAGACTTGCCAAATGTCTTTCACATTTCTAATTGCAACCAGGCTCCTTCCATCTGGGATTAAGGTTAACTTTCATGGCAGAGAAAAGCCTCAGGGTTTCTTACTTTAGAAATTAAACACTGTCACACTTCAAAGGGTTGCAGGCCGAATAAAACAGAGGTGGTTTTCTTGCCAGTACCTACAGATTTCCAGATGTTTTCCATGTTGATTTTGCAGGTCACCTAAGGGAGGAGTGAACTTTAACCTGGCCTGGGTTCATAATAAACACAGGCAAGTCAGTCCTGGATTTACATGGAGGATGAAACCTACATCCAAATTAAATTAAAGCCCTTTGAGGCGGTAGTAATGTGAGAATGTCTTTGCTGTTGAATGAGAATAAAGGACTATTCTGTTTTCTTAGGGGATAAGACAGAAATATTTGGGAACACTACAAGCAGTCTTTTACTTACAACCATTTGTTTAGTGAACGTTCAAAGTTTTCAGTTCTGGTACTGAAAAAATTGATTTACGACCATTTCACACTTATAACCATTTCAGCATCGCCATAGTCATGTGATCAAAATTTGGATGTTTGTCAAGTAGCGTGCATTTATGATGGTTATGATGCCTGGGTTTGTGACCTTCTGACTAGCAAAGTCAATGGGGAAACTCGGTTCCCTTTTTAATTGTGTTCCTAACTTAACAACTTGCAGTGATTCACTTAACAACTGTGGCAAGAAAGGTTGTAAAATAGGCCAAAACTCATTTAACCACTGTCTTGCTTAGCAACAGAATTTTGGGGCTTAATTGTGATTATAAGTCAAGAACTACCTGTATTAGGATTATCGGCCAAGAATTGGTACTGAGAGGCATACTGTCTGTGATACTGGAGATGGCTCATTGCTTTCAACGATGTGCCATTGGTATATTTACCCTCCATTAATTTGCCTAATTATCTTTTGAAATTGTCTAAACTGGTAGTCATCCGCTTGTTTTATAGCAGCAGGTTCCATAAAAACTGTATGCTGTGAGTTTGATTATATGCCATCAAGGGTTCTCGACTCTTAGTGATCACATCTATCGACAGATGATATTCTGTCCATAATCTGGCCTTTCAGATCTTCTAACAGTGCACTCATCACAGCTTTGACTGAGTCCATCTACCTTGTTACAGGCCCTCGTCCTCTTCTCCTTTCTTCCATCTTCCCAGCATTAGAGCTTTGTCCAGAGAGTTGGATCTTTGCATCATGTGTCCAAAATAGAATAATTTGAGCTTGGTCATTTATGCCTAAAGTGAGAAGACTGGGTTGATTTTTTTTTTTGATGACCCATTGGTTTGTCCACAGTATTCTCAGGAGTCTTCAATCCTCTTCTTCCAAGTCCAACTTTCACATCCATAAAGTGTTAACAAGGAATACTAGGGTTTGCATAGTTCAGATGTGAGCTGTGTGAAGGAGGACTTTTGTCTCGGGTCTCCAATATACTCAACTGTTAGATGAGCTTCGTGTTCAAGGGAAAAAGAAGACCATACGTAATTGTATAATGTGGCTAAGAAAATGGCTGCTGCCACCACAATTGCCATAGAAACTTAGCAGAGATTATTTCATCAAGGGATATATCATATGTGGAGTTGACTTCATTTGTAATTATGAGGGTACATATCAATCAAATATTCATTTATAGTTGAGCTGGGTGTCTTTAACCAGAAGATCTAACATCCACTTCTTGGTTCTTTGTATCATGTATATCAATTTCCTTTGGATATTTGCACTTACTACAGTAGAGATATGTTCATTCCTAAAATTGCTGTCTTGTGGCTCTGATGACAGTTGTGGTTCCTACATACAAATGAAGTTTTCAATGTGAGCAAGAACATCAGTTGTTTCTCAAATTGTGGTCTGAGAACTTTTTAATGTTTTAAAATGATTATAGAATGATTTTATAATGTTATAATTCTGCTTTGATAGTTTTTAATTTTTTAAAATATTTATGTCATGATTTTAGGTAATGATTGCTTTATATTTTTTTGTTTTATTGGATTGTTGTACTCTGCCCCAGTGTTGCTTTCTGTGAGATGAGAGGCCATATAAATTTGATTTATAAATAAATAAAACCAACTGAGCAATCATGAGAAGCAGCCAGTGCAGTGAGTACATCCATTTTAATTTTAATATGGTAAATAGTGATAACTATATCCTATACAAACAAAACTTCTTTAGGGGCACTCCATAATTTTTAAAAGTGGAAAGGGTTTCAAGACAAAAAAAAATATTTCAAGAAATCCTGATCCAGGGTATTCCCTGCTAGCAACCAAATAAGAAAAAAAAAAAATCAATATTCTTGGCCAGCTAATATTTTTTCTTGGCTAAGAGATGTATAAAGAAATTATATCTCCCAAACTATTGCAAATAGTCTTTGACTTACAGACATTCATTTAGTGACCAGTTACAGCAGCATTGAAAAATGTGACATGATCATTCCTCACACTTACAACTATCACAGTATCTCCATGATCATGTGATTAAAATTGGGACTCCTGGCATCCAGCAACTATTTATGACAGTTGGCACATCTCAGGGTCATGTGATCACCATGTATGACCTTCCCAGTGAGCTTCTGACAACCAAAGTCAATTGGAGAAGATGGATTTGTTTAATGATTGCATGATTCACTTAACTGTAGTCTTTCAATTTAACATCCATGGCTCAAAACAGAGGTCTCAAAAGTTGGCAAGAATTCAAGGAGTTGAAGTCCACAAGTCTTAAAGTTGCCAAGTTTGGGGACCCCTGGCTTAAAAGGTCATAGAATTGGGTACAACATACTTAACAATCACTTTGCTTAGCAATGAAAATTCTGATTCTGTTGTTGTTGTAAGTCGAGGATTACCTGTAATATAGTCCAGGTAGGCTTCAACTTACAACAGTTTGTTTAGTGACCGTTAAAAGTTACAATGGCACTGAAAAAAGTGGCTTACGACCATTTTTCACACATAACTGTTAAAGCATCCCCCATGGTCATATGATCAATGATCAAAATTCAGTGCTTGGCAACTGACTCATATTTATGACAGTTGCAGTGTCCTGGGGTCATGTGATCCCCTTTTGCGACCTTCTGACAAGCAAAGTCAATGAGGAAGTCAGATTCATTTAACAACTGTGTTACTAACTTAGCAACTTCAGGGATTCCCATTGTGGCAAGAAAAGTAAAATGGGGCAAAATTCGATTTACACATATCTCTCGTAACAACAGAAATTCTGCTCCCATTTGTGGCCGTAAATCGAGAACTTCCTGCAATATAGTAATAGGTTCTTAGCTACCATTCTTCACACCAATACTTCATTTAGTGACCTTCCCATGGGTGATACACTTGGATCTTTTAAAAAAGCCACTTTTAAATACTGGCATACCTTGTCTAGTTAAAATTCAGAAGGCAAAGCCATTTGTGAGATGTAAATGTTCCTGATATTTACTGAATTGTCACAGGAAAACAAGGAATTTGGATCAATTTGTCTCTCACACTCCATTTGCTGGCATGTCACAGTACCTGTCTCAGCGATCTGTGCTCCAGTAATACATCCAGGCAACACCTGGAAGTTCCTGATGATATATGTCTTGGCACCTTTATTTATTTATTTTAACACTTTCCTTTCCAACATCCCCCACCCCCCAAAAAAACTTTATTCCTGTCATTTTGTTGTTGTTGTAGACTAGCTTCCTCTCTATAGCTCATTTGGATATGAAAATGTCCATAAATGGAGACACTAATTTATCATAGCGTTGCAATCATGCTACCAATCATGGAAATTGGCTCCTGCCATGGTAACCTAACTGCAAACTTAAGCAGTCCCCTCCTTCCCCCCTGGAGGAGATGATCTTCCACATTGAGAGATCAATTTTCTGCGATTCATGGAAATGGGAGACAAATTTCAAATGAAGATGCTTTCAGGGCTTGGTCTGCTTAAATGCACAGAGTTTTTTGCCCTTGAGAATGCTGAAGAGATGAGACCGAGGAGGATGGTGGTGCAGAGGGAGATCAGATTAGGGTAAATGATCATGTATTTATTAACACTTGTCAATGAAATTAAAATATATTATGATGAATGCTAATGACCGAGTTTCATTCATAAAGATTTCTGAGATATTCCCCAACCTGGTATTCTCTGGATGTTTTATAATAAGAATTTTAATGCTGGCTGGAAATTCTGGGATTTGTTGATGTAAATTGACAACCCTCATTGGAGCAGGAATGGGGGAATAGTCATAATGGGTTCTGTGCTAAATTTCTGAATGAATTCCAGCAGATCAGCAAATCCTACTGACTGCAGTTAGAATAGAATAGAATAGAATAGAATAGAATAGAATAGAATAGAATAGAATCTTTATTGAGAATAGAATAGAACAGGAAAAGAATAGAATAGAAATCTTTATTGGGAATAAGAATAGAATAGAATAGGATAGAATAGAAATATTTAATGGGAATAAGAATAGAATGGAATGGAATAGGATGGAATGGAATAGAATAGAATAGAATAGAAATCTTTATTGGGAATAGAATAGAATAGGGAAAGAATAGAATAGAAATCTTTATTGGGAATAGAATAGAATAGAATAGGGAAAGAACAGAACAGAACAGGTCTTCTAATCCAACCTCCTGCCTCAGGCAAGAGTCGTCCCCCATTATATACTTCTGAAATGATCGAACTTCAGTAATACTCAGCAATTACAGGTGATCCTTAACTTACAACTATTAGCTTAGTGACCGTTCAAAGAAAAAAGTGACTGATGATTGCTCTTCACAGTTATGGCCATTACAACATTGCCATAGTCATATTCAGGGGCTTGGCAACTGGTTCATATTTAGCATTGTTGCAGCGTCCCAGTGTTATGTGATCCCCTTTTGTGATCTTCTGACAAGCAAAGTCAATGGGGAAGCCAGATTCATTTAATAAACATGTAACTAATTTAACAACTGCAGTGCTTCACTTAACAAGTGTGGCAAGAAAAGTCGTAAAACAAGGCAAAATGTAACAATTCTCTTGTGTAGGAAGAGAAATTTTGGGCTCAGTTGTGATTGTAAGTTGAGGATAACCTGTATTTATGTCCCTGTCTGTAGCCTAGAAGGAGTAGGGTGGTGTCTCAGAGGTTAAAACACTGGGCTTGTAAGCTGGAAAGCCAGCAGCCCAGGTTTGAGACCTGAGTGCCAAATGACAGGGTGAGCTTCCATCCTCACCCCAGCTCCTGCCAACCTAGCAGTTTGAAAGTATGCAAATGTGAGTAGATAAATAGGTACCACTTTGGTGGGAAAGTCGCAGTGCTCTGTGACATCATGCTGGCCTCATGACTGTGGAAATGGAATGGAATAGAATGGAACAACACTGGCTCAATGGCCTTGAAATGGAGATATGAGCACTGACACTTAACAGTCGTCAATGACTAGTGGAATAAAATCTGCAGGGATTTCTTTTTTTAGGTAACCTTTTTTTACCTATAGCCTAGAAAGGTTATAATTTTGTTGCTGTCTTGCATTTAGAAGAAGATATGGGATACAGAATTGTTTGATTCCATATAGTTATGTTGTGACAACACACCAAACAACAAACTAGTCAATCGGATTTGAGCCTAGTCCGCTGTGTGAAACAGAAACAGAATATAGTCAGTTTATGCTTCAATGTGTTACAAGAACCCTGAACATTGGGCTAATTGACCAAACTATAGTTCACTTAACCATGGGTAAGTGTGTCACATGAGCAGGTTCTAGCTGAAAAATCTCACTGCTGCAAGAATAACGCCAAAATATATCCTGAATTTTGCTCACTATGATTGCAAAGATATGTAAAGGTTGCATTCAATTTCATAAGCTGAATCTGATCCCATGTTCAGTATGTGGGTGGATCATATATATAAGTCACTGTCAGATCAAATTGCCTGTCTGTACCTAAGCATTATGTTTCTGAGAAATGTATTAATGCCTCCATTATATTAGGCAAAATGTGACTTCTATCAGATTCCAAATTTGATATATCTACGATTTCAGCTGAAGAGTCCATCCATTCTCTAATGTTGGGTATATGCATTGTAACTTGTTCCCAGATTGCAGCTCTCGCAGTTCTTATAGCTTTTAATCCACCCCAAAAAAGTGCTTTTTGCCAATTTTCTATTTGGAGGTGTAAGGGATGAGGCTAAAATGGAAGATCAAAAGCAGCTCTTGTCTCGTAATCCCCTGATGATGAAGTGCCTCTTCCAAGATATTAATTATGGAAATATCCTTTCATTACTCAAAAGAATAATAATCTCACAGGAGACATACGTCTGATCTTTGATCTTAAACTGGACAAAAGAAAGGAGGTTTTGTTTTTCCTTCTTCAGATGTTGGCTTTTATCATTCACCTGTCTCCAGTGACACCTATCCAAGAACTGAAGCTAATGGAAATTACAGATTGGAAGGATTAAGGTAGAAGTAGGATGAATTGAAAGCAAAGGACCAAACCGCAAAGATTTTTGTTCTCCAGATGTTGCGATCGAGAAGGAAATAGTTTTGCCTCCTGTTTTATCTTTCAGACATGCCAACATTGCTTGCAAATCAGCACAGGTAGTCCTTGATTTACAACAGCTTGTTTAACGACCGTTCAAAATTACAACAGCACTGAAAAAAGTGACAACCATTGTTTTGCACTTAACTGTTGCAGCATCCCTATGGTCATGTGATCAAATTCAAGCTCTTGGCAAGTGGTTCATATTTATGATGGTTGCTGAGTCCCGGGGTCATGTGATCCTCTTTTGTGACCTTCTGACAAACAAAGTCAATGGGGAGACCAGATTCACTTAATAATTATGTCACTAATTTAACAACTGCAGTGATTCACTTAACAAATATGGCAAGGAAGATCGTAAAATGGGGCAAAATTCACTGAACAAATGTCTCGCTTTGCAACAGAAATGTTGGGCTCAATTGTGATCGTAAGTCGAGGACTACCTGTACACCTTCATTATTGATTCTGAGACACACTTTCATGATATGTTGGAATTAATCTCCTGTTGGGGATTATGGAAGTTGAAGTCCAATTACTTAGGAGTGACAGAGGGGTTTGATGGCAATATTCTGTATTTTTGATTGATTATGTGCCATCAAGTCAACTCCTAGCAACTGCATAGATTTTTTTCTCCATGATGATCTGTCCTTAGCCTGATCTTTCACAGTGCAACTATCATCACTGCAGTGGAGTCCCTCCACCTTACTTCTGGTGGTCTTCTTACTAAATTAGACTTTTTCAGTGCTATTATAAGTTTGTTAAATGAAGTTGTTAAATGAATCAGGTTTTTCCATTGACTTTGCTCATCAGAAGATCACAAAAGGTGACCACATGACTCTGGAACACTGCAACCATCATAAATATGAGCCATTTGTCAAGTGGCCAAATTTTGATCATGTGACCATGGGGATGCTGCTACAGTCGTAAGTCTAAAAAACGGTTGTAAGTCACTTTTTTCACCACTGTTGTGACATTGAATGGGCACTAAACAAACTGTTGTAAGTTGCATGTGCATTTTGACTGATTATGTGTCATTAAGTCAGTATTGATTTCGAGCAACCACATGGACATATTTTTTCCAGGAAGATCTGTGCCCAACCTGGTCTTTCAGATCTTCCTGATAGGCCTTTGCTCTTCTCTTCCCTTCCACCTTTCCCAACACTAGAACCTTCTCCACAGAGCTGGGTCTTCACATAATGCATCCAAAGTAGGATAATTTGAGCCTGGACATTTGTGCTTGGAGTGAGAACTCTTGAATTGATTAGATTGGTGATCCATTGGTTCTTTTTCTTGGCTGTCCATGGTGTAATTAGGAGAACAGTCCAATACCAAAATTCAAAGGTGTCAATGCTCTTTTTAACCTGTTTCTTCAAAAGCCAACTTTCACCTCCAAAGTGTGGCACAGGGAATACCATGACTTGTATGATTCTGACCTTGGTCATGTAAACATATGTGATATGTCATGCAAATTATGGCATTCTGTTTGACACACTATTTGAATATCATTTCCAAGGCCTTCATAGATGCTGTACCAAGTGCCACTCTATATATCTCTTGGCTGCTTGTTCCTTTACTGTTAATGGTTGATCTACCCACCACTCAGATATCCTCATAATATTCAGTATAGGGTACAAATAACAGATATTTCATAAGAAAATAGAGCTTTCATCCTTTACTGTATTTCCAACAACTCTCATATCACCACAATCGTCAATAGAGAGCTGTTAATTTTCAGGAGAAGATTTGGGAATACAGGGGAAAAAAAATCAGAATTCTATTAACATAGTGCCTAATCCATTACTGGAATGATATTGGTGTAACGCATGCTACGTTGCATTCATACATGTTAAACCATAGCTTGTTTTAATAATAGTTTTCGGAATGACATAACTATGCAGGGTATGGTTACACTTCTTGGCAAGCTATAGCTTGTTTCAACCATGGCACAAACAACCATCTACAGTGACCTGGCGCTAAATCATAAATTGGGTTTATAGGTTTAAAAAAAAAAACAAGTGGATTTTGAACTTCCATTAAGCCAAAGTCTAGCAAATAAATATAAATAAATATAAAATAAATAAATAAACATTGTCTTTTAGTGAAATGGAAATCCATATTATGTTTCATGTAAGAGAATCTCAGTTTGTTTTATTTCTCTGTTATTCTACTTCAGTTGTTAGGAAGGCGATATGTGCACTTAAGGCTTGTAAGAGTTTGTTTTTTTACCAGAACCTCAAGAGCCACTTACCAAGGCTAGTTGCAAAAGAGATGTACAGTACTTCAACTAAAATAAGAGGCCCTTCTGACTGCATTCTGGGCTTTGGAATTTGTTTTCAGAATGACAGCTCAAATAAGGACAGTCTTTTGTGCAGAAGTTTCTAGTTACTCAAAGACGCTCTGAGTCTGGTGCCCTCCAAAATGCATTGAGGTTTACACTCCCAGAATTTTTTTAGCTAGAGTGGGCTGTCTCAACACAATAGTATAGAAGTCTAATTTAGGGACTGAGGGATTGATTATTGCCATCAAGTTGTTGTTGATTCTTAATGCCCACAAAGATAGATACTTTCTTTCAAGCCTCCCAGTGGTACACAGATTGCCACTCTTAATGAAAATCCATCCACTTTGTTGATGATCGTCCTCTTCTTCTCCTTTCTTCTACATTTCCTAGCATTGGAGCCTTCTCCGGAGTGATAATTTGTTGAACGTAGGATAACTTGAGCCTGATCATTTCTGCCTTGAGTGAGAACTCTGGGTTAGTTTATTCAATCGTCCATATGTTTGTTTTCTTGGCTATCCACATTATTCTCAGGAGTCTTCTCCAAAACCAACATTCAAAAGGGTTCAATGTTTTTCCTATCTTGCTTCTTCCAAGTTCACTTTTTACTTCCATAGCGTGTCCTAGGGAATACCACAGCTCTGATCGTTATCAGTTTAGACATACCACTGCATTTGAATAACTTCATACTCTGCTACACATTTGGGAAAGGGTGCCCTAAATTTTCCTAATTTAGGCGCCCTAATGTAATTGCAGTTAAGATAATTAATTAGGACATTCTTATCAAATGATGGAAGCCCGGAATGTCCAGCTGATCTGTTATAAAGCAAAGGCAGCTCTGCTGGGCCCATCTTTGTCCACTGCTCCTGTACAATGCGTTTCTACAGTGAAGGTCATTTTTGATTTCTCCAGCCTTTTGCTCCTTTACATGGCTTTGATTGGATTGCAAGCGGTCAGCAAGCTGCATGCGTGGGTGACTGGATTTTTTTTTGGGGGGGGGGAGGATGAAATGGAGAGTTCCAGGTGAGAGCTACTCTAACACTCCTTCAGAAATTGGAGGGATAATCCTATTTGTGATTCATTGCTTTGCTTCATCCTAGGTTAATGAGCCTCAAAGTACATCATCCTGCTGAATTGGATTCCCCCCCCCAAAAAAAATATCTGATCCAAGTTTTCTTTCCTTCTCACAAGAAGACGTCATTAGAATGATTCTGTTCATCTTTCTCGGAGCTAACACTAATGAATTGTGACAGCAGTTCAGATGTTGGCTGTTAGTAGGAACTGGTGTTTAGTGGTGCAGAGCGGGGTGCGAGTTTGTGCGCGCTTGTGTTTGCGTCTTGAGGAAATGGATCGGATTGGAGTTCAACCTAGCGGGTTAACCTGTGCATTTTTCCCCCCCTTTTACGGAAACGATTCAGGGAAAAGATTTTTGAACTGACCGTTTTCAAAGCTGTGCATTTATTTATTTTTGTTTGTTTGTTTTAAAATATTTCATGGGATGGGAAACAGGGAATTTGTTAAACGAATAAATTTGAATGTATTTCTTTTCTCTCCCCATGCCTAGGAATAGAGAACCTGGGAAGGCTCACCCTTCAGTTTGCAAAACTGGAAATGGGTATTTTGTACTCCACAGCCCCTTCAAGCTAGAGATGTTTGTGTCTGGAATTGGTTTTTCTCTCTGCTGCTAGTTGTTATCTAGCCATGAGATGGCCTTTGAGTTTTCCAGGCCATCAGGCTCTGACAGCCCAAAGATGCCTTCCTCATCAGTGGATGTTGCATAGCAAGCTTTCCTGCACGCCCCCTGCTCATTTTTCGGAAAAGGATGAAGCAGGATGCCTTTAAATGGTCTCTTGATTAAAGGAAACCTATAATGTCAGAAATGCATTGTTCCCTCTTCTTAACCTTCTTGGTCCTTCTTTTAAAATATCAAGGTGCCAACTGGGACTTATTAACTTTAAATCCAAATTTCTCATCTTGCTGGCTAGCTGCCTCTGGAGCTTAGTATGTTGAGGAGCTGTCAGGGATGTCAGTAAAAGACATAACTATAACTAAAGCCCCATCCAATATTAGTCACTCATTCTGTGTGTGTGTGTGTGCTGTGACAGGGATAGCGAGCTGCTTTTTTTCCTCATTTATTTTCCTTCCTCAGCTCTATGGCACTATCGCTAGTCCTCGACTTATGATCACAATTGGGGCCAGACATTCCATTGCTAAGCAAGGTGGAGGTTAAATGTGTCATGCCTGATTTTATGTCAGTTTTGTCACAGTTGTTAAGTGAATCACTGTAGTTGTTAAACGAATCCAGCTTCCCCTTTTGGCTGGAAAGCTCATGTGATCAAAAGTACAGAGAAGAGCAACCAGGGGGATGAGGGGAGTGGAGGCTAAAACATGCAATGAACAGTTGCAGGAACTGGGTTTAGCTAGTCTACTAAAGAGACAGGATAGCGATCTTCCAATATTTGAGTGGCTGCCGCAGGGAGGGAGGAGTCAAGCTATTTTTTAAAGCACCCAAAGGCCAGACAAGGAATAATGGATGGAAACTGAACAAGGAGAGATTCAACCTGGAAATAAGGAGAAACTTTCTGACAGGGAGATCAATCAACCCATGGAACAGAAGTTGCCCTCAGAAATTGTGGAAGTGCCATCACTGGAGACTTTCAAGAAGAGATTGGACTCCCATCTGTCAGAAATGGTGTAGGGTCTCCTGCTTGGGCGGGGGTTGGACTAGATGACCTACAAGGTCCCTTCCAACTCTGATTATCTGTTATCTGTTATCACAAATGTGATCACATGACCCTGGGATGCGGTAACCATTGTAAATGCATGCCAATCCTTGCCAAGCATCCAATTTTGGATCATGTGACCATGGAGATGCTGTGGTTGATTGTAAGAGTGGGGCCGATTTTTTTTTCAATGCGATGGTAACTTTGAACAATCACCAAACAAATCATTGTAAATAATTTATTAGTTCCAGTCCATCTTTGTAGAGAGGAAGGTGGAGAGATTTTAAGGTAAATTTTAAGCTCTCTGTACTTGGAATTTTGGGCAAGAAATAACAGAACATTTAATTTACGGGGGTTCCTCGTTTTCCCTTGCAGATTGTAACAGAAATTATGGAAAAATGCAGTAATATTTGCATACCCATTGCAAAGAACGATGCTACAATGTTTATGTTTATATTGTTTTTCCAACCTGAATGAAGCATCATGGCTAGCAAACCAAACAATTATTCCTCCTCCTCCTCCTCCCTCCCTCCCTCCCTCCCTCCCTGCCCCCCCCAACAAAATCCAGAGAGATCATTTGAAAGAGGTCAGCCAGTAGAAATGTGGCTTAATTAGGCAAGAGGGGCATTTTCCACAGCTAGATTAGTTTGCCATGTGTAATAATAAATGACCCATCTTTTTCCTGCAGAAAAGAATGGATTCCATTGTGGTGGAAAAAGAAAAAAAAAGGCAGGCAATGGATAAAGCCTTCTATTGCTTTTTCATCCTTGTGTGCTTTGAACCTGCCCTGTCGTGATGCAAAGTCCTAAAACATAGTCTGGAGGGTTAAAGATGACCAAGATGTGGTTACAGCCCCCATTGGCAGATGGTCTGAAGGCTTTATCAAAACAGTATTTTCCCAAGGCTGAAAATCTTTTCTAACTCTTGCGGGGAACATTATGAAAGATAACGCTTCCACTTTTTTTTAAATCATCCTGTTTGTTATTAACCCCCTTGCTCTTGGCAAGAGCACTTTATTATTCTGATATTGAGGTCAGCTAAATGCCAATTAAGTTGAAGTTTGCACTGGATGTACATACAGAGACACATGTTATGTAAGAGAAATTAATCTGAAATAAATCTTGAAATTGTATGGAGAATTATTGGGATATTTTAAACGTTCGGCTAAATAAAAGTGGTGTTTGTACTTGTATTCAGGGCTAATTTGCAGGTATCTTCAAAGTCATTTTGTTAATGCATTTCCTTTTGGAAACTTCCTCCAGTTTTCACACTGGGAAAATAATAATTAAAAATTATTCATAGCCCTTTCTTTTTAAATGCTGCAACATGTCTCATTAGGCTGCAAAATTAAATAGAGGTTTGCATTGTACCTGTATTTCATGGAGAAAATCTATCCATTTGCTTGCTAGGAGGACAGCTTGATGTCATATAATCAGTCAATCAATCTTATCAGTTGTGATGTATTGGAATATCCAACACCTTGGATAACAGTGGGGCCATTTCTCCTGTATTTCTGGATCGGTGTCAGTTTTGCACTGCTATTATTTTAACAATATTTCAACATTTAGAAAGTTGACGCAATGACAGTGGCTTGAGATCTTGCAAGAGTGCACTGAACATGAATTGGAGCAGGAGAAAGAACACACAGATTTTCTTGATGGTTAAGATTAGTTATGAGTTGAAAAGAGCCGAATGGTTTCGCTTGTGGTTGTACAATTGTACCTATGCATTTTTTTTTCTTGACCAAACCTAAGCAAAAACACATCATTTAATATTCATGAGGTTTGGCATGAATTAATGCATTATTTTAGGGAATCCCAATAATGCAGCATTAAAACTCTGAGTTTCCCTTTTCCTTTTTTTTTTTATAAACAAACTTTATTGAATATGCGGTTAAAATAAATGAACAAGAAGAGAAACATATCTGAACTTTGTTAGCCAGTCAGATTCTTTTTGCTGTGTGTCTGCCTGCTAGTTTCCCTTTTATTTAAGATATTTTCTGTTTTTAACAAAAAAAAAAACCTTCTGGATTTTTTTCTGGATGGAAATTTTGGCTTTTTCCCCTCTAGATTGCAAGTTCATTGTGATTGACTCCTGTATCTCTATTATGTGCCATGCATACAGGTGGTCCATGATTTACAACTACAAGTTAGCCCCAAAATTTCTGTTGCTTAGCGAAACATTGGTTAATTGAATTTTGCCAAGTTTTATGACCTTTCTGGCAAGAGTTGTTAATTGAATCACTGCAGTTGTTAAGTTAGTAACATGGTTGTTAAGTGAATCTGGCTTCCCCCATTGAATTTGCTTGTCAGAGGGTCGTATAAGGGGATCACATGACCCAGGGACATTACAAATATCATAAATATATGCCAAGTGCCTGAATTTTGATCATGTGACCATGAGGTTGTAAAAGCGTGAAATAAGCTACTTTTTCCAGTGCTGTTGTAACTTCAAACGGTCACTAAATGAACTGTTGTAAGTTGAAGATTACCTGTACTGGATTCTTAGTTATCTACAGAGAATATTAGGTGAAGGGGTTTTCTCCTATACTCTGGGCAGAACATTGACAGATGAGATTTCTAGCCATTGGTCTCTTGCTCTGCAGATGATATACCAATAGTACCTCTCTCTCTCTGTTTCTGTTTTTTTTAAAGTATAGAACAAAGAAAAAGATTATAGACAGCACCAGGAAACCAAATAGTCTGTGTATGTTCAGAGTAATGGTGCAAAAATAATAGCAGGTCTAACTTGCATTCTGAAACCTGGGGTAGTTGTCATTCATGCCGCATTTCCTCAATTGAATATTGGAATATAACACAACTTGGCATGTATTTCCTAAGCTCCAGATATAATGTAATTCCTCCAGAGTAAACCCTGATAGAATTAACTGTGTGTAGGATTGGATATTTATGTGTATTTTCAGCTGATGATTAAGTTACAGTTAATTTGTTAAAAGTGCCATTCCTTAAGACAACCGCAGAGGTCTTACCCATGTGGCCACGGTGGGAAGAAATAGTTTGGTTGTTTTTTTTTAAAAAAAAGATGCTTAGCATTCTCACTCTTCTCAGATGCCACCTGTGGAGGTGAGCCATGCAAGATTTATGGCAAGGAGGAGGGAGGCCTACAGGGAGAGTTTTACCTGTCCCACCCTCTCATGAAAAAAAAAAACCCTCTGAAATTTATACCAGCAGCTTCAAGGCAAGTGCTTTGTCCTAATAAAAAGATTTTATGCATGGAGTACAAAGGTAGTCTTCAACTAATGGCCACAATTGAGCCCAAAATTTCCATTGCTAACTGAGATATTTGTTCAGTGAGTGTTACCCCATTTTACGTCCTCTCTTGCCATCGTGGTTAAGTGAACAACTGCAGTTGTTAAGTTAGTAACATTAAGTGAATCTCTTTTCCCCATTGACTTCCTTTGTCAGAAGGTCGCAAAAAGTGATCACATGACCCCGAGATACTGCAACCATCATAAAGAAAAGGAAGAGATGGGGTCAACATATTTTTCAAAGCACCGGAGGGCAGGACAAGAAACAATGGATGGAAACTAATCAAGGAGAGAAGCAATCTGGAATTAAGGAGAAACTTCTTAACAGAACAATTAACCAGTGGAACAGCTGGCCTCCAGAAGTTCTAGATGCTTCATCACTGCAGGCTGTGATGGCCTGGAGCGTAACACAAACGTAACAAAATCCAAAACGTAAATAAATGTCCTTTAATGCCTACAATTTGGCCCCACTGTTCAATAATTCTCAGTTGGAGATAAAACGTACTCAAAAATAGTCTTCAAAAGAAAGCAATACAGTCCAAACTTAAGAGCTGAAATAAAAAGCAAACAAACTACAATGATGAAATTTCCACAATGGACCAGGATGAGTAATTACCAAATTCCAGGAGATAACAAAGCACAGTCTGTTGGGAGGACGCCAGCCAAGATAACTTCAGCCCAAAATAAAGCACACTTTGCTTCTGGCAATGCTGTGTTGTAATCGTCTCTCTTATATACTAGTCTCCCCAGCTGCAACCAATGAGGGGGATCATGGCTGCTTCCTCTCTCGTAAGCCAAGTTGTTTCCTTCTCTGTTCCTCCCTGCATGTCCTAGGATGAAGAGGGGATGGGCCTGGTTCTTTCTCTGACTGCCCAGCCGGCCTCTGCCCTTCCCCAGCCTCCTCCACAACCTCCAGAGCCACACCTCCACTCCTGGCTGTTCCTCCTCTCCCTCAGAGTCCGATTCTACCAAAGGCATGACAGAGGCTTTTAAGAAGAGATTGGACAGCTGCTTGTCTGAAATGGTATAAGGCTCTCCTGCATGAACAGGGGGTTGGACTAGAAGACCTCCAAGATCACTTCCAGCTCTATTCTATTCTCACTTCTCACATACCAGTTTCTAAGCACCTGAATTTTGATCATGCGACAGTGAGATTGCTGCAACAGTTCTAAGCATGAAAGCCAGTCATTAGTCACATTTTTCAGTGCTGTTATAACTTTTCAATGGTCATAAATGAACGGTTGCAAGTCAAGGACTATTAGTGCCCGAAACCTTAGTTTGCTAGGTTTATATGTGTGTGCATGTGTGTGTGTGCCTGTGTCCGATAGACTCATTTAACCTTTGCCGGCTTCCTAGTTCAATAGTTGTTGGATGGAAAAAGTTCTAAATATAGGACTTATTTGTTATGGAATAATAACTTCAGTGAGCTGGAGATATGAAGAGTTTCCAGTTCCTTGTAGGCAGGAAAGCTGCAGGAGGAGAATATTGTAAATGAAATGCCGCTCGTTGGCTGTTTCTATGTAGCTTTTCATCATTTTGTTAGAATGATTTGTTCAGGGGATTGATTGGGAAAATGTTGTCCAATTGTGTATCATGTGGTTGCCTTGTTGAAGACACACAGTTGTAAACAGAAGATGAGGTGGTATATATTTATATCACACTGTAAATAGAGGGAGGTTCATTGTGATCAGTTAAAATCCTTATACTGGGACACATCTCTCTGTGTGTTTGCATTTGTGTGTGTATAAATGGAGGAGGGAGAGAGAGAGCTTGAGGCTAAGGATGGGGTGACAATGATAGATAGGTACTCCTTGACATATAACTGGTCACTTAGTGACTGACATTATGATGGATCTCTGTGGGGATACTTATGAAGGTTTTGTCATTCTGATGGCTGTTTGGCATTTATGGCCATTTGCAGTATCTTGTGGTCTTATGTTGCATTATATTTTTGTCAAAAAAATGGTACTTCCAAACCACCTCATAGCAAACAGTTGTTTAACAACTGCTGCAAAACAAAGGACATAGAATTGGGTTGGTCACATGGGTGACCCATTTTATGACTATCATGACTTATTACTGTAATGGGCAGATTCCATTATTGTTGTAAGTCGAGGACTACCTGAACAAATCATCTATATTTTGTAAGTTTTAAGGGGAAGAGGAAGATTGGGATCTTGTAATGGTAGAAGAGCATCGTTTTGATGCTCTTAGCATCGTTGTCTTTGATGTCTAAATTAGGCCCATTTTATAAAGGTAGTATGTGTTTTGTGTGTGTGTGTGAGAGAGAGAGAGAGAGAGATACCTTTGGCAAGGGAGATTGAGACAGTTTCCTTCGTTTCCATCTGGATTATCGTTCTCACTGTTTTTTAATCTTCCTTTTAATTGGCGTTATTGCAGTATCCTTGTTGTGATTGTTGTGAATCATCCAGAGTTGTTGGGAGCCAGGCAGCATCCAAATTTGATTGATAAATTAAAAAAATTGCATCGAGGGCTAATTCCTCAAAATGCTTTTTAATTAGAAATGTCGGGTACAGGTATTTTAGTGAATAAACATATTTTTTGTATTTTGCATTTAAAAACACAGAAGTATTTTTTGCTTTAAGTACTCGTGTGTTTTTAGTTTGGTTACCCAGTATGTAGCCAGAAGAAATATATTGAACTATACTATGCTCCCTCAACTTAATTCTAAAGTTTTGTGTGTAAATATATCTCTGGATATCTGTGGTGCCCTCTGCCTTTCTCTCCCATTACAGACAGGTATTTAAAGTTGTTCAGTTCTTGTCAAAGTTGTTCCTGCCCTCCTCTGCATTTGTGTATCCCATATAGTTAAATTACATACACTTAAAAGCAGTAAATTAAATTCATGATGCTGACTTCATTTTCCGAGTCCTTGGGCAATTTTTTCGTCTCTTGGAAAGCCTATACAGTGTTGGAACCTAGCTAAACTTGGGGTGCTGTAACTTTTGAAGAGACACCTAGAATTTATGTTGTAAGTCATGATGTCATAAGTCGTGGTACCCATATGATTGGACCTCATTTAATGACTTTTTTGTGGTAATCATTAAGTGAACATGATAGCCATTAAATGATCCATGTATTCCTATAAGCGGTTTTTGCAGGAAATCAGCAAAAATGCTATAAGTTATGATCATGACTATGGGACGCTGTAACCGGTTATCAATTTGAGCCAGTTGTCAAGAGCCAAAAAGTGATCATGTGTCAATGGGGAGGGGGTTGTGCAGCTGTCAAAACTCTGGAATGGCTTGTGAGTAACTTTTAAGGGGTCCATCAAATGATCATTAAGCAAGGACTATGTCATGCCCCTGTTGGAGTCTGAATCTGAGGAGGGAGTGGGAGTTGGCTGTGGAGGAAACTGGGGAAGGGCAAAGTCTGGCTGGGCAGAGCAGGGGAGAATAAGGGAGAGGGAATTCAGAGGAAGACCCAGGCCTACCCCCTCTTTATCCTAGGGCACACAGGAAGGAATGGAGAAGAGAGCAATATGGGTTACATGGCTTACGGGGGAGGAAAGGGCCCTGATTCCCTTCATTAGCCACAGCTGGGAACACAAGTTTATAAAAAAAAGCAGGCTGTGTGCAGCAGGCTGTTGGGAGCAAATGTGACTTTATCTTGTGTTGTCGTGGCTTATCTGTGTTCCTGGCATCTTCCCAACCGTGTGAGTTTTCAGTTTTTCAGTTTGGCTTGTTTGGACTTTAAGTTACAGTTTGTGTTGACCATGTTTTGGACTTAATTTTCTTCAGCTGTTCCTGGGAGAGTTTTTCTCCAGCCAGTAGGTAACCTGGACATTGGGGGCAAGGTTGGAGACAATAAAGGGACCCTTATTGATTATCTGACTGTGTTGCCTTTGTGCCATGCCCGGGTCATCACAGACTTCCTGTAGAATGATTGTCTTTTGTTCCACCCAGACATACTTCAGTACATTTTCCCATTATTCCGTTTGTGCAGTCTTGCAGTATGCTACAACCTGTGACAATGTAATTATGTCTGGGAAAATCCGTGTTCGTGTCTAACCCAAAACAGAGAAAACCCTTGGGTGACTTATGCCCCAAGTCCCTCTTTCTCAGCGTTGTGGAGATAAAATAAAGGGAGATCCCTCTGCGGGTAGTCCTTGACTTAGAACCATTTTTTATATTTTTTTTTAAAAATAAACGTTATTAAACATTGGAAAGATATATACAAAATACAAAACATTTCGTTAAAAATGAAACTAAAAACATAGAACATATGCATTACAAATTAATTAGATGTTGCTTCCTATATCATACAACCCTTTTATTATTCTCAATAGAAAAATTTCCACCTTGACCTTAATTGAATGTTTGTAATTTCTCTTATCCATATTTGTATTTTTTTCCAATATTCTTTACTCTTCGGGCAAAGCCACCAAGCATGGAAGAAGGTACCTCTTGTTTGTTTGCATTTCCAACAAAGTGGATTTAAATTTGGATACATATACATATACAAATTTGGCTAATCTCGAAGGTGCCAGATAGCACCGATAACACATTTTATATTGGTAGAACCATTTGTTCAGTGACCATTGGAAGTCACTTAAAATAGTGACTCAGACCATTTTTTACCCCTACGACTGTAGCAGAATCCCCTGTGGTCACGTGAACAAAATTCAGGCACTTGGCAACGGGCTCATATTTTTGACGGTTGCAGGGTCTCATAATCACCCTTTGCAATTTTCTTGACGAGCAAAGTCAATGGGGAAGCCAGATTAACTTTGCAACCGTGTTCCTAATTTAACATCAGTGGCAAGAAAGGTTGTGAAATGAGGCAAAACTCACTAAACATCCCTCTCACTTAGCAACAGAAATTTTGGGCTCAGTTGTGATTGTACATTGAGGACTACCTGTGTAAACCAGGGGTCCCCAAACTTGGCAACTTTAAGACTTGTGGACTTCAACTCCCAGAGTTGAAGTCCACAAGCCTTAAAGTTATGCTATACTGGTTGGAGAATTCTGAGAGTTGAAGTTCACAAGTCTTAAAGTTGCCAAGTTTGGGAACCTCTGGTATAAACCAACTTGACCCTTGGAGGAAAATTGTGTAAATCTAATGAACGGAAACATTTCAGACACCACAAACAGGAAAATCAAGCTCTTATCTCTTTTATAATTCTTGTTTTGGTTCTAACTTTATACTGGCATCCCCAGAGTGCTTTCCAAATCAAATAAAGGGCTCAGTGCTTATAAACCAACCCTGATGTGGAAGGAACAGAAAAGTAGAGCCCAACCATCTTACTGAGTTAAAAATACATGTTCAAAACGGGCATTTGGAGGTGGATTAAACAGATCTCTCAGTGTTAAGGTATTCCATAACCTGCCTGCTAATCCAGGGAGGGCCTTCTTCTTGGTGTCTCGTATCAGATAGCATAAGGAGCCTAAAATCAAGGTGCCTTTGTGCAGACAAATTAATGGTGACAGTCCTTCAGGCTTCTGTAGTCTTCTGCTGGCCTTTATGATAAAACCATTTGCAAAAGCAAAAGGGTATTTTTAGCAAATGTACAGGGAAATCTTCTTTTAAAAGAAAATCAATGTTTTATTTTAATATTGAGGTTCACAGCTTGCTTTAGGCAACTTTAAGCTATGTGGACTTCAACTCCCAGAATTCACATTGGCTGGGGAGTCCTGGGAGTTGAAATTAATGTTTTAAAGTTGTCCAGGCTGAAAAACACTGCTCTAAGACCTTTTTTGTTTGTTTGTTCCTCTTTGCAGACCTAGTCTGAGCATTATTTACAGTCATTTTTTTTTTGCAAGCTATACAGATAGTCCTCAACTCACAACAGTTCATTTAGTGACTGTTCGAAGTTACAACGGCACTAAAAAAAGTAACTTACAACTGTTTTTCACACTTAACGACCATTGCTACATTCCCAAGGTCATGTGATCAAATTCAAGCGCTTGACAATTGACTCACATTTATGACAGTTGCGGTGTCCCGGGGTCATGTGGTCACTTTTTGCGACCTTCTGACGAACAAAGTCAATGCGGAAGCCAGATTCACTTAACAACCATGCTACTAACTTGACAACTTCAGTGATTCACTTATCAGCTGTGGCAATAATGGTTGTAAAATAGGGCAAAACTCATTTAACAAATGTCTCACTTAGCAATAGAAATTTTGGGCTCCATTGTGGCTGTAAATTGACGACCACCTGTATTATATTACAGCAAGTTTTTTTTCTCTCCTATGTAAGGCTTTTTTGGAATACTTAAATGGAATGATATGTTGAATGTCTTTTGAAGATAATCTGGCTGGGTGTCCATCAGATAAACAGGATAGGGGAAGGAGGTAATCCTGTAAAATATGCTGAAAGGGACATGGTTGAACCATCCATGAATTCAAAGGAACTGTTGCTTCATAGCTCCTTTTTTCTTTCATGAATTAATTTGTTGCTTTTCATCTTGAAAAGCGTTCTCAGAACGACTTACAAAGCTGTTTTTCTCAAAGCTGTTTGCTTCTATTATTATTACATATAATTAGTCGCATAGTCGACCAGATGTTTAGACTGGATTTGCCATTTTTATCCTATTGAGTCCTTCGCAAAAACCAGGAATAGGAAGATGTTGTTGAATAATATTAAAAGTATTATAGCAGGATGTAAGCTGTTCCAACTGAAGCTGCTTTTTGCAACTGCCCAGTGGTGGTTTTGCCAGTGTCGATGGTGTTCAGATGGTGCTCTGGAGGTTTTGGGATTCCACCCAAGAGACCTCTCACTATTGGTATTATATATTTGTTTTCTTTTGCTACAGTTGTTCTATTTCTCTTTGCAAGTCTTTAGATTTTGTGATTTTTTTTTCTCCAGTTCTTTCTCTTTTCTTTTGCTGTCTCCTGATACTGCCATGTCCACTATCCGCACTTCTTTTAAAAAACTTTTTTATTGACAGTTGTTGCTGTAATATGGCAGATACTTGAATTCTAAAGTCCCAGAGCACTTTAGCCTTTTCATTTTCTGTGACTTCTTCAATTTTGTGGACTCACCGGTCCTCCCTTGCAGGCAAATGATATCATTATTGTCATTCTGAATTGTATGTACTGTGTTTGTCATATAATAAGGCCGGGTGTTTTTTTTTTTTTTTTGAGCCCTGAAAAAATGGCTAGGCTGTCTTTTCGGGGGTGACTTAATTTCCCCCCCCCCCCGCATCTTTGGGTGGGCGGGCAGCGACGGCTTGGATGTTGACCTCGGCATTGGTGGGGCACTTCATATCGGGGTCAACGCAGGCAGCATCATATCCGGGTGTGCAACAAAAGTACTTCCTAACAGCAAGCCCCCCCACCATTCCCCCCATTTCGCATGTTTTAATATAGGCCTTAATTTGGGGGAGGGGCTTAATTTCATTTCATGCCTATAAAACATGGTGGGACTTCCTATTGGGGGAGGCCGTATTGTTGGAGAAACAGGGCAATAATAATGTAAATATTGATAATAAATTGCTGCTGTTTAGTAGCCAAAGTCTGAAAGACAGGACAGTGTGGGAGGCCCTGACTAGAATGCAGGGAGATGCCATGCCAGGTTGCCGTCAGTTAAGTAATCTGTGTGCTGTTTTAATGCATGTTCTCTGCTTAATTGCAATTTCCCTCCTCTTTTCCTAGCTTCCTCTCGTTTCCCTCCCAGTTTTATTTCTCATTTGCTCTTCAATTTCCAGCCTTCTCGGAGACCGGGAGTCCTTTTAATCCTTAATCATTTTGTGACCCAAATGAGGTATATTATTAGAGTGGTCAGGCACAATTGCTTCTTAGCTGTTCTCGTCTTGCAAGAGAGTCTTGGAAAGTCATGACCTGATCGGGGGAAAGGGTGCTAAGGGAGCCAAGGTGTTTGGAAGATGGGAGAGGTGGTTGGCAGCCAAACACAGCTGGAGTTAGCAGGGCCAGGAAGAATAGAAGAGCGGAAGAACTGCCCAACTGTTAGGTAGTCGTAAATGGCGGCATACTTTGGAGGAAGTCCCAAAGGTGGTTTTGCAAAAAGCAACTGAACTTTCTTGGGTTTTTTCCCTGAAAATGTTTCACTTCTCATCCAAGAAGTTTCTTCAGTTCTGACTGAATAATGGGGAATAGGGTTTATATTTTACTAGCTAGATACCCGTGCTTCACTATGAAACTATGTGATTGGGCTTAGTTTTGGGGGAGGAAAAGGAGTGGAAAATTCTGCCTCCGTCTACCAGCATCAATCGGTATTCATATGGCTCGCGTCCTGTCAGTGTATGAGAGAGTTGAGGGCGATTTGGAAACTGAAACAGCATTTGCTGTGTGAGCAAGGAGACAGCAAGGAGCCTGGGCATGGCTTAGCTCAACTGTTCTGTACTAAAGCTGCTTGCTGCTGTGAAACTGAAACTCTTCTCCTCTGCTTGTGTTTTGCATTTGGAACATACTATCTTTCAGGTGGGGAGGCGGAGTAGAACTCCTTAGCATCAGAGCGTGTTAATGATAATATGGAAATACTAATGCTCTGATGGTCATTTTGAAAAATCATTTCTTAGTGAGCACCTAGAAGCCAAGAGAAACATATGCGCCAAATTTCAAGTTTGTAGGCTTTATGGTTCTGGAGATTTTGTGATGATGCATGAGCGGTATTTCTCTTTTATATATATCGACGCCCCGCTATTCATTAAGAACTGAAGAAGTTTCTTCGATTAGAAGCAGAACGTTTGCAAGGAAAAAAAACCAAGAAAGTCCAGATGCCTTTTGAAAAACACATTTGGGACAATCATGACCTGAGTGATTGAGAATCTCTGTGAACATCATGGGGGAAAGTTATCTCTAGATGTTTTTCCATGGAACTGCTGTAATCTCTGATCATTAGCTTTGCTGTCCAGGACTCCCAAAGCTAAATCTAACGAACAGAAGAATTCTCATTGGCAATTATGAAAAACTACCCAGAGCGATAAGAAATGGCTCGCTTGATATTATTATTTTATCATTATTTTTTAGCACAGGATAAGAACATGACAGAAGATAAGTAAGCCTATATGCACAACCCACATAATTATAAGTAAAACCTCTATGAGGATATGGCGGTGGCCTCATAACTGGATGTCCAATTCAGTTATTTCTCTTGATCTTGATCCAGGGCTTGAGAAGTCCCAGTCCTGCATGGTCATTTATTGTTCCTCAGATGATGAGGATTTTGGTCGTCTAGTCCAAATCCTTGCTCAAGCAGGAAACCCTATATCAGTGGTGGCTAACCTTTTTCGGCTCCCATGCTGGAAATACCGGAAGTGCCGAAACGGGCCCGTTTTTAAGCTTCCAAAGGCTTCAGAGGCTTCCCTCAAGTGTCAGGTTGAAAACAGCCTGAAATGGGCCCAAAATCAGCTGGGAGGCCTGTGCATCCGCAGTGCAGATAAGTTTGGCTGGGGCTTGCGTGCCCACACAAATGGCTCCATGTGCAACCTCCAGCGTTGGAGCACCCACCAATTTAGGAGGCAAGTCGTTTGACTGATGAATCGTTCTAATTGTTAGGAAAGTTCTCCTTATTTCTAAGTTGGATCTCGCCTTGATTAGTTTCCATCCATGCCTTCTTGTTTTGCTTCTGGTGCTTTGGAGAATAGGCTTCCCCTTTGTGGTAGCCCCTTAGATCTGTTGGAAACAGAACAATGTAAGCCAGGTGTCCTGAATTTATCCCTCTGGAATATAGCCTTGGATGTCTGCAGACAAAGCCACCTCCTTAACAAATGGAAGGTTATTTGTGGAATGCTAGTGGAGTTGAACAGCAAGCCATCTTGAGATTTTGGATTTGCTTCTCAGCTGAAGTGAAATCTTCCCATCTGTTTCTAGAGTTCAGAATCTTTAGTTTGAAGAGGTTTGGGACCGCTCTATAAAAATGACATTTGACTCAAATGTATTTTCTAGCCGTTGCTAATATGACCACCATCGCATCACCCCGAGCCTTGTGACTTTGTCTCAACTGTTTTGGAAGCTGTGTCTTTTTCTTTTGTTGAACATGGGGAAGGTTGTTTTGGTTTTTCCTCCTGGCTTCCTGTATGCTATTGCGGTTTGTTTTAGCAGCAGAGGGAAAGGACGACATGTTGGGGGCTTGTTTAAGTAAAAAGGGGAATTTACACCAGCAATAAGTTTTACTTTGCTTTTGCTGAATTGAAAGGGAACATGCCAAAACCTTGTTGCACGAAGCTTTTAAACATTCTTTCGGAGCATGCACGGGATAGAAAAATGATATATTATGATAAGGTTTTCTCTTGCAAGTAGGTCTATAACCCTCTTTGTTAATACTCGATACAGTAGTAGCATGACATTTTAGATTTATTACTACGCTCTTTTTTGGTGTCTCTTTAAAGCCAGCCAGAATCTGGAATTAAAAGGAGGCTTTCTTCTCCTTAGCTACATTTGAAGCCTGTTCAAGCTGGCATAAATCAAAATATATTAAGAGAGCCAACAAAACAGAATAAAGAACTTTTTAAAGGATCATCGGCTATAATTTAATGCTTGGCAGCTAAGATGAATTGGCTACATACTTACTTTTTCTCCTGTATTCCCTTCTTCTGGAGAACGAGTTTATATTTCAAGAAAACAGGGGCGTGAAGCTGGCTGCAAACTGAAACTTACATTTTATATATAAGTTGCAGGTTCATAATTAAGGATTGAAAGGGGAATAGTGTGCTAATAGTAAATGTGGGAGGATATTCTCTCTTTTCTGATTTTCCTTCCAGAGTAAAAGTATGCTGTTCACACTTATTGCCTAATTAATCTTAATTTACCCGATATGTGCCAGGGTCTGATCAATTGGAACTTGGGAACCACTTTCCAAATTGAATAACCTGTTCAATTGAATAACCTGATTTCTCACTTCCCAATTGGTGGGTGGGGTCCAAATGAATGAAATGTAATGGGGCAAATCTCCACCCTGTGCACTATACCCCTCCAAATGACCCAAATTGTTTTTTGAATAGCAGATGTAGGAGATGACCAGGCTGACCTCAAGGGAGGAGTCAAATATGCCATCACTCATGAGTCCTTTTGTGCCTACAAGTGATTTAAATCCAGTTCACTTTGAATTCCTGTAACTCTTTATCTACCTTATCTTGCTTGGGCCACTAGTAGTTCAGATTTTTATAGACAGCATTAGGACACAATAAACCTTTATATTCATTTAACCTGCCTGGATCTTCTGATTTCTCTGGTGCTTTTGACAATCAGTTGTGTGAATGGATGCTCCTAAAGGTGACTTCAAAACAGAAAGCGGTAGTTTAATCCAGCACTTTTCAACCTTGGAAAACTTTAAGATGTGTCGACTTTAACTCCCACAGTTCCCCAGCCAGCAATCATGTAGCTGAAGTCCACACATCTTAAAGTTAAGGTCGAGGAATATTGAACTACATGGTCTTTTCTAACTGTACAGTTCTATGATTCTGGGCCAGACCCAAATACCAAGTTTTGGCTTGGAAAATAGATGTAGAATTGAGAAATTTTATGAGTACAACCAGGGAACAGGGCCCTTAACATACTCAAAACCAAAGCTCTAGGGCATGGCTGGCTGAGGAATTCTGGGAGTTGGAGTCCACAAGTTGCCAACATCGGACACCTCTGCTTTAGGGCCTTATGGAAGGCCAATATAATCTCTGGAGGGAGAATGTTCCCAAGATTTGTGGCAGAGGAGACATGTATTCTGGTCACTGTCAGCTGACATTCCTTGGCTGAGGGGATCCTTAGCATGCCCATCCTGCCGGACCATATTGGTTACCTGAGGGACCATCTTGTCCCAGTGCAGAAGATGGTCCCTCAGTTAACTTCTTCCCAAACTATGAAAAGCTTTAGAAGTGTCAACCAGTGTCTTGAATTCAACCCAGAAACACATTGGAAACCAATGCAGCTCATGAAAGATGTTACATGTCGAATATCTGACACCGTATACCAGGGCTCTCCAATCTTGGCAACTTGAAGCCTGGTGGACTTCAACTCCTGGTGGACTTCAACTCTTCAACTTTGCTGGGGAATTCTGGGAATTGAAGTCCTCCAGGCTTAAAGTTGCCAAAGTTGGAGACCCCTGCCATATACTACCCATGCAGTTGCATTGTGTACTCGTTGAAACTGCTGAATACTCTTTCAAGGGCAATCCCATGTAGAGTTCATTGCAGTAATCCAGAAGGGAGGGTTAGAAGCTGCCTTAACTTTTGCTATTGTCGGTTGTCCTGGGGATGAGGCAATTGTTCTGAACTTTGCATATGAAGGGTTACTATATTCAAAGGGATGGCTTAGTTACTTAGTTACATTTTTTAAAAAATGTGTTTTTTTTTATTCAAGGCAATAAAACTTAATCTATTCAACATAGTGCCAAGAGCTTTCAACACTTTTAGTTTCTTCTGCACATCTGTTTACTAGGCCATTTATTATTTTTCTAGGCCAGTGGTGGGGGGAAAATTACACGAACAGTAGTTTATATTTTTATTTAAGCAATTTATATAGCTGCCTGATTTTACAACAGTGACTCTTGGGGAAAAGATGACAATAATAAAAAACAAAAATAAAAGCAACAACATAGTATATGAAAATAAACACCCCAAAACAAGAATGACATATGCCCTAGTATTCCATTTCTAGTCAACAGAGACAGAAATCAGGCTATCCCATAGGGCTCTGTTAAGTTATTTGTCCTTTGTTGCCTGAAGGAGCAACAAGGTCTTAGTGTCTCACAAAAGGCCAAACGGATCAGGACTATTCATATTCCCAAGAGATGCTGTTCCATAGGGCTGGCCCTACATTAGAGACAGCATGACTCCTAAGTCCTACAAGGTGGTATTGCCTAACAAATGGAGCATCGTGGCCCTTCCAGGTCTGGTGGGGTGATCAGAAAGAGAGAGGTGAATAGAATAAATGATACATGACTCAATAATAGTAACTACGAGACCGATAACAGAATAACAAAGTTGGAAGGGACCTTGAAGGTCTTCTAGTCCAACCTCCTGCTCAGGCAGGAAACCCTATCTAAGTTCAGACAAATGGCTGCCTAACCTCTTCTTAAAAACTTCCAGTGTTGGAGCACCCACAACTTCTGAAGACAAGTCATTCCCACTGATTAATTGTTCTCACTGTCAGGAAATTTTTCCTTAGTTCTAGATAGCTTCTCTCCTTATGGATCTTGGAGTCCTTGCAGATAGCCACTTAAATATAAGCCAGCCGTGTGTTGCAGATGCCAAAAAAAGCCAACGCACCCCACTGCATTAATGGAGGGATAGAATCAAGATCATGGCAAATGTTAGTATCACTTGATAATGCTTCCTTTTTAAAAAAAACAACAACAACAAACTTTATTGATTATACAACTAAAATATCGAACAAACACATACACAACACACAGGGGAAAAAAGGAAAAAAATGATTAAAAACTAGCAATTCTATTATTGACAGTCTATGGTTCCTTGTTTGTTATCAATATTGGTGATATATTTACAAATACATCTTATTGCGAATATATAATTACTACCTCTTTTACATTTTATGTTGTTTACGAATATATTTTCTTTTTTTGTTCTATCCAGTCATACCAGCATTCCCAGGTTCTATAAATATTCTGATGTTTCTTTTTCCTTCAGTGCTAAGGTTAACTTATCCATCTCTGCACAGGGTGTTATCTTCTGAATGACCATTTCCTCTGTTGGAATATCTGCTTGTTTCCAACACTGGTGCAAAGGTTATTCTGGCTGCAGTAAGAATGTGTGGTATTATATATTTGACTTTTTAAGAAATTTGTCTATTAAATATCCCCAATAAGAGGAATTCTGGTTTTAATTCAGTTTGCTCTGCCGTTATTTCCTTAATGGAAAATAATTCATGTCAACATAGTATGATAGACTTGTGGGCCGGGTGTTGGGCAATAAGTTCACATGGTGCTATAAGATAGATGGTGTATTTGTTAGTAGGATTCACTGGGTTGGGGATTTTTTTGTCTTCATTGTGAGTTGTGTTGGGGGAGTGCACAAAGGGAGCCTCAGCCAATCACATTGTGCACATGTTGTATTCTGACAGTAAAGATTGATTTGATACTTGGAATATTGCATCCAGTTTTAATCGCCTCAATGTAAAAAAGATATTGAGACTCTAGAAAGAGAGCAGGGAAGAGTAACAAAATGATTGGGGGATTGGAGGCTAAAGCATATAAAGAATGATTGCAGGAATTGGGTACGTCTAATTTAATGAAAAGAAGGATTAGGGGTGACATTGAAGCAATGTTCTAATATCTCAGGAGCTACCACAAAGAAGAGGGGGATCAATCTATTCTCCAAAGCAATGGTTGCCAACCAGGGCCGGGGACCATTGGTGGTCCGTGAGAAAATTTTAGTGGTCTGCAGAGAAATGTTACCCCCAAAGCACCTCCCAAAGCAATTAATCCAGGCTGTGCGGGAACACAAGGCTTGTGTCACTTGCATTGCGAACAACACAAGGTAGTGAAGGAAGGGGGGAAGGGCGGAGTGCATTTCGCCTGGCCACTGGGATGCTTCTTTCCACATCTTTCTTCTTCTACTTTTGGCTTCATGCAAGGAAAGCAGCAAAAGTCTTTCTTTCTCTCCCCCAAACTCCACCAGAAATGAGTCTTTGGGACTCTGCAAGGCATCCTGCTCCAAGAGGCTGCGCTGGCAAAGACTGATTTCTGGCGGAGTTTGGGGGAGAGAAAGAAAGACTTCTGCTGCTTCTGCTGCTTTCCTTGCATGAAGCCAAAAGTCTTTCTCTCTCTCTCTCTCTCTCTCCCCCCCTGAGAACGGAGCTGGAGACTGTATCCTGCGATCCCAAATAAAGAATGATCAATCGGTAGGAAAATGGGGTGGGGAATTTTCTTGCAGACTTCTTCAGGGATTTTCCCATAGTCTCTGGTCCACGGGGTTTAAAATTATGAGTTTGGTGGTCCCTGAGGTCCAAAAGGTTTGGCGACCCCTACTCCAAAGCAGCTGAAGGAAGGATAAGGAGCAATGGATGGAAACTAATCAAGGACAGACCCTGAATAGAACTAAGGAAAACTTATTGACAGTTAGAACAGTCAATCAGTGGAGTGACTTGCCTCCGGAGATGGTTGGTGCTCCAATAAGAAGAGATTGGACAACATTTGTTTGAAATGGTGTAGGGCAGGGGTCTCCAACCTTGGCTCCTGGAAGCCTGGCGGACTTCAACTCCCAGAGTTCCACAGCCAGCAAAGCTGGCTGTGGAATTCTGGGAGTTGAAGTCCACCAGGCTTCCAGGGGCCAAGGTTGGAGACCCCTGGTGTAGGGTTTTCTGCCTGAGCAGGGATTTTGACTAGAAGACTGCTAAGGTCCTTTCCAACTCTGTTATTCTGTTAGATAGTCCTGCAAATAAACTGGCCCCTTTTAGATGATAACTAGCACCTTGCATTTCACCCAGACCCTACCAGCAGCCAGAGGAGCTCACCGCGATGTTACTTAAGTGTTTCATACAGTGCCAAAGACTGGCCAGGATACTGCATTTGGACAGTTGCAGGTTATAAGTGCTCTTCAAGGGAACTCCCTATGCACAGCATGATACTGTAATTCATCCAGGAGGTGATTAAAGTATGAGTTACTCTGAGTAAGGCCTTCCAATCCAGAAATAGGTACTGTTTGCACACAAGATGAACTTATGCAAAGGACGTTCTAAGCAATGGTTGCCACCTGCTTGAAGAGCAGGAGATTTGAATTCGTGAGGACCTCCAGATAGTAGATCGGCTCTCTCTTTTTTTGGGGGGGGGGGCGGGCAACCCCTGTCAGAGCTAATCATGGAAAATCTCCAGATCCACTCAATCTTGTCAACTGAAGCCTTGTTCTTACTCATTTGGGCCTCCAGAGTCACCAGACCCTGGGAAAGAACCTCGTTGGCATCATTTGGTTGTCCAGAGCAGAAACATATAATTAGAACTCATCAGCATCCTGATAATAGCTTTGCCACATGATGACTAATGACCATTGGTGACGAAAGAAGTCCCATAAAATAAAAGGTCTCAGGCTCAATCTCTCCACCCCACCCCTTCCAGCACTGACTGCAACAGGCCCCAAACAAAGGAGAAGAACCACCACAACAACACTTGTCTTCCCATTCCTAAACCTTCAATTGCTTCTGAAGAATATCAGGGTCGAAAAACACCTAAGAGATCAAGGGAGGGGAGGATGGGCACACTACTCATATCCCAAGCCCACCAAAAGTAATCCTGCAACCGTCATAAATAAGAACCAGTGGTCAGGCCTCTGGATTTTGATCATGTGACCATGGGGGTGCTGCTGTGGTTGTAAGTTTGGAAAAGCTGTCGTAAGTCACTTTTTCAATGCCACTGTAACTTCGAACATCCACTAGGCAAATTATTGTAAGTTGCGGACTACCTCCAGAGATGCCTGTCATAACTTGGAATGGTCATTAAACTGAGGACTACCTTACCCCGACAATGAGAAGTGGCAGGGCCGGTCCTCTTTCCTGCATTGGGACCTGGCACAGGTTCAGAAGGGAGTTGAGCAGTTGTTAACTCAGATTGTGTACTACTTCAAAAAAAAACAAACAAAACCCAGAGTACTGTACTTCCCAGGGCTGTCAATCTGGCATCTCTTATGAATGCTCTCCACTCTGAACAAAAGAACATATTGTAAACCTGGGCTCTGGTTCCATTCCCCCCCCCTCTGCCCCCCCCCGCTCTCCCCTCTCACTTGCTCACACAATTTTGCTGGGTACAATAGTTGTCCTAATGTTGAGAGTTGTTACGACCCCACTGTGAACACCATGACTAGGTGCTACATGTAAACAGCTTTGTTGGCTATTTCAGTGTCTTGTGCTTCAAGTGTATACCTTTTTTAGAATTTACAATTCCCCCCCCCTTTTTTTTTCTCTCTCTCTCTCTGTCTTTTGGATAATGGCAAAAATCCCCCCTTATGAGAACCACTGTAGATAATACACAAAGCTCTTTGAAAAGAGCTTTATCGGAGTACAAAGTACTTGGAATTGAAAACCTCTAGAGGTTTGCTTTGTTTCTCATTTCTCCCACACCTCTCTGTCTCTTTCTTTCTCTCTCTCTCTCCCACATCCCCAACCCCTTTTCCAATCATTCAAAAACTTGTTGTGGCTCAGGATGGGTAACACCCCACCCTATTTTTTAGTTGATTTGCATGTTAGAGGGAAAGGCGTAATTGGTGTTTAACCAGAACAAAAGAGGATCTGTTTGTTAAAAAGAAAAAAGATTTCTTGAAGTAGACCCTAATGCATATACAGCCTTTGTCTTTCCTCTCATTAGGAATTGAATAGGTTGCCCCCGTAATTAAAATGAAGAAGGCAGAGCTTTGGCTTAGATGCTTTTTTTCTGAGCTAATTGGTTTGAAAATTGTATTTGATGCTGTTCTCTGAAGGATGTTGGCACAACACCTCATCAGGCAGGGGACATCCTGTCCCTCCTCACATAGCCCAGAAAAATGGGCAGTTGAAGATATGTCTTCCCACCCCACCCCTTCCTTCCTTCCTTCCTTCCTTCCTTCCTTCCTTCCTTCCTTTCCCCCTCTCCTCCCTCCCTCCCCTTCCTTCCTCCCTCCCTCTCTTGCTTCCTCCCTCGCTCCCTCCCTTTCCCCTCTTCTTCCTTTCTTCCTTCCTTCCTTCCTTCCTTCCTCCCTCCCTCCCTCCTTCCCTCCCTCCCTTTCCCCCTCTCCTTCCTTCCTTCCTCCTTCCTTCCTCTCTCCCTCCTCTTCCTCCCTCCCTCCCTCTCTTGCTTCCTCCCTCCCTCCCTCGCTCCCTCCCTTTCCCCTCTCCTTCCTTCCTTCCTTCCTCTCTCCCTCCTTCCCTCCCTCCCTTTCCCCCTCTTCTTCCTTCCTTCCTTCCTTCCTTCCTTCCTTCCTCCCTCCCTCCCTCCCTCCCTCCCTTTCCCCCTCTCCTTCCTTCCTTCCTCCTTCCTTCCTCTCTCCCTCCTCTTCCTCCCTCCCTCCCTCTCTTGCTTCCTCCCTCCCTCGCTCCCTCCCTTTCCCCTCTCCTTCCTTCCTTCTTTCCTCTCTCCCTCCTTCCCTCCCTCCCTTTCCCCCTCTCCTTCCTTCCTTCCTCCCTCCCTCCCTCCCTTTCCCCCTCTCCTTCCTTCCTTCCTCCTTCCTTCCTCTCTCCCTCCTCTTCCTCCCTCCCTCTCTTGCTTCCTCCCTCCCTCCCTCCCTCCCTCCCTCCCTTTCCCCTCTCCTTCCTTCCTTCCTTCCTCTCTCCCTCCCTCCTTCCCTCCCTCCCTTTCCCCCTCTCCTTCCTTCCTTCCTTCCTTCCTTCCTTCCTTCCTTCCTTCCTTCCTTCCTTCCTTCCTTCCTCCCTCCCTCCCTCCCTCCCTCCCTCCCTCCCTCCCTATCTTTTTAAAACACGATGTTTATCTTTTCCCATGAATGCACATACAGTAGCTACTGTCAGTCCTTGAAAGTGTTACCACTTCTCTTCTTGCTTTGAAATGTGCTTTAAAACACAAGAAAAAAAAATCAACTGTAGATGTAGAGTTCTCCAGTTTCGAACCTTTCAAAATGTTTTTGTCTTTGTTTTATTCCAAGGTTCAGAACTGTCACACTAGACCATTTCATGAGCAATATCGTAAAAAGCCTGCTGAGAATTGCCTAATGAACGTATAATATAAATTCAGAACACTTTAAGGACCACTTAGAAAAAAAAAAAGTTGTATCTAAAACAGTTGCATTTTATTGCTAAGTTAGGATTTTTAGTGCAACTTGAACTCTGCAACTTAGCATGAACCTGTGACTTGTTAAGGACCTCTTGTCTTTCCTGCTGCAAGCTGCTACCCATGCTGGTCAAGGATGATGGGACTTGTAGTCTATTCAGGGGAAGCTCCTCTCAGCCTGTCTCTGAAGGCCTCCCTTAACGCCCCTTCCTTGTCTTCGCAGAGCACCTGCTCTGGGGTTGGAGAAAAACCACAGCATCTGCTTTGCTTGGAGTCTCAAGTTCCGTCGCTGGTAATCCTGTTAAAGGATCAAGTAGCAGGTCTGGGGGAAGTTTTTTTTTATATTCTGAGACCCTGCAGAGATCCAGTCAGTAGATCAGTGTGGGCTGGACAGACAAAGGATCTGGTCAGGGGAAGGAAAGCTACTGGGTTTCCGTTCCACCTTCTTGACTACCTCGGTGTCTTTTGCCATCATTTTTAGCATTTTTAATGTCCAGGTAATTCACATATTAGCCCTACTCGCACATCATGGCTAGTGGGGAAACAGATCCACAGATGTCATGGAAGCCCACTTACCAAAATGGGTTGTTTTAGCTTGGTTTAAACTAAACAGCCAGGTTCATTTGGGCTTTTGGCCAAGATTTGGCACTCAGAATTTTGGTCAGAATGGTGGACAGTCTGTGCCATTGACTGGCTGGGAGGCTATGGCCCTATTAATTATCTTGGGACATCTTGGCATCTTCTGATATCTTTGCATCTTCCTGGATCATTTTGTTAGATTGGGTTTAGGAAGTCCTAATAAAAGAAAATGTTTGTAGCTCAGGGTTGAACTATGGGGTCTTTGGTGCTCTCTGAGCTTGTTTGTTTTCTTCCAGACATTTCATTATCCACTTAGATAACATCAGCGGTGCTAGAAGAGAGTGAGGTTTGTGCTCTGTTTATATACAAGTCTGTATACCTGTCAGGGTTGGTGGGAGTGATCTTGGTAGCTCCTTGAGTAAACTGTTGTTTATTGGTTGATTGTGCGTCTGAATTAGAATTTGGGATGTCGTCTTTTACCATAGTTTCATCCTTAATATAAGACCTGTGGTTTCCTACAGAGTTGCATCTTGCTCCTCATGCAATGTTTACAACAGGGGTGACAAAACTGCTCCACAAATGGGAAAAATGGGAAATGTCACGTGATGGCAACATAATATGGCAAGTTTGACACTTGTGGTGTACAACATCTACAGGGGCTTTGGAGGGATATGTGGTATTGGGACTCTGCTCTATTGCGCCATTTATTTTCAAAGAAGCAAATGGTGCCTTTAAATAGTGCCCAAATTTAAGAATAGGCTGATCAGTGGGCTGATCAAAATTCAGGTGCTTGACAACCACCATGTAATGGTTGCAGCATCTTGGGCTCATGTGGCTGCTATTTATTATTTTCCCAGCCAGTTTTTGAGAAGCAAAATCAGTGGGGGAAGCCTTAAACACTGTCTTGGAAGACGGTTTGTCACGATTAACTGTTTCAAAATGAGAATTTTGATATATAGACGTTTGAGAATGCAAACCATACATGAAGGCTTCTAAGGCCCAGCCCTGCACGATAGACTTCTATCATCCTGTTGCCAAACATGAATAATTCTGTGCTACTGAATTGGACTGTAAAGTTGAACTGCCTCTTCCATTCATTCTTAAGGTTCTGCATAATTTCTGTTGTGGAATAAAGGCTAAATACAAGCAGAGATACAAGTGGAAGACTCCTCAAAAGTAAGACATAGCCTTAAGCACTGTCATGGGTGTGAAACTCGATTGCGTCATGTGACATATCGTGACATATTACAATGTTTTTTGCCTTGCAGAGCCAGGGTGGGCGTGGCCTACACGCAACACATCCGGCCCACATGACTCATCTGACCCACGGGCCACCAGTTTGATAGGCCTGCACTTAGTCTTCAACATGCAAATACTTCCAACCAGACTAACCATCAGTGACTACAGTTTTTGAGGGTGAAAGAGTACGAAATCTATATTTTAATTCATGAGGGAATAAGCGTTCCATCGGTATTAGAAATCTGCTATCAGAAATCTGGGTGAACAAACAAAACATAAATTCTTTTTATGAATTGGCCTGGCAGTGCCAGTGAACATATGAAATTTTATTTTTATTTTTATTCCAAGGGCAGTTTTTCTAGTTAGAACCTGTAACTGCACAATTACAAGTGTGAATGTGTATATCTGCTCAGAAAACGGATGAATTATTTCAACTTGAACGTTGATCATTAAATTTACAGGATTAAGTTAAGAACTTAATAAAGTGTTACTGTGTGATCCAATTATTTCTGAAGATTTTTTCCTTTGCTTCCCTTCTTTTCTCTCAAGATTTTGTTTTGAATTAAGAACTAGCTAAAGGCCAGTCAAATTTTGATGCAGCAGCTGAGCCAGTGCATTACCTCACCAGCAGCTCTACTGATTCCCTCACTGCTGCCAACTGCACCCATGTGCTGTACCCTTTTTTCTGAGGGAAAAAAATGCAGAATGGCTCCCACAACTTGTAGGATTACTGTAGAAGTTGCAAAGGGCAGGTGGATGCGAAATCTAGTTTACTGTAGGAACTGAGGGATGTGTTGAAATCGCTTCCACAAATCATGGAATCATAATGGCTGGAAGGGACCTCAGAGGCCTTCTACTCCCAAGGTGATGGCAAACCTATGGCACATGTGCCACAAGTGGCATACAGAGCCATTTGTGCTGGCACACAAGCTTCAGGCAAACTTACCTCACTATGCATGTGCGCGCCTCATAGCTGATTTTCAGCTGGTTTGAGGCCTTTTTTGGCCTCCCAAAGACTTGAGGGAGGCTTCTGCAGGCTTCTACAAGCTTTGTAGGCCAAAATCTAGCCCCATTTCATCACTTCCGGTATTTTTGGAAAAACAGGAAGTGATGAAACAGGGCTAGATTTCAGCCTACAAAGCTTGTAGAAGCCTGCAGAGGCCACCCTCAAACCTTTTAGAGGCCAAAAAAGGCCTCAAACTGGCCGAAAATCAACTGTGAGGTGCAGGGAGCAGCGGGGTGGGAGTGGGGATTGCGCACGCATGCATAGGAGATGTGGGGGTGGGTGGGCATTGCCTTCTGGGTGCTGGCGTGCGAGCGCGAGTGTGCAAGCGTGCACACAATTTTTGGCACAGGAGCCCAAAAAGGTTAGCCATCACTGTCCTAGACAAATGGTTGTCCAATCTTTTCTTGAAAACTCCCAGTGATGCAGCACCCACAACTCTGGGAGGCAAACGGTTCCACTGATGAATCATTCTCACTGAAAGAAAATTCCTCCTTTGCTCCAGGTTGCTTCTCCCTCTGATGAGCTTCTACCCATTGATTCTTGTCCTGCCCTCAGGTGCGATGGAAAACAAATTGTGACAGCCCTTCAAGTATTGGAAGATGATTATCGGGTCTCCTGCAAACCTTCTCTTTATTAGGCTAAACACACTTAATTCCCTTAGCTGTTCATCAAAAGATGTAGCCTCCAGACCCCTTGTCATCTTTGTTGCTCTTCTCTGCACTCTATCTAAGGCTTCAGAAAGACCCCAGACATCTTAATCACCAGGTTGGGGCCTTTCCTGTACATGTCCTAGCCACAATGCACTTACTGTGTCTTGGAAGCTTCTGAATGCCCCAACTCTGTGAGTCTGTCTGAACAGTGTGGGCGTGTAGTATTGTCCAATCATGAGCCCAAACACAAGGAATAGAGAGTGATGGATGGCTGTCTGAATGAGGGGTGAGCTTGGTTGTTTTCTTGCATAATGTTTCCTGACCCAAACTGAGTAACATTATCAGTGCCTCAGATGATTTTACCTAGTTTGCGTAATGAAACGTGTTCAAGAAAACAAGCAAGCTCAGAGAACACCAAAGACCCCTCAGTTCAAGCTTGAGCTACGAATATGCTCCTTTATTGGCTGTCTGAATGTGGGCAGTTTTTGTTTGTCCTCTTGATCTATTGGGGCTGATTCTTGTTTTTGTTATGTGCAGTTAAAGATTCTGATTGGGGTGCCCCCCCTTCCTGTCCTACAGCAGCACTGTGGAATTGCAGAATATATTGAGGGGTACACTTAAAAACTCTTGGGGAGACACACAGTGATGTTTAGATCAGTGTCTCCCTTTCTGGATGTGCCTGCAATGTTGTGACGAGCGTAGGAAAGGATGCAGCCTGCATCGCAACATCATGACACATGGTTCATCATTTTGGCATTAGTGCTGGTAGGAGTGGATGCCTTTGAGGACAGAGCAAGAAATGGTCACATTTCGACAACTATGAAGATGACGTGGTTGTAGACCTGGTCCTAACTCCTGATACTTTGGCAAGGCCCCCTGAGCAGAATTGGATTTGGATACATCTTCTGATTAATTCCCCTTTGGAAAAGGGAATCACGGACTCCCTCTTCTCATGCCTGCTCCAGATATTTTACAGTAGCCTCCTCTAGCCCAATGAGTTCCAGATGCAAAGGACTTCAACTCCCAGAATTCCCAGCCACCATTGGAATTGAAGTTGAAGACATGTGGAGGACATCAGGAAAGGGGAAGGTTGGCTGAGAGCCCGTTTAGAAGCTGTTCAGGTCTGCAATTGTAAAACTCAGCATATGGAACTGCTTAGCTTGTAAACAGCCGGTCTATTCTGATGATAGTTCTTAAGACTGTAATCCTCCTCCAAACCTGTTGTTAATGACCGGATGGTTGTTCACCAGGGGCCTCCTATAACTGTAAATCTGGCTGTTAGTTGCTTCAGCGATACTTGGCTCGCTGTCTCTCATGCAAAAAAATGTTACTGCTTTCTTATGTTCTTAATTGTTTCCGAACTCTCCTGTTTATGCTACTACAACAGCAGGGGAAACTTTTTGGTGGACAAGGGGCAGAATTAATATGGGAGAGGATGCAGAGAGCCACAAAATGGATGGGTCTGAAAGATTTGGTGGGGTTTTTTTTTTGGGGGGGGGAGGGAATTAGAACCTTGCTGAATTTTTTTAGTATTTTTAACTTGAGTAAGCCTGCTCAGGCCTCATGCTGCTACATTAAATAGCTCCCCACCCAAAAGTGACCACTGTTCTACCAGTTTTAGGCAGTGATGGCCACAGAAGGCTTTGGGACTTGCTAAAAAAGACTTGGGACTGCACATAACCCTGGAACTGCTGATGACTGCCTTCGTTCTAGACCAGACATGTCCAATTCAATTTGAGGGCCGCATCAGGGTTGAGTTTGATCTTTGGGGGGGGGGGGGGGGCAGGGATAGGCATGGCCAGGGGGGGCGTTTTTGGCTAGCAGAGTGCTGCAGAAGGACATGGAGGTCGAACATGTATGGCCCCCTGTGGCCTGTTTGGGCTGGCAGAGGCATTGAAGGTGGTCCTTTGATATTTCCAGGCTGGCTCTGTGGGCCGAATCCAGCCCGTGAGCTTTGAGTTTGACATCCCTGTTGTAGACATATTTACAGGTCATTTTACTGAGACATTACAGAGTAACATCAATGTTTCATGCAATCTTGATTCTATCCCTCTGTTAATATACCCTAGGACTGCATTGTCTTTTTTGGCAGCTGTAGCACACTGCCGGCTCATATTTAAGTGATTGTCCACTAGGACTGCAAGATCCCTCTTGCACTTACTACTAAAGTAGTCCTTGCCTTATTATAGCTATTGAGCCTAAAATTTCTGTCTGAATTTTGATCACATGACCATGGGGATGCTGCAATGATCATAAGTGTGAAAAATGGTCATAGATTATTTTTTCAGTGATGTTGTAACTTTGAACAATCACTAAATGGCTGTATTGAGCCAGGTACCACCTATTCTATTACCTGTGCACTTAGTTTTTCTTGCCTAAATATAGAACCTTACTTTTCTCACGGTTAAATTTCATTTTGTTAGAGAGGACCCAATGTTCAAGTCTGTCAAGATCCTTCTGTATGTTGAGCCTATCTTCTGGAGTGTTAGTTGTTCCTGCCAGGCTGGTATCGGCTGCAAATTTGATAAGTTCCCCATCTATCCCCTCATCCAAATCAATGATGAATATATTGAAGAGTACTGGGCCTAAGACAGAGCCGTAGGGTACCCCACTGCTTATTTCCTTCCATGTAGATGCAGTTCCATGGAAGACTGCATGTTTAGTGCAGTTGGTCAGCCAGCTAACAAATCCACCTGGTGTTGATGCTGTTTATCCCACATTTTTCTATCTTTCCAAGTAGCAGGTTGTAGCCTACTTTATCAGATGCCTTACTGAAATTATATCCACAGCTAACTATCTCTCCTTCCGCTGGCTCAAAAATCACATTTCCGAAATTCTGCCATTTTGCTACCAAAGTTTGAGGACGTGATTTTAGGATACTGGGGAGTTGCCTGTGCCATGTAAATTGCCTACTCTTGGACTGAAGGAGTATTGTTTATTTCTTCATTTGATGAAGTTACATGCTACCCATTTTGGGGCGCATCACAGCAGATGGCAGCAGCATGTCTCAACCTGGGGGGGATATCAGAAAAAGCTAAGCAAGGTCCAATTTGGTTAGTGCTTGAATGGGGAACCATTTAGAGAGAAAAGCTGAAAAAAATTGCCAAAATCTGCAGAGGCAAATTACTTTTGTTTCTTTGTCAAGAAAGCAGCACGAACCTCTTGGAATCATCCTTAAGAGGGAAATCTCAAGGGAGATATTTTCTGTCACTCCAAAATGGTTCTGAACTGATTTATAAAAGTGAAAACATTAAAACCACAGCCTATCTTCTTCATAATAACTCTAAACAACTTGGAAAAAATAGAAAAATATTAAGCCCCATCTTCAACTCTGCAAGTAGTTCTGGACATAGGACCACAATTGCCCCGCGTATTTCCGCTAATAAGCAAGGGAGTTAAGTGAGTTGCATCTGATTATACTACCTTTTTCTCATGGCTGTTAAGTGAATCACTGCAGTTGTTCAGTGAATCACTTGCTTATTAAGTAAATCTGGTTTTCCTCATTGACTTTGCTTATCAGAAGCTGGCTGGGAAGCTCACAAATGGCAATCGTGTGACTCCAGAATGCTACAACCATCATAAATACATGCTGGTTGCCAAATGCCTGAATTTTGATCATGAAGATGCTTGCAACAGTCATAAATGTAAGGATTTGTCATAAATCCCTTTTTTCAATGCTCTTGTAACTTGGAATGGTTGCAAAATGATGGCTATAATTTAAGAATTACCTGTAAGAAAGATGGAATGAGGCATAGCTCCAACTTCAGGTTGTCTCATAATCTAGACTCCAATACAGAAGAAGCTGAATTGCCAGTTAAACATAATGCAGGGTAGGACCTGCAGAAATTTCCCTATTGAAGTGTGTGGGACAAGCTCTGTTGAAGTATTGATGGTTATGCAAGTGTTCTGGCCCCAAATGATGTAAAGCTTGGATGTTCGACAATGAACTCTTGGAGTTGGATTCAAAAAACAAATGTCAACCAGCATGGAAATGTGCCTGCATCCTGGTGAGATGAAGATACTGGATTTCTTAAGGATTGTCTTATGAACTTGTATTGAGCTATGTTCCACAAAATAAGTCTTCTGAAAGGTCCCTTCAGTTGCATATAATAAAAAGTGTCCAAAGAGCCAGTGGGATGTAGTGTTGAGATGCCAGACCAAAGACCCCATTTCTAGAGCCCCTTGGGAGCAGAAGCCAGCTGGGTGTCCTCGAACCAGTAATTTGCTTCCAGCCCAAATCAGCCTCCTGCATTTACTGATTTTACTGGAAGAATTAGGTGAACACAGCACAAAACCAAGGAGACTGGGCCATTGTGTGGGACAAATGCTGAGAACAATAGCCAAGAGATGCAACCAAGGCAATAAGTGAAATATGAATCCAAGGCAGACATGTAATTTGAGAAAGCATTTCAGACATGACCCACCATAATTCTCAGGAAAATAAATGGAGGGAGGGGTGAAATGCATTCAGACTTGCAAGATATCTGTTACTGGAATCTTGTAATAAAAGTGGCATTAGCATTCATAATTCTGGTTTCCTAGTCTAGTCTGCCTTGAAGGACTGATGTAGGCTGAAGTCATCTTTATTGGTATTTATGGACTGAAATCTTTTGGTCCATTTTGGGTGTTAGGTAGGATATGCCTTCGACTTTCCAAGCTAGGAGAGCGAGCGAGAGATTGACCCTTCCTAAAATCATCCACCTGGCTTTGGTGCTTGAGGGATGGCTAGAACACAGATCTTCACCATTTCATTGCCCTGGTTCTTGAATTGAGAGAGACTGGCCAAGTCACCCAGTGGGCTTCCATGGCTGGACTTTAGAACCTCGGTATCCCCCTTCCTAGTCCAGGACTTCCACTTCTGCATGTCTATGGAGATTCTCAATCATCCAGGTCATGGTTGTCCCAAAGGTGCTTTTCAAAAGGCCAACTGGACTTTCTTGGGTTTTTTTCCTTCGAAAACATTTCACTTCCCATCTAAAGAAGCTTCTTCAGTTCTGACTGAACAACTGAAGAAGCTTCTTTAGGTGGGAAGAGAAACGTTTTCGAAGGAAAAAAACAAAAACAAGAAAGTCCAATTGCCTTTGGAAAAAAGCATCTTTGGTTTTGACTTCTACAGGTTATCCTTGATTTACAAACATTTGTTCATTGACCTTTTTTGAAATTACAACACCATTGAAAAAGTGACGACCAGTCTTCACACTTACAACCATTCCAGCATCCCCATGGTGACATGATCAAAATTCAGATACTTGGCATGCAGTTTTGATGGCTGCAACATCCTGGGGTCATGTGATCACCCTTTGTGACCTTCCCAGCCGTCTTCTGATATGCAAAGTCAACGGGGAAAGCCCGAATATTACTTAATGGCCACATGGTTCACTTAAACAACTGCAGGATTTGCTTAACATCCCTGGTTTAGAAAAGTCTTAAAGTCAGGTGCGATTCATTTAACCATGACCTTGCTTAGAAATGTTAATTCTGGTCCCAACTGTGGTCATAAGTGGAGGACTACCTGTAGACCTTACTGGCTCTCACCGGTGTAAAAATAAATAAATAATAAATCTTCCTTCAGCTTGTGAGGGAGTCTGCAAGGTGGAGGCGTGTTCAGATCTGTTAACACATCAAGTCTTAACATAAATAATTGCTAGTTGCTGCTGTCGGTGGCAATTCCTGAGAAGTAGTGGGAGGGCTGTGGGGAGAACAGCACTGAAACACTGCCTAGGTTGCAGAAAGGTAGGATCAGCCTTGCCCGTTCTCCGAGGTCTTATTTTTATCCATCTCGGTGTTTTTCCTTCTAAATGAAAATGTCAAGAAATTAGAGGAAATATATTCCCTTGCAAAGGCTGGGATCAGAAGAAGATCGTGACCCGGGGTTAAACATTTTACCTTCAGATGATAAACTAATTGGGGAATATTAAAGTTGGAAGCAGCACTTAGCTTCTGTTCTAATTTATTTCTCATTTACCTCCCTACGTCTCTCTTTCTCCCCCCCTGCCTTTATGAATGCAAATGTAGCAGCAGTCTGGTTTATGGCGAACACTTAAAAATAACGGTGCAGTAATTAATGGTGAATTGCTGCAAAGATCTTACTGAAGTACCAGCTATCTTCCTGTTAATTTCCAATAAGCTCATCATGGTCAACGCTATTATATTAAATACCATTGAGAGCAATAACTATGAGTAAGATTAGGATGTGGCTGCAAGATATGGAGCAGCCATTTCTATTAAGAATGGGAAGAGGCCATTCTAGGCTGAAGCTAGCGGTGACCTTAGCCAGCCTTACATGGGCATTCTGCTAAACTGAGGCTTGGGACAAAGACGATGACAAAAGAAATAATGCAGAACCGCAGATTATTTTTTTTAAAGACTGAGCAGAAGAAGTGAAAAAGGTTTCTTTCTTCTTCTTCCTCCTCTTCTGTGTCTTGCTGTTCCAGTTTATAAGAAACAGCAGGGAGAGGTAGGGGATTTACTTGGTTGGGCTTCCGACCCTATTGATCTTGCACAACTGTTTAAGCCTTGCCCGGAGCCAGTTGGAGCTTCCATCAGGAAAGCAGGAGGAGAGAAACGCAGATTCAGGTGGCCTGTGGCTTCAGAAGAAAGGGGTCCTCTTAAATATTTATTCCCTACATCTCTAAACTAATTGGCTGACACAGCGAGGGGGCAGATTTATTCTTCAGACGAGAAGCATGAAGGGAGGGCATCTGTTGAAGAGCAGCACCTTCGTTTTTGAGGATGAAGGGGTGCCATCGGTGATGGCTGAAAGAGCCGTGGGAAGTCATTTGCTCTCCATGCAGCTTCCTCCACTGTGAAAGCTTGAGAAGGGCCTCATTTCTTCTCAACTGTGTCCCTTCCTGGCCAATTTCCCTCTTCAATAGGACAGGTCCTTCTTTCTTCCATCACAGACCTTGAAAAATGATGCTTTATTAGACGTTGGGTTCCAATATTTGGAAATATAGATTGAGAGCCAATTTGGTCTAGTATTTTAAGGCACTAAGTCTAAACCGGGAGTTCTTGTGCCACTTTAGGTATTAAAGCTGGCTGGGTGACTTTGGGCCACTCTGTCTCTCTCAGTCCAACTCACCTCACAAGGTTGTTGGGAGGAAAACAGGAAGAGGAAGGAGTAAATTTGTTTGCGGCAAACAAATTAAACAAACAAACAAACAGTATGTGTTCATTGTCTTGGCTAATTTGTAACTCAAGAGCCTTGGTGACGCAGTGGTCAGAACGCAAGCCCACAGCTTGGAGATTCTGACAGGGCTCAAGGTTGATTCACCTTTCCGTCCTTCTGAAGTCAGTAAAATGAAGACCCAGATTGCTATGGGCTGTATACTGAGATTATAAACTGTTCAGAGAGTACTATAAAAGCACTATGTGCAAGTATATAAGTAAGTGCTGTTGCAAACACAATAAAGGTGTGTGGGGGGGACGGACAAAAGGAAGGAAGGAAGGAAGGAAGGAAAAGAAAAAAGAAAAAGATGTGTAAGGCCAGACTTTGTGGCTAAGTCCACACTAGAACTAACTCACTGTCTCCCTGTTTCAAGCCTGGTGCCTTAGCCACTGGACCAAACTGGCTGTCTCATGAAATGATATAATAAGGTTCACCACTTGCCCGACACTTCAATATAATGTACCCTCTTCCACAATTGTGCTTGAAATAGCTACCTTGATGAAACAAAACAGATTTGGCCAAATGGAAACTGTGGGAATCTCCAATTTTACACATAAACGTGGGTTAAAAATGAGAATAATTTAACATGAGAGAATTTAACAATAATTTAAAATAAGAATAACTTCCTTCCTTCCTTCCTTCCTTCCTTCCTTCCTTCCTTCCTTCCTTCCTTCCTTCCTTCCTTCCTTCCTCCCTCCCTCCCTCCCTCCCTCCCTCCCTCCCTCCCTCCCTCCCTCCTTCCTTCCTTCCCTCCCCCCCTTAGCCATTCAAACTTCAATAACTTACATTTATATTAAATTTAACTCATACTAGGTCACAGGTGTCAAGAGTTGTCAGGGTGGCATCACATGACACATTGGGATTTTTCCCCCTTCGCTAAACCAGGTGTGGCGTGCCCAGCATGTGACACATCCGGCCTATGGGCCGGGAGTTTGACAGCCTGTACTTGAACTCAAGTGAAAAGGTGTTCTAACAATTAATGGGTTTAATTTTGGAACTTCAGTTAATTTGGGGCTCCCTGTCCTTTTTAATAATGAGTGTATTTTAGTCATCATTAATACTGCTTTAGATGTTTATTTATATTTCTACTCTCCCTATCCATTCCTAGACGACTTGAAACAGGCAACTTTTTGCTTTAAAGGAAACATATATTACCTCAGAACATGCACAGGAGTGTGTTTGAAATGTTTTATTTGGCCTAAAACAGAGATAGACGATGTAGAATATTGTATTCCTGTAAACCACATTCCAACATTTGATATTCCATTGTGGTTTATAGGTTGCATTGTTCCTCATCATCCAAGGATTCAAAATGGCATCACATTATCTTTTCCAGTCATAAAAAATATTGGTGGCAAGTCTAGGATAATGTCAGCAACTTTAAACTATGAGGACTTCATCTCCCAGAATTCTGGCTGGCTTAGGAATTCTGGGAGTTGAAGTCATCATAGCTTAAAGTTGCTGACTGGAGAAACACTGGTCTAGGAAGTTTCCGATGGCTAAGAGTTTGTTCTTTAAAAGCATTTAATTAAAGCACCACGATTGTTCAGGTAATAAAAATGAAAAGATATTAGTCATTTACAAAAGAGAACCTGATGGCTTCTTTAAAAAAAACGGCAGATTAAATTGTAGTGGATTAGAGCTCACACACAGGATGCATAAAGTGTTATTTTCACTTGGCAAAGGTTTGTATGCATAGAAGAAGCATGCCCTGAAAAATAACCGGCATAAAAAAGCAGTTTAAACCACCACTTAGTCTTCTTTATTGTTAATTATTTGACTTTACAATGTTCCTCCCCCACCCTTGATTCTACGAAAGGCAAGATATCACGGTTAAATATCAAATATTTAAAAACACTGATATAACAAATTAAAAAAAAATACAGTAAATGTTAATTCATTGGAAGGTTTTTCATGCTTTTCATAGTTAACAGAGATCTGGATCAGCTCCTTTTACATATTACTATCATTGCATCAACTATTATGAACCAAATTTATGTGCCACCAAGAGTTGTTGGCATACAAAATTTGATTTTGGCCATCTGACCAGAATTTGGGTGCCTGTATTTACAACGGTGACAGTTCCTGGGGGGTCACATGATCTCCGTTTGCGACCTTCCCAGCCAGCTTCCAAAAAGCAAAGCAATGGTGGTATTCTACCGGTTCAGCCCGGCTCTCCCGAGCTGGTAGCAGCGATGAGTAGCGGGGACTGAACTGGTTCTCTGCCGCTCGGCTGTTAGGCCCACCCACCTGCCCGGGTTCCCACACTCACCATTATACTCTGAATTTGAAACGAAGTTGCTATGCGCAGCATAGAAGAGTGTTGCGCGGCAGCTGCTGAAGCGACCGGGATCATGCAGGCTTGCAGAAGGTGAGTTAGAACGCCTCTGCGCCTGCACAAACACCTCTGCCCCTGTGCAAAGTGCACGTTTGGTGTGCACATGCACGCAAAGTGTGTGCATGTGCCCAAAGCGTGCCCACCAAGCCGCGCCCACCAAACTGATGGTAAAAATATTTGAATCCCACCACTGAAGCAAAGTCAATGGGATTCACTTAACAACCACATGATTCATTTAACAATTGCAGAGATTCACTTAACAACTGTGGGGAGAAACTCTCTTAACAACCACCTTTCTTAGCAATGGAAATTCTGGTCCCAAATGTGGTCATAAGTCGAGGACTACCTGGGTTAAAGAGGCTAAGTCATTATTATTATTATTTTGCTTTACTAAAACCTGTTTCTGTGTCCCAGATAAATGCTGAAGACAAGGACTGATTATTATTATTATTTTTAGATAAAGCTATTTCCAAAGTCTTAAGTGGAACAGTGTCTTATATAGACTATATAAAGGAGCTGAGATTGCTTTTTTGAAAGCGACCACACCAGGACATTTTTATTGTTAAAGATTTTGAAAACATAAAAACCACAACAATGGAGTTCACACACCACACTAAGTTTTAATGGTTGTTCTGGCTTAGTCTGTGAACATAGTCAGTGGTGATTTATTCCATAAAGTATGGTTTAAAAAAATAGTGTGGGAGCGCATAACATCTTTCCACCTGAAAGCTGCACTTGACCTTTAAATGATGTGCAAAGGCCATGCACCAAGTGCACCAAGTATAAAACTAAGTTAATTTTATTTCCTTTACATTTGCATTTAAATTAATAATGCTGTACCTTAGTTTGCTTAAGGAAATGATATACTTAATCATTTACTTAATAATCATATTAATCATATAGTTAATAATTTTCCATTATGCCTCAGCAAAACCTGTTAGCAACTAGTAATTTTGTTACAGTACTGATTTTGACTATTAACTGTTGACAGCTTTGGTTCCAGTGCATTTCTTTAGTTTGTAGACTATGTAACTGATCTTTACAAGCTCCAGCATGGGAGCACCCACAAATTATGGAGGCAAGTCATTCCATTAATTAATGGTTCTCATTGTCAGGAAATGTCACCTTAGTTCTAGCTTGCTTCTCTCCTTGATTAATTTCCACCCATTACTTTTTGTCCTGCCTTCAGGTGCTTTGGAGACCAACTTGATTCCCTCTTCTTTGTGGCAGCCCCTGAAATATTGGAACACTGCTATCATGTCACTCCTAGTCCTTCTTTTCATTAAATTAGACATACCGAATTCCTGCAACTGTTCTTTAGCCTCCAGTCCTCTCATCCTGTTTGTTACTCTTCTGTTCACTCTTTCTAGAGTCTCAACATCTTTTTATATCATGGTGACTAAAATTTGCATTTGTTATCTTTTCCATTAAGTCATATTTCTTTAAGTCATGATTAAAGCTGAAGTCTCAACTCAACTTTTGAGTGTAGCTCAACTCCTGATGTCTTCATTAGAGATATTTGTGTAATTTTCTAAGGGAACAAATAGAGAAATCTTTGCCACTTTTTTTCTGGCATATATTTTCAGATTCCCAGTCCAACCAGTAGTCCTCAGTCTTCTAGTGGTCTCTCATTCAAATACTTGTCAAGTCTAATCTGGTTTAGCTTTTCAAAATTACACACAGTTGGTTGGGTCCTGCCACTAACTGGATACTTTCTACATTAGGTAATCCCCAAATTTTACATCCTAGGGCAGGGGTGTCAAACTGAATTTCATTGAGGGCCGCATCAGGCCCAGGGTTGACCTGAGGGGAACCAGGTGGGCATGGCTGACTGGATGGGTGTGGCCAGCTGGGTGGGTGTGGCCAGCTTGACACCAATCCCCAAACTGCTGGCATGTTTCCTCTTCTCATTGGGTAGACTCAGCCAAAGCAACACAGGCCGGCCCCTTACACAGGCCACATCTGACCACATTGCAGGCTGGATTCGGCCCTCAGGCCTTATGTTCGACACCCCTGTCGTAGGGGATCTTGATCAGTTCACTTGAGCATTAAATCAGGAATATTATAGGAAATCTTTTTATGTTGAATATTGTACATTGATTGGCTTGTGCTACCCTAATTTGTATCACGCTAGATTTTTGAAAGGTGATCCTTTCTCTCCTAGAGATGTCAAGTTTTTACTTTGGATTTTTTGTCATGGAAGTAGGTATTCTACCAATGACCAAAAAAAAATCACTCATTGGAGTAAATAAATGAAGTAGTCCTAGTTCATCCTGACTTCCTAATCTTCTTTTCCCTTTGCTAAATGAATGTTCCTTCCTATAAACCTCTTCCTAGTATAACAATAAAAGCAGATTGCTGTAGAAGACAAGGCATAAGAGCTTGTCAGATTAAATTTGGACTTTGTGGTGATGGCTGCAGATGGCAGCAGCTGTGTGGAGTAGCACAAAGGGGTCATTATTGCTAGTGCCACCTTCCTCAGAGCTGCATCTGAGGAGGCCCCATCACAAAAAATGCGTAATTCACATTTATAATGTGAGTTTTTTTAAAAAGCATAGGGCTGAAAAACATGGGATTGAGATGTAGTTTTAGGGCAGGTGGAAAGATTAAATAGATTTTTCTGTGGGGAGGGGTGAGATGGGTTGTGTGTACAATTTATTTTTATTCACCCTTACATACAAGTGCTACTCATTCTTATGATGGAGAATATCTTCTTGCTAGAATTATATTCTGATGGCAAAATAGTTACCAGTTTTGAGGAAAGAGGTTCTTCAGAAAGACTACCAAAGAGGAATTGGTAGTCTGCAAATAATGCTGACCATGATTCCCAGGAAAACTAAAAAATATACCCATAGAACAGGGGTCTCCAACCTTGGCCCCTGGAAGCCTGGCGGACTTCAACTCCCAGAATTCCACAGCCAGCTTTGCTGGCTGTGGAACTCTGGGAGTTGAAGTCCGCCAGGCTTCCAGGAGCCAAGGTTGGAGACCCCTGCCATAGAAGATAATAATTGTAGCTCAGAGTTAAACTGTAGAGTCCTTGGTTCTTTCCTAGCTTGGTTCTTTTCTTGCAGACATTTCATCACCAAACTAGTAACATCATCAGTGCTAGAGAGATTGAAGTGAGACCTGCTCTGTTCATATACCAATAGCTTGTCCTGACAGTGTTGGTGTGAGTGTTCTTGGTGGTTCCTTGATTATCAGGTTGTTGTTTGCTGTTTGATAGTTTGTCCAAGTTGGTTGTTTGATTGGGGTGTAGTTTACGGCATGGTAGTGTTAATCTTGGTGTTAATCTCTGCTTATCTAGGTATTGTTTACTGGTGTTTTAGTCCATTTTTTTCCTTTTTATTTTTTTGATTGTCTCTTTTGAATGGTATGTAGATGCTGTTTATCTTAATTAATTAATGAAATGAAATGTCTTAATTAATTTATGAAATGTCTGCAAGAAAATCAAGCTGAGAGGGCACAAGGGCCCCACACTAAAAATATGCCTGATGATTGAATTTTTGCAGTACCTGGAGGTCACATATTCCCAACTTACTTGCTGGCCTCCCCTGCAATGTGTGTATTCCATGCATTCAATTAATTGATAAACAAACAACTGTTGAGTATATTCTTTGAATTCCTACACTTAGCAGAAGGTTGTCACACCTGAATTTAGTTAACTACAAGATGTGTAGTTAAATAAAATAGTTCTATGAGGAATTAAAATTCCTCTGAGCTCGTTTTATGATGATTGCATTACTTGGAACCTGATAAAGGTTAGAGCTGATGCTAACAGGTCATTCCTACAATTCAAAAGTAGAGTGAAGTAGGGGATGGCTTATGACAACTCTGAGCAATGTTGAACTTCCTGGAGATTGAGAATTTGAATTTATTGAATGGAAATGTAAAAATTGTAGGATAAAGCTCCCACCATATTTAATCTGTGCTCCTGCTTCTTGGATAATTTTCTATTAAAAAAAACATTTTAAATGTTGAGTCATGTGGATAAGAAGCATGTGATAGTAGGCAACATCCACGCCTCTTCTCTCCTTTCTTAAGAGCTGGTTAATTTTAATTCTTATCATATTAAAGGGAAAATGTTTAGAATTCAAACATCTTCAAACTTGGCAAGTTTAAGACTTGTGGACTTCAACTCCCAGAATTCCTGAGCTAACATGACCGGAGGAGGAATTCTGGGAGTTGAAGTCCACAAGTCTTAAAGCTGTCAAGGCCTCTGGTTTAGATGATGGAGATGAATGAATTTGATCTCTGTTTCATACTAAAAGTTAATCTAGGGTAGGATGAAAAGTCAAGGCTGTCTTTGTTAGTTCTCTTGTAAGAAAACTACTCTTCTCTGATCCTGACAGTAGAGCCCTCCATCTGGGCCAGGTATGATGCTGGAGCATAAAGAGGTTGTGTTTTTCATCATAGACCTAAGCTAAGGATGCTCAAAAGATGGAAAACTGGTGCTAAGATGGATCTCATCTTGATTTTACTGGATCTCATCCTGTGTGTTTTTGTTTACTACAATCTCTTGCTGTATTCAGAGATGTGCTTAGGTCAAAATTGTCCAACCTTATGGCTTGCCTGGTTAAGTTAGTAACCTTATGGCTTGCCTACTGTTAAGTTAGTAACATGGTATTTTAAATGATCTTCCCAATGCTGGCTGTAAATCCTTATCCAGATAGGTCTCAAACCATTGTCTTATTTATTTATCTATTTATTTATGCAGTTTAAGTAATGAGTGGCTCTAGCCTGACCCTGGGTGGCTCCAAAAGCAAGTTAGTATAAAAATAACTGTCTGAATAAAACAGCAAACAGATGGCTGGGGAATATCCAGTGTATTAGCTTTTGGAAAAACTGCAGGAGCTCTATGTAACCCAAAAAGCATTTTGGTGAACTGGTATAGCCCCTTACGGAGCAGCAAATGCAGAGTTTTCTTTCAATTCCATCCCAAGTGGAATTCATCAATAAAGTTTAGTAAAGATGAAGTAAATATTTGTGACCGCATATCTGATCTCTTGTCTACATGAAGCCCTGACTAACAATTGAATTTAACCACCTTACCAATTTGCTGTGTTACTAGGCTCAAAATCTAATTTCCTATTTAGTTTTGGTACTATAGGTCCCAAAGATAGTCCTCGACTTACAACAGTCCCTAAGGCAGGACTAGAATATACGCTCAGTGTTGCAATTATTGTAAATATATGCTGGTTTGCCAAGCACCCACATTTTCATGATATGTCCATGAGGATGTTGTATTAGTTGTAAATGCGCAATCCAGTTGTATGTCACTTTTTTCACTCTCATTTTAACTATGAACGGTCACTAAATGAATGGTTGTAAGTTGAGGACTGTCAGTATATTCATCTTGTGCAGAAGACGATGGCCAGACACTATCCTGCACACATTTATTTTATGAAATTTGCTAAAACCCACAGCAACTTATGCGAAGTGCTTGCATTAACAGTAAGCCTACAAAACTTTGAGGAAAGAAATAAGCAGACCTTCAATGTCACAATAGATTGGTGAAATCCTGTAAATATCCATCACTGTCGTTTTGTGGCAAAAATATATGCTTTTTATTTAAGAAAGAGTACAACAGTGTAAAATTGCAACAATACATTTGCTTCAGGGCAAGCCTTGTCTTTTTTAGGGAGTCTTGCAAACAAATTCAGCCTCGTTCACTGGCCCACATATCTCCGTTGCCTTGTGTGTCCTAGAATAATTTTGTTATCCTGTGAATGCTGATGATAGAAAGAGGATTCAAAAATTCAAAATTCAAAAATTAGTGACCGCATTTGTTTGACCTTCAGCATGAACCCAGCTTTGTAAATTGAATTACATTAAATCATCAGATTCTTCTGCCTTGGAATGGAGCCATGTTATCTGCTGGGATGGGGAATCTGTAGCCCTCCAGATGTTGAGGTTCAGCTTCCACTTGTATTCAGAATCGCTAGTGCTGTGGGATTTGGGGATTTATATTCATCAGCATCTGGGCAATGTTTGGCCTTTCTCTTCTGTACTTTACTTTAAAGGGGAAACAGAAACAGATACCTTTTCAATGGTTTTTATGCTCCTTTGCATTGTTTTGTGTTTTTAATCTGTCGGTGGCCTCAGCCACCCTGTTTGTGAGTTAGATGGCCATATAAATTGCATGTATGTGTAAAGGGCGAAGAGATGCAACCAAAGGAATGGTAGGAAAAAAGGCAGCTGAGCCTGCAGTAGTAATATGGATGGGGTGTGAGGATCAAAAGAGACCCACCTGAGTTTCTCAGGTTATAAAAGAAATGGTGAGAGAATGGTTATAATGCAGTATTGCAGGCTAAATCTGCCCACTGCCAAGAATTCGATCATGACCAATTCAAGGTTGACTCGGCCCTCCATCCTTCCTCGGTAAAATGAGGACCTAGATTGTTGGGGGCAATACGCTGACTCTGCAAACCACTTAGAAAGGGCTGTAAAGCACCGTGAAGCAGTATATAAATCTGAGTGCTATTGCTATTGCTATTTTCAGAGTTGCAAGATTCCGTTAATATTAGATTTACAATAAAGTAGAGTGAGCTCATCTGGTCGTGTTTCTTATCTGGTCCACCTAATAAGGCTTGACAGTATGTGTTACGGTTGTATAAATAAATTCAAGTAGTTTTCAACTTCCAGTCATTCATCCAATGTAATTAAAGTTATAACGGCACTGAAAAAAGTGACTTATGACCTTTTTTCCATACTTACGACCATTGGCGCATTCCCCATGGTCATGTGATCAAAATTTGGATGCTTGGCAAACTGGTTCGTATTTATGACAGCTGCAGTGCCCTGGGATCATGGGATCACTTTTTGTGACCTTCTGAGAAGCAAAATTATTGGGGAAGCCAGGTTCACTAGGCAACCAAGTTTTTTTTTTTTTTTTACAAAAAACTGTAGTGATACACTTAACAACTGTGGCAAGAAAGGCCATAAAATGGGGCAAAATCCATTTTAACCTCTTGCTTAGCAACATCAATTTTGGCTCAGTTGTGGTCCAGTGGTGGTATTCTACTGGTTCAGCCCGATTCTGCCAAGCCAGTAGCAGTGATGAGCAGCAGAGACTGAACCAGTTATCTCCGCCACCCACCTGCCCGGGTTCCCATACTCATTTTTATCCTCTGAATTTGAAGTGCAGCTGCTTTGCGTGGCACAGAAGAGTGCTGTGCGGCAGCTGCTGAAGCGACCAGGATCATGCAGGCTTGCAGGAGGTAAGTTAGAACTCCTCTGCGCCTGTGGAAAGTGCGTAATCGTGTGCACCCACCAAGCCACGCCCACCAAACCGTTGGTTAAAATATTTGAATCCCACCACTGTATCAGTATGGGCGTCATGCCTTGGTCTTCCAACTGGTGGGATGTAAAGGATACTGTTTAATTTAATAGATAATATTAGATTATGAAGTTTAAAAGGCATTTGTATTCTTCTAAAACGGGTGTGTAACTATGGTTCCTTTATGATCTGTGGACTTCAACTCCCAGAATTCCTGAGCCAGCATGAGAATTCCTGAGACATAATTCTGGGAGTTGAAGTCCACAGATTGTAAAAGGGCCAAACCCTGTTTTAAGTGCCCATCCCTGTTCTTAAAAAAATATTCCATTTGGTGACCACTACCACTTCTTTTGGCAAAGAATGTCATCATTTGAAATGTTTCTAAGCATCCTTTTATCAGCTTTGGTGGGATAGACCAATCTCCTTTTCTTGACCCCCCCCCCCCCTGCGCTTCAAAATTCAAGGGGACATGATTGGATATTATCAGAGATTTGCACTGGGTTAATCACAGCTGTTGGATCATAATCTGTTGGGGACCAAACCAGAAATCTTCAATGAACGACAAACTGAACTTGCAGTTGCTGTTCTATACCGCAGCCTTTTTTTTTTTTTTTTTTACAAAGTGGAAGAAGACATGCTAGTTTGCTTGGGGAAAGGAAAAAAAATTAAACATAATTTTTGCCATATCTATGGAATCATGGCTAGATGGAACACAGCAGGTGTCCAAGAAACCCAATCTGGGGAAAGCTGTGGCATTTTGTGTGCAATCAAAGTTAAGTGCAGAAATTTAATTAAATGGAAGCAAAGCTAGCTGAAACTTTCTGAAAGCAGCAGTGCATTGTCAGATTCGACAATTATTTCAAGGAGCACAATCGGCAGATGGTGTCTAATTGATAAATTAAGGGTCTTGAGGTCTAATCGGTGTCTGTGTTTCTGCTTGTGCATATCCATGTTTTAAGATGTTGTTGTCTTTTTTAAAATCATATCTTCATTTTCATTTGTTATCAGTACTGAGAAAATGTTTGCATTTTCCTCAGCTTGCAGCCATTTGTTTAGTGACCGTTTGAAGTTACAATGGCACTGATAAAAGTAGCTTATGGCCGTTTTCACATGACTATTGCCACCCCCCCCCCCAGTCACATGTTCAAAATTTGGACACCTGGTAACTGGTTCGTATTTATGACGGTTGCAGTGTCCTGGGATCATGGGATCGCCATGTGTGACCTTCTGACAAATAGAATACAGAACAACAACGTTGGAAGGGACCTTGGAGGTCTTCTAGTCCAACCCCCTCCTCAGGCAGGAAGCCACTTCAGACAAATGGTTGTCCAGTGGACAGCCAGCTAAATATGAGCCAGCAGTGTGCAACACAGCCAAAAAAGCTAATGCAATCCTAAATTGCATTAACAGAAGGATACAATCAAGATCAAGGGAGGTACTAATACCACTCTGTAAAGCCTTAGTAAGACCACACCTAGTGTACTGCATCCAGTTTTGGTCACCATGCTATAAAAAAGATGTTGAGACTCTAGAAAAAGTCAGAGAAGAGCAACCAGGATGATAAGGAGACTGGAGACTAAAACATATGAAGAATGGTTACAGGAACTGGGCCTGGCTAGTCTAGTGAAGAGAAGGACCAGGGGAGACAGGATAGCAGTCTTCCAATATTTGAGAGGCTGCCACAAGGAAGAAGGGGTCAAGCTATTTTCTAAAGCACCAGAAGGCCAGACAAGGAATAATGGATGGAAACTGAACAAGGAGAGATTTAACCTGGAAATAAGGAGAAACTTTCTGACAGTTGCCCTCGGAAGTTGTGGGAGCGCCATCACTTGAGACCTTCAAGAAGAGATTGGACTCCCATCTGTCAGAAATGGTGTAGGGTCTCCCGCTTGGGTGTGGGGTTCTCTCTTTTTAAAAATTTCCAGTGTTGGACCATTCAACAAAGTGAATGGGGAAGCCAGATTCACTTTACAATTGTGTTATTAACTTAACTTTAAGAGATGACCAGGTGGAGCTGTAGGGAGGAGTCAAATGTGTCATTAATTTGGAATCTCTACACCCCCAAAAAAGAGACCAGGCTCTCCCTTGGAATCCATTGATTCCTATCTGGAGCTAATTTGATCTGGCCATTATTAGTTCAGATTCTTGCATATAGGTAGCATGGAAGATACTTACCATGCTTTTGAATTCTGTCCTAACTCCTGGTTTCTTGCACTTGTCCTTAACAACTGCAGTGACTTGCTTAACAATTGTGGCAAGAAAGAATATAAAATGGGGCAAAACTCACTTAACAACTGTAGTGCTTAGCAATGGAAATGTTGGGCTCAATTGTGGCTGTAAATTGAGGTCCCTAACAATGGGAAGTATGTTAGGGAACAAGAGAAATTGATGGTTAGAATTATTGGGAGAAGAAGGAACAAGGATTAAGCAAAGATTCAGGTGAAATAAAAGTGGGGGAGAGCAGAGAATTTACCTGCTTTCCGGAGCATTAATGATGTACTAAATTATACTAGCAAAGGACTTTTATTTTCCACTTCATTCATCTGTTCCCTCCTCCCTATTCATCACCATTGTCACAACATTGCTTCCTTCTCTCCTCCAACCATGATATGTGGTGAATTTTGTGAATGATCCTTACGCTAGTAGTTTTCATTAAAAAAAATTTCAGTGGATGCTTTTTGAATATCAAACTAGGAAGGTGTTTTTTTAAAGCGTCAGTGAGATGGGATGGCTCTGGTTTGTCAGTGAATCAATAGTTTTAAAGAGTTTCAGACATTTCTAGAAGTAGGAAAACATTCTTTGTGCAGACAGACAGTTACACCTGATCATGACACACAACTGGTGCTTATGGGAATATTCAAACATCTTTCTTGGTGCTTGTTAAGATTTCTACTCACATTATTATTTAAAAAAAACATTTGTTTCATTAAATGGGAAGATAGCCATGTAAAGTTCAAAATTATAGCATCCTTATTTTTAATAAGGCCTTTGGTCTTTACAAGAATTCCATAAATATATTTAGATAACCAAAATGTGGATAGTTGCAACATGTTTTCTTTAGGAATATACTGTAGGAGAGAGACTGGATGAGCCAGAGGGAGTCAAATGGGGACTTAGTCCAGAATCCCTACAGGGGCACAAAAGGATGAAATCCAACCCCCCTTGAATGCTATTGAATCTTATCTAGTCTCACCTAGGTGCAAACTGTCCGTCTGAGAAGATTCCATAGGTTTAAGAAATAAAACAGCTAGTTGAACTCTTTCAATTATTCAAATATGAGTCTGGTTATTTGTGCCTGACAAATACTGTACCCACTTATCTAGAAAAAACAATACGGGGTCATCGAAAGGTGACAAGGTGGTGAATAACCTTGTTAAAATTGAAAAAGGGCATTAACCATCCACCAGATTATATGACTTTTGACCATTTGATCCAGGATTACTTGGTTAATCGGAGTCTTACAGAAGGCCCATCCTGAGGCCATTGGAGTCTGGGATCTTTTCACATAGAGAATGAACGTCCTTGACAGATAGCTGAACCCTCCAAATACCTATTTGTTTGCTTGTTTGAATTTATTAGCCCCCCCCCCAACCCCAAATGGATTGGTTTTGAGTGTAAATATATAATGCAGGGATCTGTCTGGAATGATAACTTTTCTTTCTGAGGATAATTTGCAAATCAAATATGCACGTTGACAGAATATTTGCACATCTATGAAACAACATTAGATTGCCCCAATCCATAAAGACAGAGTATCCTCCTCATTTTTTCCTCTCTCTGCCCTCCCCTCCCTCTTTCCACCTTTTTTTCCTTCCTTCTTTCCTTCCCTCCAGGCTAAATATATCCAACCAGTCAATCAAGATTGGCAGGCATCACTGCCATAGCTGTCAGATTCAGTTAGCTGTAGCTGAGCTAAACCCTCGCCTTGTTCTCTGGGCCTGGAAATATATTTGAATAGTGGCACTCAAATGAGACTTGCAAATAAAATGTCATCACGAGGGCCCCCGGTGTGTGTGTGTGTGTGTCTGTCTGTCTGTGCCTGTGCCTGTGCCTGTGTAAAAAAGAATGATTCAGCAGTTGGTTTTAGAGTATTTTTTTCTCTTTGTTTCTGGCCTTTGGGAATAAAAAACCCCCCGCTGCTTGTAAAATGCCCGCTGCTTGTAATGGCTAGAGCAGTGAATACTTTCATGGGTTTTTAGAAGCAGGAGTCCCTTATGGTCTCATGTAGGACCCCATCTCCCTAATCCTTTAACGCAGTCCATGGCCTGTTAGGAACTGGGCCACGCAACTGGAGATGAGCGGTAGGCAACGCACCTAGGTTGCATGATTCCCCCCCCCCCCCCCCCAAAAAAAAAAAAAAAAAAAGTCCATGGAAAAATTGTCTTCCACCAAACTCTGGTCCCTTCTGCAAAAAAGGTTTCAGGCCACTGCTCTAAACAATAAAAGAAATGGGAAAGTTGGAGTTTTTGTAAGCCGCAGGGCTGGGGTTGAGCTGGTGCAATTGTGGATCTTGCATTCTGTTGTGTTTTGTTTCATGCCAAGCGAGAAAGATGGAGAAAAACACTTAAAAGGTACCCACGATCTGTTGTGTTGTTACTGCCTGCTTATCCCCATGCTGTGTAAAGGAGGTGAGGGGTGTGTGTGTGTGTGTGTGTGTGTGTGTGTGGGTATGTGATGGCATTGCTATTTCTAGAGCAAACCAGGCAGAGCCTCTGAATGATAAAGCCAGCCTGTTCTATTTTTTTGGCTACAGTTACGGGGAACAGATGTGGCTTGCCAATAAGACTCCAGTTGTCGTATGTGGGGTCCTAAGACTTCCTTGGTGGGGGGGGGGGCATGTTCTCTCTTTCTTATGAAGGTTGGAAGAGCAGATCTGAACTGGTAGTGTGTAAGAGCAGAAACTTTTTACTGGAAAGACATGATTTCGCCCCAATCCCTGTTTGATGAACTAGAACAGTAAATGGAGAATTTTCTCCAATTCAGCATAGAAACTGGCGACAGGTAATCCTGTAAAGGGCTCACTCGGGATAAGCTTCACCTGGGATGGCTACTTTGCTTTGCAGGTTTCTCACAAGGCCCTTAAAAGGTGGAGGGAGGGGGAATGTCACAGGTGGGAGTTTTGGATGGGATTGTACTTAATTTTATTGCAGTCATGAACCAACACATTGATAGGATGGTAGGCCTGTTGGTGTATGAAAGGGGAAAAACCATGAGTGGGAAGTAACACATGGCTGTGTAATGAAAACAAAGGCTTCCTTGGAGTTTTGGCAGTGAGTGTGTTATAGCAGGGGTCTCCAACCTTGGCAACTTTAAGTCTGGAGGACTTCAATTCCCAGAATTCCCCAGCCAGCTGGCTGGGGAATTCTGGGAGTTGAAGTCCTCCAGGCTTAAAGTTGCCAAGGTTGGAGACCCCTGTGTTATAGAGAGAAAGCTGACTTGGTGTTGCATTTTGTTAATGTATTTGCCCAAACGTTGAGAGAGCTAGTACAGGTAGTCCTCAACTTACGACCACAACGGGGAACAGAACTTCTGTTGTTAAACAAGTCAGTTTTTTTAAGGGAATCGTGTCCGATTTCTCCCATGGTTATGAAGTGAATCCCTGAAGCTAAAATGAAGCACATGGTCATTAAGTGGATCTGATTTTCCCCTATTGACTTTTGCTTGTTGGAAGACAGCTCTGAGAAGGTCACAAATGGTGATCCCATGATTCTGGGACATTGCAACTGTCCTCAGTACATGCTTGTTTTTGAGTGCCTGAATTTTGACCACGCGACTGTGGGGATGCTGGAACGGTTGTAAGTGTGAGGGCTGATTGGGCTGATTTCAGTGCCCTTGTAACTTTGAAACAAATGTAAATCGGGGACTACCTCAGGGATTGGCTGCTGGGAGGGGGTCACAGGGGTTTGGGGAGAGCCCCTTGCGAAGTTCCTGCGCAGTTCAGAGAACCCGCCAAATCCCACTCCTGGCTGGCCCCACCCATCCTCCCCTCCCCTCCCAGGAATCCCCATGCAGCCCGTTTCGGATCCAGGTAAGAACAGGGCATGTGCAGAGGCTCAGGGAGGGTGAAAAATGGGATTCCTGGAAGTTTGGCAAGGCCAGAAACGGGCCCGTTTCCAGCTTCCAGAGAGCCTTCTTGGAGGCTCGAGGAAAGCCTCCAGAGCCCGGGGAGGGCAACCCCCTCCCAATGGTAGAGGAGGCCAACTAGACCATGCCCACCATGGTGACACCCACCCAGCAACCGGGCAGAGAACCCGTTGTTTAAAATTTTTGAAGCCCACCTCTGGACTACCTGTATTACGTGGGGTCAGGGTATGAAACCAAAGAAGATCCTGAGCTATATTTGTTGCTCATATGAGTTAATTAGACACCGGAGTTGAATCTCAGTAAACCTGACTTCAGGTCGTGGTTAAGCTTCAATAATAGAGGGAGATAAATAAGTTCCAGGATAGAAGTTGCTAGGCATTTTGTAACTGGGAACAAGGTGCAGATTGTGGCCCACATTGGCAGTGTTCACACCACACAATTAACCCTGTTACTGAACTGACGTTTTCAGGCCTTGCACACTATATCGGACCATAAATAGCAGAAAATGCTAGGTTTGCACAGCCTGTTTGGCCGTGGGCGGGGGATCTAATCCAGTATAAAGCTAAATCTTATACATAAAATGTTTGTTTGCAATCAGACTTTTGCCTGTTGTACAAATGCCACCACCATGTTTTTAACTGACCTAATTAAAGCATGTGGATGCAGCCTGTGAGTCTTCTGGGCAAAGACTACATACCCATATAGATAAAAGTGATTTACATAATCCTGCGCTCCTACTGCTTTTTATAGATGCATCTTGGGGCACCTGTGTGCGTGAGATACTGAACATCTGCTCAGCTGATCACAGGCTTGAGATATGAGATGGGACACTGGTGGCAGCTGCAGCTGCCTTTAAAAAGGAAATCTTCAAAGAATTGACGATGTGCTATCAAATTGGTGTTGACTCTCTTCGCAAACGTGTGGATAGATCTACTCCACCACAATTTCTCCCCTATCCTGGTTTTCAGGTCTTCCAATGGTGCACCGTCATTACCGTAGCAATAGACTTACATACCACTTCACTGTTTCAGCTTTGGAAGCCATATTAAACCCAGAAGCTCCCACGCTGCCACATTCCTGTGCCTGGGAAATTAGGAGGGTGAGATTTTTAAGAGTGTTAGTAGTTAGACATAATAGCATTCTTCTTTTTGGTCAAGGTTGTTTTATTCCTGCACCTGGAGGAGGAGTGGTTGAAGATATTTCTCAAGTTAGGACAGATAGTGATTGGACATGTGATGGACTGATGGGTGCAGGGGTTGGGTTTTGATTTTTGATTTACTGAGGGAAAACCCGGAACTCTCAGATTTGGGTTTTCCCAGATGTGCCAGTATGACTTTTCCAATAAAAAGAAAAACTTTGAGAAAATGCCTGTCTCTGAGTTTTTGATTGGGATCTGGTTTTGCTTGGAATGCTGACACACAGTGCTTTACAGCCCTCTCTAAGCAGTTTACAGAATCAGCATATTGTGCCCAACAGTCAGGGTCCTCATTTTACCCATCTTGGAGGGATAGAAGGCTGAGTCAACCTGGAGCCATCAGCATCAAACTCCTAGCAGTGGGTAGAGTTAGACTTATATACCGCTTCATAGAGGTTTACAACCCTCTCTAAGCAGTTTACAGAATCAGCTTATTGCCCCCAACAATCTGGGTCCTCATTTTACTAACTTAGTCAGAAAAGGAGGGTACACGAGTCACTTAAAAACTGCATTCATTCACTTTACAACTGTGAAAAAATTAGGCATGTTTCATTTAACAACTATCTTGTTTAGCAATGGAAATGCTAACAATAAGAGGAAGGCAAACCGTAAATGCTCAGAATCTGATGAGATGCAACGTTCCCATGAACATGTCCCATGTCTCAGATGTTGTCTTACTGACAGTCATTGGTGTATGTCTTATAAAGGAAGGAAATAGAGATATATCTAATTTCAGGATCCATTTGGGATTGCTGGCATTCATCAATTGTTGGGCATTCACTGTAACACAAAAACAACATCATTAAAAAAAATCTGTGCATAACCATGGTGTCTATTTTCTTCCAAAGACAGCATTCAAGAATTCATGGTGTGTTGAAAAAGAGGAAGATCAGTTATGCATAAATTTCTCTGGGAGTATAAAATTTAGTTTCTAAAGTTTTGGAAAGATTTTCAAGCCCCATCCAATGTTGAATAAATATCTTTATGGAGATGCAGTTTTTATGATGCAGTCAGGAATATTTTGAGAGCTATGGGACAGCCACACTTGCATTCTTATATATGTTTATGATGATCCCAGTTGGGATAGGCCATTATAAAGCTAGAAAGGCCTCAGAAGTGGGACATGGCTCCAGGTAGAAGTGCTACAGGATTTGAACCTTCACAAGAGGCAAATTTTAATTAAATGATGCATGGGAGGTTATATCCCTTCCCTTCCCTTCTCCCTTCCCTTCCTTTGAGCTTAGCTGTTTTCTTGCAGATGTTTCATTACCAAATAGGCAACATCATCAGTGCTAGCACTGGGTAACTAGGTAATTAAAACTTGGACCACACGTTTTCTGAATAGTTTTTATGCCAGAGCTATAATTGCACTTAACAATGAACTTAAGGATCACCATCAGTGAGCTGTTGGACAGTATTATTTGGTCTGTTGTGTGGATGGTTGTGTGTTTTTGGGAGGCGGGGAATTTTGGTGGGTGGGGAAGTGTTTGGGGATTGTCTCGTGTGTGTGTGTGTGTGTGTGTGTGTGTGTGCGCGTGTGTGTGCGTGTGTGCACGTGCATGTTGAGTCTGGTCTCTTGGTGTTATGTGAATTTCGTTGTATGCATACTGTGTTATATACATACAATGACAATAAAGTATTCAATTCAATTCAATAAAACATCTGCTAGAAACAACCAAGCTCAAAGAGCACCAAGGATTCCACAATTCAAGTTCCTTCCTTCCTTCCTTCCTTCCTTCCTTCCTTCCTTCCTTCCTTCCTTCCTTCCTTCCTTCCTTCCTTCCCTCCCCCCCCTCTCCCTCCCTCCCTCATGATCCAGAACACACAAAAAGAAACCACTTTCTACAACCCATAATGTTTATGAATTTGTTTCCACGAAGGATAGCAATCTTTAAAAGCCCACTTCCCACTTAAATTCTGTGGTGGGAGGGCTGGGGCTGTATCATGAACATAGACAAGATTGACACGATCAGGTTTTAAAATTATGCTGGGGTCAGGGTTTTTCTTCAGTGTTTAATCTTGGTTCAACTTATTTTGGAGAATGCAGGATCATTTTAATATATTTTCTGCCTCAAAATGGGAAGAAAACACATACTTGATATTCAACAATTGCACGGCTAAGTTTCATTGGCGCCTGAGGTTGCCCCCAGCTTTTTCCCCAAAGTAGGGGCCCTTAAAAACTTTAGAAGAATGAGAAGAGAAATACTTTTGAAGGATTGTTAGCTGTGAGGTCTTAATAGAGCCAGTTGGTACAAGAGTGACTACGGCAGATCTTATATACAAGAAATCTTGAAATTCAGCAAATTTTCACTCTCTCTTTCATGTACTCACATACATATGCATATCAAGAGTCCTTGGATTTATCTTCTGGGAGAGTTCTTATTAGAAATTTTCCATTCCTGGGGAGGGAGGAAGGGCGGGGCAGTGGAAAAACAAATGCATTTTGATTCTTTATTCTCTGAAAAATCAAAGTACCAAGATTCTTTTGAACTGCTTAGATGAAAGGCACTCTGGAAATGCAGAATACCATTTAGTTCTGTTTATTTGCTGCCTTATGCAGCTGTTCACTCAAGACTGGGCTTAAGCTCTTATAAGAACCTGCTATCCAGAGGTTGATAGAGATAGAAAGGGAATCCTGCAGCTAAAGATGAAAGCAAAGTATACTGGCCTTCACCATTCTCATCCCAGCTTGTTTTTCGGGCTGTGCCTCCTGCCACCATGGAATTTTTCTCTAGTCCTTCTGTGTCAGAGAGTAGAGTAGAGTAAAGTAGAATAGAGAATAGGACAGGACAGAATAGGAGAGTCTTTACTGACAATAGACTAGAGATAGACTAGAGATAGAATAGCATAGAGGAGATAGAATAGAGATAGAATAGAATAGAATAGAATAGAATAGAATAGAATAGAATAGAATAGAGATAGAATAGAATATTGGCCAAACATGATGGGACACACATAAGCTCTCAGTGTACATACAAACAACAAAATATTATAATCATTATACATACAAAAATACAAACAACATATACATCCTAACAAAAGTATATATGCAAACAACAAGATAATATAATCATAAAATACCAGTGTAGTAGAAAAGATGAGAAGGATAATCGGTTGATTACTGGTTCCCATCCCAAAGGGGTTTGGGAAGACTTTGGCAGATCTCAAGTTGCATGTAGAAGATACTGCTGGGGCTGTATTAGCAGCGGGATGTACAACATTATCAATAGAGTGATGAAATAGTTGCCTCATGGGTGTTATTGTTTTCAGGTTTCTTCTCCTTTCTTTTTCTTCTTTCTTTACTCAGCATTGTGAACTTACTGAGCAACTGAAGCTTGGAATGTGTATGTAGGGGATGAGTTTCTTCCAGAAGCCTTTTAAAGTAATTTTTAGAGAACTCCAAAATGTTGAGGTCCTTGAAACATGCCAATCCTTATTTTGACACTGCTTTGGATATTTAAGGATTGAACCTTCTAACCAAAACATGGAAATAGTGGGGGCAATTATGCATTTTCCTAAACTATGTAGGTCAAAGGCCTTTTGAGTGATTTGTGGTTTTCTTCTGAATTCAATTATATTTTTCTGGTAGTATCATTTTGATCGTAGAGGCTGGCATGCTTTCCCCACAGTCAAAAATAAGTACTTTTTAAAAATCAAGTGATTAGAGTTCTCTCATAAGATTTTCCTCTTTCTCCTCCCAATGGCTGTTAGTTCTATATAAGTACTATAACAACAACAACAGCAATAATGATAATGATGAAGAACCAGAAAACTATATCAGCAAAGATATAAGGGACCTCATCTATTTATCCTTATACCCCAAATCTATTCATCTCTACTGCATCATTGAGTTTAGGTGGGATTTAACTCTCACAATAGATTGCAACTTCAAGGTTAGAGTAGTACCAGGTAGTAGTTTTATGTTCTAATTTCTATTAGTAGTTCTAATACCGTTGTAACTCTGTGAATAGAATGAAGTCTGAAGCTTTAATAGCTTAAGCTGGTCATTTAGGTAGATCTTTTAAAACTGAGTCCTTTAACAGGATCTATATATATGGAGGTAATATTCTTAAATATTTTATTTGATTCTGATGAAGGCAAGCAAGCTTAGATAAGTAATGTTTTAAATTGCACCTTTTCTTTCCAATAAAAAATAATTTTGATGGTTTTTAAATTTAAGAAAGAAATCACATTTCTGAAATACAAGGACTTTTCAGATTTCCCTAAGATTTAATTCTGAATTTGTTTAAAGATTAAAACAAAATATAATCTGAGTTCAAAATTTGTTTCCTAAAGCAGCTGTACTTAATTTAGAATGGTCTAATTTGGGAAATACAGTTTTAAATAAACAAACAAAACCTCATTTAAGAATATGGTATTTGTGTGTAGTTTGATATTATACTAACTCATAATTAAGGATTTTTTTAAACTGTGGCTCCACATCATATCTGGATGTAAAACTCATAATTTACCAACAAATCAAAACTGAAAATATAATGTATTGATTTCAAGGGTATTTATAAATGAGTGGGTTATATCCAATGTTTCTTAAAACTTCCGTAGAGATTTATTTTCCCTTACAACTTCCTATGCACATTTAAATTACATCCTGAGGCATTGATGACTCTTTTTGAACATTATGTGATGTGTTATAGAGAACTGCTGCAGGGTGTCCAGGAAATTTTCCTTCCATTAAGTAAAGCTTTCCAAGAATCCAATTCTGCCTTTCTATTAATGATAACTTACACCAGGGACCTCCAAACTTCAACTTTAAGATTTGTGGATTTCAACTCCCAGAATTCTTCAGCGAGGCTGGCTAAGGAATTCTGGAAGTTGAAGTCCACAAGTCTTAAAATTGCCAAGTTTGGAGGCCCCTGATCTACATGATGATGCCTTTTCAATTGCTAAATTTTGTCCATCCAGACACTGAATATAAAATACAACTGATATTCTGTCCCAGGCTAAGCCAATACACACTGGCTTGATTTCTGTGTGGTTTACTGATCAGCAGTTAGACAGGCAGAGATTCAGCAGGGCAAATGCATGCGTGCTCTGGGAAACACATGGAATCAAGATCTTGTCTGATACCTAGATCCCACATAAGTGGCTTGGTATCCATGGTCAAGCTACAGGAGACCAGTGGATGAGAAGTTCAGAGAAATACGGTACAGCAGTGGCAAAGAGTCCCATGAGGTCCACAGCAGTCCAGAAGGTCAAAGAGAGGATAATCAGCTGGATTGGAGTCAAAAAAAGGACAGAGGACATCCCAGTTGGTGGGATTCACCAGTGGATCACCACTAGTGGTTCTTAAATTGTCCAGAAGCAGGTGTGGCTGTTTTATGGGCATTAGAATCTTCTACTTCTCAAGGAGCTGAGTAAAACGGGTTCCTCACCAGCAGATTCCTTCTTCACCTCCTTCTACTCATTATCTGCTGACTTAGCCTCCAGTGGTTGATTGACTGCTGGTTCTTGAGGCTGGCAGCTTGCTGGACCAGGCTTCTGAGCCTATGATTCAGAGGGCTTGGAAGAATCCATTTTAGCTGCCTGATCTGTAACAGGCTGTTGATGTGTATTAGAAAAATGCAGAATGGCTGCCATAGGAGTGAGCTTTACGGTTTTGAGAAGTGGAGAAATGGAAAATGAAAATTTCAGGCAGCTGAGATCCGAGTTGCCTTCAAAACAAGAGGTAGCATTGCATCTTATCATGGTATCTCCATGACTTGTGTGCTTATAGTCTCCAAAACCATCCTGTAAAATAGGTCACTATTATGACAAATAGCTGGCTCCCCCAGAAGTCATAAAGCCATCCTGTGATAAAGGCTCCCTACCGCATCCTCCAGTGCTTTTCAAACTTGGCACCTTTTAAGATGTGTGAACTTCAAGTCTCCAGAATTCCCCAGCCAGCTTTAAAAAGTCCACACATCTTAGATGTGACAAGTCTGAAAAACACAGCTTTATTTCAGTTGTGTTCTTCTGCACAATGGAATTCTCCATATCTGCTGCTGGGGTTCATCAAAATGGACTTCTATTTCATGCAGTCTAGTTCCTGGCAACTTTTCTTCAGGATCCATTCCCAAAGGAAGGGGAGTTGGGAGAAATCCCCTTGAGTTCTGCTTTCTAGGATCACCCTTTTTTCAAGGGGAGGATTGGAATTGAACCTTGTAGTTCTCTTGAGACTTCAGAAACTCAGATCAATTGCAAGATCTAATCTGGGTCAATCATTGGAACCAGAGGTTTACTCTTCCAAGCTTTTGATCTCGTACTGGAGCCTAGGAAACTCCTCTCTACTGGAATATGTGCGTTGGGCTATTCTATGCATTGTATTTATGTGGTGCCTTCTTATTGGTTGATTGGTGTGTTGATGGCTGGTGATTGGGTGTTGTTTCCTTGTGCTGCCAAGTCCTCAGCTGCTAAGTACCTGATAAGCTGGTGGTAGATCAGTACTCTTGTTCAGAGGTCTCCAACCTTGGTAACTCTACAATGTGTGGACTTCAAGTCCTAGAATTCCTCATGGCTGGCTGAGGATTTCTGGGACTTAAAGTCCACATGTCACAAAGTTGCCAAGATTCGAGACCCTTGCTGTTGTTCACTGCTCTTGTTCACTGACAAGGGGGCCATTTCCCAGACTTCAATCATTTAAATCACTTGGATCAATTACCCAATTCCCAGTTTGTTCTAAAAAGTTTTCTTTCCAATTTTTATTAGTCCTGTGCCATCCTACTTTTAAAAAGGATAATACTTGTGCCTTCTTTTCTAGTTCCTTTGTGTTCCCAAGGAGAATGGCAAACTTAAATCAGTGATGGACTTTTGCTTCCTCAACTGCTTTTTGACGGGGTCTTGCTTCAGGATTTTAATTATTTCCAACTCTCCCCCCCTACAGAACAGAGACCATATATCAAGATTATGATGACCATGTGCCATTCAGTCACTGTCAATTCCTAGGGATTGCATCAATTTTCCCCCATGATGATCTTTCCATAACTGAATCCTTCAGGTCTTCCAATGGGACAATCCAGTGGTGGGATTCAATTTTTTTTTTTTTTTACTATCGGTTCTGTGGGCATGGCTTGGTGGGCATGGCAGGGGAAGGATACTGCAAAATCTCCATTCCCACCCCATCCCACTAACCTGCTTTCCAGCTCCGTTCTCCTGTGCAGGGCAACAAAAGAACACCCAGCCAATCAGCTGGGATGCGGAAGGCAGAGAATAGATGAGGGCGGGGCCAGTCAGAGGTGGTATTTACCAGTTCTCAAAATTTCTGCTACCGGTTCTCCAGAACTGGTCAGAACCTGCTGAATGCCACCTCTGGGCCACTCGTTGTCACTGTAGCTGAGTCCATCCTTCTTTCCGCTGGTCATTCTCTTCTTCTTCCTTCTACCTTTCCTAACATTTGCAGAGGGTTGGATTGTCTCATAATGTATCCGAAGTTGAATAATTTCAGTTGGTTCATCAATGCTGCTAGGTTATTTTCATGTTTGCATAGATCCCTGCATTGTCCCCTCCTTTCTTTTTATAGCAAATGGATCCATCAACCAATTTCACATTCAGTCCTTCCATAAGGCCTGGGAGCGTTTTCTAAGTTACGGTGCCCATTGTCCTTTTCCTCCATGCCTCCAAGTCACATTTCTGTTTTGTTATGTAACTAGCTGGCTTCTTGCCACATACTACCATTTAGAGCTCTGCTCTCTTTTCTTATTACTCTGCCTCTGCCTTGGGGATCATGCATGAAAAAGTTCTTTTCCTTGCAAGCTCGCCAGTTCGCAAGCTAATAAACATATCAATCAGAAGAGACTCCATACTAGCATTCCTCTGATTCTGAATGCTTCAATAACTCCAACCAACATTCTTCCTCTTGCTAAAATCTGAGCTTGTATATCTATGGAGACTCTCAATCATCCAGGTCAAAGGGGCTCTCCCCCCCCTCCCCCCCAAAAAGGCAGCTGGGCTTTTTTGCTTTTTTTCTTTGAAAATATTTAGCTACTCGTCCAAGTACCTTCTTTAGTTGTAAGTGGCTGGAGGGGATTGGAAGATTTTATATGGTTTGTGTGTGTGTGTGTGTGTGTGTGTGTGTGTATGCACACACACACACACACACATGCTCCATATAAAACCTTCCAATTTATATATAAATCTTCCCATTCTCCTCCAGTCAGTTAGAACTGAAGAAGCTTCTTGGATGAGAAACGAAACATTTTCAAAGAAAAAAAGCCAAGACAGTCCATTGAGAAAAAGCATCTTTTAGATCAGAGCCTGTATCATTCCCTGAATTTTGGGCCACCTGGTAGCTGCTGCTTCAAGGGTTGCTACTCGGTGTATAAGCTCCCTGCAGGCATGGTGTCTCTGTTCAGTTTCTGGGTAGACAGACATAAGACTTTTCTTCCTCCCGATCCTTTCCTGCATCAAGTAATTTCTACATTGATAGTTAAATCAGAGAGTTTTATTGAGTTTTATTTATCACCTGTGTACTTCCTTTCTCAGTGCATGGAGAACTCACAAAGTTGACAAGGTTCGATATAGAGTTGACAAGGTTTAATTAGTCAAAGTAAGGGGTACAGGTAGTCCTTGACTTATGACCATTGGTTTAGTGACTGAAGTCACAGCAGTATTGGAAAAAGATGCCTTACAATCTGTACTTGCACTTTTGACTGTCCCAGCATTCCCATGGTCATGGGATCAGAATTTGGGGACTTGGCAACCAGTATGTATTGATGATATTTGCAGTGTTCCTGGGGTCATGTGATCACCATTTGTAGCCTTCTCAGCTGGCGTCCGATGAGCAAAGTCAATGTGGGAAGCTGGATTCTCTTAACAACCACATGATTCATTTAAAATCTCCAGTGATTCGCGTAACAACAGTGGTGCAAAAGGCCACAAAATTGGGCCACGACTCAACTACCTCGCTTAGTAATGGCGATTCTACTTCCAATTGTGGTCATAAGTTGAGGACTACCTGAATCTAAGATCGAGAAGGTCCCAAAGGCCATAAGCAGACACATAATATGTGTGTGTGTGGGAATTTATAGATGACCACTCAAAGCCCTGTAGCTACAGAGAGATAATTCATTCTTCTGTGCCAGAGAACATTCTTCATCTGGGCCTTCTTATTCTTATCCTTTAACCATTATACCACAATGGTTCTTAGACTGAAAGAGAAGGACTGGCGATCCTGAAGGAACTTCAGTAGTTGAAGGGTCTTCCTACCTCCTCCAGTGAGAATTCTTGCTACTCTCTGAGTTTGGTTGTTTTCTTGTTTACATTTTAAGATCCAAACTAGGTAACATTATCAGTGTATCAGATGATGCTACCTAGTTTGAGTAATGAAACATCTGCAAGAAAGCAACCAAACTCAGAGGCTACCAAGAACTCCTCATTTCAATCTGAGCTACAAATATTTTCCTTTATTGATACTTTCAACAGTACATCACTTAAGCCAGTGGTGGCTAACCTTCTTGGGTTCCTGTGCCAGTACTCAGAAGGTAATGCGCCCCTCCACGTCCTCTGTGCATCCGTGCACAATTCCCTCCCGCCACCCACTTACCTGCACTGTGCCTGTGCATGCCTTCCAGCTGATTTTCGGCCCATTTGAGGCCTTTTTCAGCCTCCTAGAGGCTCAAGGAAAGCCTGTGCAGCCTTTGGAGGCTGAAAAACGGCCTGTTTCATCACTTCTGGTATTTATGGAAATACCGGAAGTGATGAAACGAACATGTGGCACGCGTGCCATAGGTTCACCATCACGGGCTTAGGCTCACAGGCTGAATGAGAAGAATTGGTCCCAAGTCATCAACTGGCTTCTATACATAGGACAGAATTACAAGCTGGCCTTCCTCATTGATAATCTAGCACCATTATATTGCACTAGCCTGTCACCTCTTGTGGTCTCCATTTTATTTTTTTCACGTCAATAACATAAGGGAATTGGGAATTTTCTCTCCTCACGTACCATTTTCCATTCATCTCTTGTGATCAACATTATTTTTGTTTCCTAATTTTTGGGTCTGTCCCCATTCTTAATTTCTCCATTTCTACAATCCTTACTTACCTGAAGTAGGGACATATTAAGCCATATGGCCTTAACGCTGCAACCTAGAAGGTGTGGAATGTGGATTCGGAGAAACTTGGTGTTTGGCCAATATGCAGAATGCAGGCTAGTTTACTTAATATATTTCGGCAGCCTCTTGAGGCGTTTTTGAGCTTAAAAGCTTGAAAAGTGTACTGGCAATATTGGATTTTTTTTTTTGACAAAAAATTAAAATATGCTCTATTTGGTTGTGGCCTTCAGCATTTTACCCCTCTGAGTAAATAAATAATCAGGCACGTTATTAAATACCTGTTTCTTCCAGGTTTTCGATGTCCTCTCCACAAGCATTTTCTCTCTCTAGATATGTCAAGGGAGGGGGGAAAAAGGGGTGGAAGAACCTTTCAATATTTTAGTTTTACCCTTTTCTCCCTTCCTTACTTCCATTTCCCCATACAGATGAGTTTTGAAAAGCGTCTTTATTCCATTTGACTGTGCTATTATGTGTCCAGGCATTCAATAGGACTTGTGATTTATGATATGTATGCAGCCTTTGTTGTACTTTCTTCTGTCATCTATCAGAACGAGGAGCTGGGTTTGATAATTCTTGGCAAATGGCTTTTTCAGTTTAGAATGTCAGCTGTCACGCTGTCAGGAAAAGTTATTTCTGTGGGGACAACCTCCCCCCTCTCCTCTTATTAATAAGGCAGCGGTCCTGGCTCTTTATTATGGTTCCTTGCTAAGGAATACTTGCTGTGCAGCTGGAGAAGTGCAACTTATAAAAACTCCCTGGGACGATGCACTTCGTCCCATGCACTTCAGAATTTTAACCTCTGTATCTAAAAGTACAGGTGGCCCTTGAGTTATGACCACAACTGAGCCCAAAATTAGCGCTTTGCGCGTATTCACATCAAATGCGTGCTTCACGCATGCACTCTGCATTTAAAAAAGGCAAGCCCATACTTACCTTCAACTTCAGCTCCTATGAAGAAAACAGCTGAGGCTCAGAAAACTGCTGCTGCGTGAACCAGCTGTGCTCTAAAGAAAGGCATAAAGCACAGAAAAGAACAGGGGCAGGCGGGCAGGCCCACTTCCTCGTTGTAGCAAACTGTTTCGGAGTGAGATGAACATCGGAACAAAGGGTTTGCCCAAACCAGTCCGAACCGGTAGAATACCACCCCTGTAAGTAAGAAAGTCGTTAAGTCAGTTTTGCTCCACTTTACAACCTTCCTTGCTACATTTGTTAAGTTAGTCACATGGTTGTTAAGTGGATCCAGCTTCCCCCTGGACTTTGCTTGTCAGAAGGTCGCAAAAGGAGATTGCAGGACCCTGAGAGGTTGCAACTGTCATAAATACGTGTCGGTTGCCAAGCGTCTGCATGTTGATCCCGGGGATACCTCAGAGATTGTAAGCGTGAAAAATGATTGCAAGTCACTTTTTTTTCCAGTGCTGTTGCTGTAAGTTGAGGGAAAAGGTCCATGGCCTGATGATGAACAGGTGGGTGAATCACTTCTAGAATGATTTCCATGGATTAGGGATTCCAGATGTGTGGAAATACAGGTGCACAATCCATTTGTAGCATGGAAGTTTCATTCTTGTTAGGAACAGTGGGAGTGATACAGGTAGTTCTGGATTTACAACCACAGTTGGAGCCGGGACCTCTGTTGTTAAGTGATGCGGTTGGTAAGCGAGGCTTGCCTGATTTTATAACCTTTTTTTTTTTTTTTTAGTCATGGTCGTGAAAGAAATTGAGCTTTTCCGTTGACCTGGCTTGTTGGAAGCGTCTAGGAAGATCATAAACAATGTCTCAAAAGTGGGGTTTCCTTCTCCCCCCCCCCTGCTTTCAAGTGGCAACTAGACTGTTTTTTTCCCTTGAGGAAGAATCAGGGCTTTGAAATCTCCGATTTTACGCGGAATTCCGATTTTTTCCCTCAAACACCAATCTACATTTTCCGTGTTTTTTTTCCCCCATCGGATCGAGATCCGAGAGTCGGAAATTCGCTCTTCAGAAAAGCGGAACACTTCAGTTCTCAGCTCAGGCATAATTGTCCCTAGAAAAGCACATAAACTTCGCACGTGAGCTGCGCTAACGTTAACTGAAGTTAGCTAGTATTCTTACGATGGAAAACCACGGAAATAAACCTTTTTTCAGTAGCTTTACATTCGCACATGCCGACAAACCACCGCTCATCGTAGCCAAGCAAGTAGTACCGCGTAACTGACTGCAAAGACCATTCATACGGCTGTACATAGAGTCTGTGCACGTGCGCTCGATCGTGCGTGCGCTGGACCCCGGCCTAAGGGATTTTGCACTTCGCGCTCATGATGTGCGCTTTGCGCACATGCGCTTCGTGCACCTTATTCACTTCAGATTTTTTCAGACTTTTTTTTTAACCAGCTCTCACACCCCTGAAGAATAAATCATTTCGCTTTTCATCCCAGAAGTTTCTTCAGTTCTGATGTCGTGAGGGGTGAATGGAAGGATAGGTACCAACAGTTGAGGCTGGATTGGGGTGTGTGTGGAAGGATAGATGCCGATCGGATGGTGGATGGGTTGGTGAAATGGAAGGGTTGTATTTCTTTTCAGTTCTCAGGTTGTTAGCATTCTCTCTGAGAGTCGTTGAGGCCACTTGGGGTTTATCTGTGCCCTCAGGGTCACCTGAATCGGGGTGCAATTGGTTGTGGAATCTGGTTGGAACTACCGAAAGGATTCCGTTGCAAACCGAAAATAGATGGTGTCTTATTCTTCCCTCTCTGGTGGATGAAGCTGCTGCTGAAGCTTCTTGGATGAGAAGCGAAACGTCTTCCTCAAGGAAAAAACCGACCCAGTCGCCTTTTGTAAAAGCGCCTTGGAGACAACTCTGACCTGGATGATGGAGAATCTCCACAAATGTCATAAACAGTGATGGTGTCTGGAATGCTTCAAACATCATAAATACCTGCCTGTGCCCAAATTTCGATCACGTGATCGTGGGGATGCTGCAACCATCTTAAATGAGAGGACTGGTCATAAGTCACGTTTTCCATGCTGTTGTCAAATGGTCGTCAGTCAAAAGACTACCTGTGTTACCTCACAACTGAGACCAGGGCTTGGGCAAAACAGAGGTGGCATGCTGGCTGGTCATGAGTTCAAATCCTCGTTTAGAGTTGCTGCTTTGTTTTGCTGCCGGGTTAAAGGTCCTCTCTTGTCTACCTGAACCATTTCTATCAAGTTCTGTCATTTTATACTTACGGGTAGTCCTTGACTTACAACCACTGTTGAGCTTGGAATTTATGTTGCTAAGTGAGAAATTTGTTGAGTGAGTTTTTTGCCCCATTTTACGACTTTTCTTGCTACATTTGTTAAGTGAATCACTGCAGTTGTTAAATCCCGTAACATGGTGGTTAAGTGAATCTGGCTTCCCCATTGACTTTGCTTGTCAGAAGGTCTCAAAAGGGGATCACATGACCTCAGGAAACTGCAACCGTCATAAATATGAACCAGTTGTCAAGCATCCGAATGCTGATCGCATGACTATAGGGATGCTGGAGTGGTCATAGGTGCAAAAAATGGCCATAACTCACTTTTTTTCAGTGCTGTTGTAGCAATAGCCATAGCACTTCGACTTATATACCACTTTACAATGCTTTACAGCCCTCTCAGCAGTTTACAGAGTCAGCCTATTGCCCCCAACCATTTGGGTCCTCATTTTATGGACCTCGGAAAGATGGAAGGCTGCCTTGAGCCTGGTGAGATTTGAACTGCCAAATTGCAGTCAGCAGAAACATCCTGCAGTATACTGCATTCTAACTATTGTGGATCTTTGAATGGTCACTAAATGAACTGTTGTAAGTCGAGGACTATCTCTATATGAGTAACATACACACACACACACACACACACGCACACACACACAAATACTAATGTTTGCTTAGCTTCCAATAGCACTAATGCCGTGCTGGGACACATCAGGTGTCCCTGGTCTCATCACCCTGAAAAATTTAGGAAGAAACCATAATGGCTTCCAGATTATGGAATGCTATCTCCTAAGAAGTATGTGAAGGCCCCCATCATGCTCTCATTCCTGAAACAGATTCACATGGTTTTATTTATACTGTATATTTGTTTGCTTACATAAATTCAACCTCTCCAGCTGCCCACTCTTGCTGGACTCTGGGCAGCTTAGAAGGTTTTATTGTACGGATTTATTACAAGAATTTATTCCCACATGCCTTTGTTCCCAGCTGTGAGCACCTGTCTTTGGTTTTTATTTGAGTTTACTTTTGATTGTTGGGGTTATTTTTTCCCCTGTTTTGATTTTGCTCTGATTTACTTACTGTTACATTTTTGTTTTCCTTTTTATTGATGTTGGAATTGGGGCGGGTTACAAATGGTGTAATAAAAACAACACATTGGGCCTACTGTGATGTCTGAATCTGGAAAGTAGATTAAAGTGTTTGAGAGCATGGCTTGGAGCAGACAGGGGCATCTGTAGATGTAGTGGGAGTCCACATAACTTAAGCAGGGGTCTCCAACCTGTTGAAGTCCACAAGTCTTAAAGTGGCCAAGGTTGGAGATCCCCGACTTAAAGAATGCTGGGTGGGGAATTCTGGGAACTGAAGACCACACATTTTAAAGTTGCAGAAGTTGCTATCTGTTAGGGATAACATTGTTTACCCTAACTGGTTTAGGTAAAATAATAAATATGTAATCATAGTTTATAAGTTCAAGTGTCTGCAACTTTAAATATAGGAATGTAATTAAGGGAGTGGTTGTGAAAGCACTTTAAAAGAAGCAAGACGACAGCTTGCTCTCTCTCTGGCTTTGATGATCCCTAATTACTGCATGGACTCAAGACTGCGTTACTCGAACGGGAGAGATAAACAAAGGACTGATTTGTAAGTGAACTGACATAGGATATTCTACACGGACTTTGCTGACTGAATATCCTTGAATGGACTGACTAAATGATACATGACTAATGGACTGTTATTTTGACTATGCTATAAAATGGAATAAACTATCTTTTGATAGCACAAGCGTATCTGTTATTTTTACTGTATGTTAATAAACATACAAACTTATCTCACTCATTTATCTGTGTGCCTGTCTGACTAATGCTGCACATTCTGTTTAGCTTGTCTCCTTAACCCTGGTTGGGGAACCCAGGCTTAACACTATCCTTTCTTCCTGGAGTCCCTGCCAGGCCTGTTTCTTGATTTGGTTTACCTCAGATCTACCAGACTCTAGTTCTGCCACCAAACACCCACCTTCTGTACATATAGTCCTCGACTTATTACCATAATTGAGTCCAAAATTTATGTGACTAAAGGGAGAAAGCTGTTAAGTGAATTTTGTCCCATTTTACAACCTTTGTTGCCGTGGTTGTTAAACCAAATAACTTCAATTGTTAAATTAGTAAGATGGTTGTTAAGTAAACATAGCTTTCCCAATGACTTTGCTTGTCAGAAGGTCGCAAAAAGTGATCATATGACCCCGGGACCCTGCAACTGTTGCAAATACATACCAGTTGCCAGGCGTCCAAATTTTGACCATGTGACCATGAGGATACTGCAATGGTTGTTAAGCGTGAAAAATGTTCATAAGTACTTTTTTCAGGGCAGTTTGAACGGTTACGAAATGAACTGTTGTAAATCAAGGATTTGCCTGTATTTGTGAGGTGTGTACAAGCAGATAAATTTTGGTAAAATAAAAAGGTTGGAGGTTTTTTTTTTCTTCGAAATTTCCAGAGGTTTTTCTCTCATTCTCTCTCCATCAAAACAACAAAACAGACCTAATTGATTGCGGAATCATTAAACAGTTCAAAATATTGGCAGGAGGAGAGATTTATGCTAAAGATTTAAATGTTCTAGTTTTTCCTTCTCTCCAGCCGTATCAACTATTGGTTGTGTATTAAAAACTCATTTGGATACAGAGTGGATTTGTCAATGAGTTGTATTCTAATCAATGGAAAAGTTAGGTCTATCCACCACTTTCCTGGGAAACACAGGATGTCCTCATTTACTGACCGCAATTGGGACTTACCATTTGGTTGCGAAGTGGCATAATTGTAAAGTGAAACATCATGCGGCGATATAGAGTTGTGACAGCTGTTCTGGCTGTAGTCATGAAGCCAGTCATCTGTGGTTGTTAAGTGAGGCATCACATGACTGCGAGCTGTGACCTCCTGCTGGTTTCTCCATTGATTTGGCTTGTTGGAAGCCAATTATGAAACATATGGGTGGTGATTGCATGACTATGGAACGTTGCAGCTGTTATAAATATGCGCTGATTGCCAAGTGCTGGACTGTGAGAATGCTTGCAATGGCCATAACAGAATAACAGAGTTGGAAGGGACCTTGGAGATCTTCTAGTCCCGTGATGGTGAACCTTTGGCACGCATGCCACAGGGGGTACACAGAGCCATTTGTGCCAGCACACAAGCCCCAGCCAAACGTACCTGCACTGCGGATGCACGCACCTCCCAGCTGATTTTTGGCCCGTTTGAGGCCTTTTTCAGTCTCCCAGAAGCTTGAGGGAAGCCTCTGCAGATTTTGGAGGCCGAAAAACAGGCCCGTTTTCTCATTCCTGTATTTCCAGCACAGGAGCCCACTGTTCTAGTCCAACCCCCAGGTTTCCAGCTCAGGCAGGGGTGTCACTCGATTTCATTGAGAGCCGCATCAGGGTTGTGTTTGACCTTGGGGTGTATATGTATATGGCATATGGTGGGCATGGCCAACATGACATCTCATGTTGGGGGTGCCTGGAGTGGCCTGAGCTCTCTGCCAGCAAAAACGGGCTCTTGAGCTCTGTTTTCGCTGGCAGAGGCACTGCAGGCTGGTCCATCACTGTTTCCAAGGTGGCCTTGTAAGCCAAATCAAAGCACCCAGGCCTTGAGTTTGATACCCCTGCTCTATATCATTTCAGACAAATGGTTGCCCAATCTCTTCTTTAAAACCTTCAGTGTTGGTGTCCTCACAGCTTCTGGAGGCAAGTAGTTCCACTGATTAATTGTTCCAACTGTCAGGAAATTTCTCTTTAGTTCTAAGTTGCTTCTCTCCTTGATTAGTTTCCATCCGTTGCTTCTTGTCCTGCCCTCAGGGGCTTTGGAGAATAGCTTGACTCCCTCTTCTTTGGGGCAGCCCCTCAGATATTGGAACACTGCTATCCTGTCTCCCCTAGTCCTTCTTTTCTTTTCATTAAACTAGACATCCCCAATTCCAGCAACCGTTCTTTATATGTTTTATCCTCTAATCCCCAACTTCAAGGACTGTTTCCAAAGCTATTTTTTTTCCAGCACTGTCATAACTTCAAGTGGTTGCTGAATGCGTGGTTAGTAAGTGAGGAGTATCTGTATATGGTTTTTTTTTAAACCCACTCAAAATAGACATATTAATGTTAAGGCTTTTTTTTAAGGTCAACTAAATCTGGATTATTCAGTTAATTATGATTAAAGAACTCATGTATGAATCTGGTTTCTATATTTCATGGCTGCTTCTCACTTTTTTTAAAGACTCGTCATCGAGTGCTTGTATGCATGTTTAAATTTGTATTTTTGACTTCTTGCTGCTGGCAAATTAGCCTATAAATATTTAAAATATTTAAATTACTCATGTTCATCTAGCATTTATATCAAGACAAATAACAAGTCTAGAGCAGAAATCCATGCAAAGTGTTATTGTCTCCCATATGGGCAATAAAGAGTCCATATTAAGAATTATATTGTGGCACTAAGAACGAAAGACATACTATATTTTCTGTTTTTATTATGTTTGCAGACAAATAGCAGCTCTGTTTAAGACAACCAGCTCCTTACTGGGAAAGCATGAGCCATATGACCATCTATAGAGGAAGTGAAGGCCATCTGGGAGGTGGCATGGGCTTTTCTCTTGATGATAGAGGCAGTCCTCAATTTACAACGATTTGTTTAGTGACCAATTGACATAGTTGTTAAGCGAATCACTGAAATTGCTAAGTGAATCACACCATCATTAAGGAAATCCAGCTTCCTCTTTTGATTGTGTCGGAAACAGGCTGTGAGGGTTAGAAATGGTGATCACTTGATCCCAGGATGCTGCAACCATTGTAAATATATACCGGTTTCCAAGAGCCTGAATTTTGATCACGTAACTGCAGGGATGCTGCGACAGCTGTAAGTGCGAGGACCAATTTAAAGGCCCTTTATTCAGTAGCATTGAAATTTTGAGCAGTTACTAAATGAATGGCTATAAATGGAGGACTGCCTGTATAGATGTTCCATTCTCGTAAAGCCCATCTGGGGATTGTCACAGAGAAATTAGTGTCTTCTGTTTTCATTTAAAAGCAGATTTTGTGTATAAAGGGTCTCTTTGTGTATTGGACAGACCCATCCTGAGGATCAGAATTTTTGTTTAGGGAGGATTTAAATAAACGGACGCAGAGAAGATAAGGGGGACTTTTATTCAAATCCAATGAAGAAGAATTGAAGGAAGGGGAATGCTGATCCTTGAGAAGACAGAGGGAAGGTACAACGGCACTTGAAGTCCTGAAGAGGGTCTCTTATGAACCTAGATTGCAAGATGCTGAATAATGGCTTAAGTTAAAAAAAAAAGGCAGGTGCTGACTGTATGCTAGAAAGAAACTTCCTTATACAGGTAATCCTTGAGTTATGACAGTTTACTTAGTGATCGTTCAAAGATACATGATAACCTCCGCCCAGGTATTTATGATACAGTTCCGAAATTCCGAATATTGCAACACCACGGTTATGAATGACTACAGAAGTGCTGCAACATTCGCTCTGACTGTTCTCCAGGGGTGGAGTTCAGAAATCGGCTCGTGGGTGGGTGGGGTCACTTTATTTCAGCTTGACAGCCATTAAATGAACTGTTGTAAGTTGAGGACTACCTGTAATCAGTAGAACTGCTTGTCTTCAGGAGTTGTGAGTCCTCCAACTCTGGAAGTTTTTAAGAAGAGATTGAACAGCCACTTGTCTGGAATGGTATAGGGTCTCCTGCTTGAGCAGGAGGTTGGACTAGAAGGCCTCCAAGGTCCCTTCCAGCTCTGTTATTCTGTTGTTTTGCTATTCTCATGCTAGGATTTTGTCTCCAGCCTCCTCCCCACCACACCCCTGCTCATCCCTGTTGCTTCTCTGAGCCTGTTGCAGCTTGTCTGAAATCTTCTTTAAGTGTAGTGCCTTCAGCCAGGTGTTAGAATTTCCACTTCCTGTCAATACAGCTTCAGTTCTGTGATGATTGTGGATGCCGAGGAATTAGAAGGAGGCCGAGACAGGCAATGTTACATCAAAGAGCCTTTGCTGGGAAAACAGCAGGAAGCTTCCCTCTCTTGGAGCGGTATGGCTCCAGGAAGCTGGGCAAGCAGCCTCGGATTGACTGTGCAACTGTCATCCTTTTAAAGTATGGTGTAATTTCAAGTGAAAGACTCAACTGACACCACACAGCGGCTCCTGGAGCGCTGCAGGTTTAATCGCTCTGGGGACAGGAGAGCAGTGCCGAGACCTGGCAGCGCAACAGCAATTGACTTTTAATCCACTCTTTCCTGCCAACTTTCCTTCCTGATTCCTCCTGGGTGCACAAGAATGCCAGCCCGAGTTAGATTAGAAAGAGACAGAGCGCGCAGAGCGCCGCATCTCAAACTTTTTTCATACCGCCGTCCTGTGACTTTGAAGCGACTTTATGGCATCACTGTGTCTGTTTGACACGCAGGCCAAGGGGCGTCTGAGGCTGGCTTTGGGGACATCGTTCGGGAGAAAAGGGCGTTCTGATTTGGCAAGGTCTAACACACAACGATGCTTTTGCGCGGGAAGAGGTGGAACTTCGGAGCTTATCAGAGCTACAAACTCTGATAAGGAAATGGGAGGATCTCTAGATGAGGCAGCAGGAAAAGTATGCAAATGAGGCCATTTTGACTGGCGCAACTCCTTCGTTGCCATGAGACATAAATTCATCAAAAAACCCCGTTAAAATCATCTCTCTCCAATACGGGCATTTAAGTTGATTGTGGCCAGATTGATGAGTAGTCCATAATGGACCACACATCAAGAAGGCAATAAGTTGTTTATACTAGTTATAATATAACTGGTATAAACTGGTATAATATAATATACCTCCTATATAGAATTGGCCTGAATTCCATTAAAATATATATATATATATATTCTTTTGGTCTGTCCAAAATCTGCCCAAGTGAATAGATCCCAACCATGCACACACACATACATACACAAGCACATCACACCCAATTAAAGGATTTTCTTTCAAGATAAGCAACGGGCATGCAGTGTGAAGCAAAGGAGTAAGACGTAATAAGCCAAGCAAAATAAGGGAGCAAAAAGAAAAGGAAATACTGTAGTTTTCGACTTACAACAGATTTGTTTAGTGGGTCTTAAAATGGGATCACATGACCCTGAGATACTGCAACCGTCATAAATATGAATCAATTGTCAAGCGTCTGAATTTTGACCACGGGGAGGCTGCAATGTTTGTAAGTGTGAAAAATGGTCACAAAGTCACCTTTTTTCAGTGCCGTTTTAACTTTGAACGGTCACTAAATGAGCTGTTCTAAGTTGAGTCTCCCTGTACTTTTTTTCCTGCCAATTCAGTCAATGGTTGTGAAATCACTTCTACCAATACTTTTAGCTTCCTGGGATATTATCATCCATCAGATTAATTCAGCAGCATTTCATTCTTGATCCTGTCTGTTCTCTTACTCCAAACACCTTTTAAGAACCACATTTCTACTGCAGAGAACAAATTTTTATGCTCCTCCTTATGCTAAGTTACTGGTGTAAGTGACTTCCACTTCTGTGTAACCAATTAGGCAGAATCTTGCTGTTATACACAGCTAATTTTAACAAACATTAATTTTTAACAGCGGATCATATATTAACCATTTTCTTTCTGCCAGGACTTGTAATTTCTTAATTTCTTCATCCATTTCCCTATGTTCAAGTACCATTCTAACAAGGAATATATTTTTAACTATTTGCTCTAATTCTTTGATCTTTATTATTTATTGCAGTTGTTTTATGATGTCTTTTTGAAAGATTGCAGTGTACAGATAGTCAAGTTATGACCACAAATGAGTCCAAAATTCCTGTCGCTAAGCAAGGCAGTTGTTAAGTGAGTTTTGCCCCATTTTACAATCTTTTTTGCCACAGCTGTTAAGTGAAACATTGCAGCTTTTAAGTGAATCATGTGGTCATTAAGTGAATCTGGCTTCCTCATTGACTCTACTTGTCTTGATCTTAGAGACTCCCTGGGCACAATGAGGTCCAGGGGAGATGCAAGCTGTGCTTCTTTTTGGAGCAAACTATAGACTGCTGAATCACTATCTGCAGAAGAGTTGAGTGCTTGCTGCCTAGAAGACTTTAAGAATGCATGAGGCCATTTGTAGGTGAATTATGCGACTGTAGAGCAGTGTTTTTCAACCTTAGCAACTTTAAGATGTCTGGACTTCGACTCCCAGAATTCCTTAGCCAGCATAGCTTTAAGACAAGGGTCTTCAAGCTTGGCAAGTTTAAGACTTGTGGACTTCAACTCCCAGAATTTCTAAGCTAACATGACTGGGGGAGGAATTCTAGGAGTTGAAGTCCACAAGTCTTAAAGCTGTCAAATTTGAAGACCTCTGCTTTAAGATGTTGGGTCTTCAATTCTCAGGATTGCCTGGCCAGTGTGACTTTAAGACATCTGTAATTCAACTTCTAGAATGTCCTAAAGATTCAAAACAGGGATCTCCAACCTTGGCCACTTTAAAACTTGTGGACCACAACTCCCAGAATTCCCTGGCCAGAATGCTGGGTGGGGAATTCTGGAAGTGGATGTCTACAAGTCTTAAAGTGGCCATGGCAGGAGATCCTTGCTTTAAGATAACTGGACTTCAACTCTCAAAATTCCCTAGCCAGCATAGATTTAAAATGTTGGGACTTCAACTCTCAGAATTTCCTAGCTTGTGTAGCTTTAAGATGTCACTAATTAAGAATTCTGGGTATTGAAGTCCTGACATCTTAAAGGTCTAAGGTTGAGAAACTTTGCTATAGAGAGCAAACCAAGAGAACAGCAGACTAGAAGTCAGTTCTCACTATAGCTGCAAGGTTATCATAAGCCTTTCATAACAGACAGTGGATACTGCTGGTCTGAATTTTTCTTAATTTAGGAATTGGACAGCCAGACTCATTATCACACCAAAGAGGCTGTCAGCATACTTCTGTGATTAATCTCCTGCATTTGGCTCTGCAGATAGGATTGCACACCCCATCTTTCCAGAAAGAGATAGGTTAGGGGTGGGCAGCTACGGCCCTTTTACAACCTGTGGACTTCAACTCCCAGATTTCCTGAGCCAGCCCAGGAATTCTGGGAATTGAAGTCCACCAGTTGTACAGGGTCCTTAGAATAGAATAAAACAGAATAGAATATCTTTGTTGTCATTGCATTCAAAATATAATGAAATTTGAACATTAGCTGCTCACTCCTGCACAAATTCTGCCTGGGTTTGATCCCTGTTGTCACCAAAGTCAAGAAAAGCAGATTTCCAACAAGCAGGGGTTCCTAAGTAGCCTTTTAAAAAAGCAAACGATGATAAAACTGAGCTTTACCAGTCAGACAGAGAAAAACTAAATGAAAAAAGAACTTTTCAAAATATCCACAGCTTTATTTCCAAATGATGCCTATATTAGACGCAGCCCCATAAAACCTAAAGGGGATTTATTTTTTCCTGATAGAAGTGTATAAACAGAAGACCATGGACTTTTTTTTAAATAAAAACAAAGCTGTAACCAAGTACTTCAATGTCCATACTAACAACTTTTAAAATCAATTCTTCCTTGAGATAACTGATTTATGAGATACCTACTCTTCTGCAGGCAAAGCAAATCACAATTAACAAACAAAGCAGTGGGCAGCAGTTACAACACAGAGCAATAAATCTTCCAGGATTAGAAAGCTCTCTTAATGGGCTTTGAAGGGAAAGCTAAATGTGCAAGATGGAATGAGTGTCTTCTGAGACCTGTTCAGACATAACAGGAAACCATGGCTTGTTGCTAATGAATGAACTAGTGAATGAATTGCAACAGCCTTAGCTTCTTATACTCCTTTCTCTTTCCCTCTTGGCTGGAAATATCTGTGGAATCCGAATGGGGGGAACCTTGGCTTGTTTAAATAATGATTAATACATACTTTCAGATCCTTGGAGTCAAAATGGTTAAAATGTCCATGGAGATTCTCAGTCATCCAGATCCTGGTTGTCCCAAAGGTGCTTTTTCAAAAGGCAGCTGGACTTCCTTGGTTTTTCCTTGAGGATGTTTTGCTCTTTATCCAAGAGGCTTCTTCAGTTCTGACCGAATGGTGGTGTCAGCGCTATTCTGATTGATTGAACAAGGTTACAAGAATCTCAGCAGACTGTCTGTGTTTCCTTGTGAATAGCAAGATAAGGTTCCTGGGGGAGTTGAGCTCCCCCAGAAACCTGGAGTTCCCACAGCTTGAAAGTCTCAAACAGGTAACAGATAACAAGAGTTGGAAGAGACCTTGTAGGTCATCTAGTCCAACCTCCTGCCCAAACAGAAGACTCTACACCGTTTCTGACAGATGGCAGTCTAATCTCTTCTTGAAAGTCTCAAGTGATGACACTCCCACAACTTCCGAAGGCAACTTCTGTTCCATCGGTTGATTGTTCTCACTGTCAGAAAGTTTCTCCTTATTTCCAGGTTAAATCTCTCCTTGTTCAGTTTCCATCCATTATTCCTTGTCTGCTTTGGAGTCAGCTCAATGACTCCAAATTGGGTCTCTTCTTCCTGGCTAAATAGAAATTCCACCACAGTGTCCCTATGAAGTACTGAGCCAAGTTTGTTTAAAATCATGGTTAGTTCGATATGTTCTAAGACCCTGCCCTATACACAGTATTAAACACAAATTAGCTTCATGCTAACTTAGCATGACATATGAACCCAATGTTTGAGAAGTAGGGTGATGCTAGCTTCACTTAATCTTATTGGCCATTTCAGAACAGAAAATGATTTGTAACCTGTGGTGGGTTTTTTGTTTTCTTTTGGAACTCAGTGACATAAACTAAAAATTAAGTCCTTGAGTTTATTTTGCTTAAATTTGTTTGCTTTTGGTTTCATCTGGTCCAAAGACCCAGTTAATGTCATTTCTATGGTGCTATTTATTGCTGGCTTGTAAAAACGGTTTTCAATTCTGTAACAGGCATTGATATATTTTTTAAAGACTATAGGTAGTCCTTGACTTACAACCACAATACAGTCCAAAATTTCTGTTGCTAAGCAAGGCAGTTGTTCAGTGAATTTTGCCCCATTTTGCAACCTTTCATGCCACAGTTGTTAAGTGGATCACAGCAGTTGTTAAGTTGGTAACACGGTTGTTGAGTGAAGCCGGCTTCCCCATTGATTTCGCTTGTAAGAAGGTCACAAAAGATGATCACATGACCCTGGGACACTGCCACCGTTATAAATATGAGTCAGTAGCCAGGTGTCTGAATTTTAGTCACGTGTCCACGGGGATGCTGCAACAGTTGTAAGTGTAAAACATGGTCATAAGTCACTTTTTCAGTGCCATTGTAACTTTGAATGGTCACTAAATAAACTGTTGTAAGTCGGGGACTACCTCTATGATATGTTCAGTAGTGTTATTACTGGACTGCTGTTCTGTTCTTGTGGCATCTCACTTCCTCATCTTTCATTTCATCCAGCAGCTGAATTTGTTGGGTGGATTTATGGGGCAATCTATCTGAACCTGCAGAAAGAAAACAGTAATATATACACAATCTTATTTCTTTTGAATAGGAAAAAGACTGTGATATGGTCTTTGGGGGCTGTTGATACATCATAATGTAACTGGGAAATGCACACTGAAATATGTTCTCGGTTTTATTTTAATTTCCCCATAGGATATAATAAATACAGGTAATCCTCAACTTACAACCGTTTGTTTAGCAACCAGTCTAAGTTACAATGGCACTGAAAAAAGTGACTTACAACCCGTCCTCATACTTATGACCACTGCAGCATCCCCACCATCATGTGATCCAAGCTCAGGTGCTTGGCAAATGGCACGTATGTGGTGGAATCATCCAGAGATCCCAGCAGGTTTCCAACAAGCTAAATCAATGGGAGAAGCCAGATTTTAGAGTGAACTGCAGGTAAATTTTTCCCTTTTCAGTCATGATTGATTCTAGGGCACGGTGCTCAACTCCACATTTTTTGCCTGAGGGAGTATTGTCCAAAGACAATTTCTATGATTATGTGGCCAGTAGAACTATACATCAAAGGTGTATAGCTGTTACATTCCCACCCAAGTGGTGCCTATTTATCTACTCGCATTTGCATGCTAGGCCAGTAGTGGTTAACTTTTTCGGCACCGAGTGCTGAAATGGAAGTCCACGTGTGCCAAAAAGGCACTGAATGCTGAAATGCACGTGCATGCGCCGGAAACCGGAAGAGCAGCTCCCTGTGCGTGCATGCGCTGCAGCCACCTGGTCTTCCAGCTTCTAATGCACATGTGCATGCGAAGATTAGCTGGCCGGCTGGTTTTAATGTGAATGTGTGCGCTTGCCAGCTAGTCTTCATGCATGCATGTGCATTAGGTGGCCAGAACGCATGTACGTGCCGGAAGCTGCTTTTCCGGTTTCTGGCACTCCCAGAAGAGCAACGGGTATGGCTGGCGTTCCCAGAGTGATGGCACTGCATGCCATTTCCAGCATGCATGGCATAGGTTTGCCATCATAGTGCTAGGTGAACAGGAGTTGGGAGGCAAGGAAAGGGAGTTCACCCCATCACACGGCGCTTGGGTCTCAAACCCGGGCTGTCAGCCTTTCAGCTGACAAGCTCCTCAACATCTTTAACCCCTGAACCATCACAGGCTAGAATGAACTGCAGTGACCCATTAAAAAACTTAAGAGCTTAACAACTGTGACAAACCATATCATAAAAATTGGGTGTCACTCACTTAATGACCGCTTTCCTTAGCCACAGAAATTCTGCTCTCAATTGGGCTTGTAAATTGAGGATACCTGCAAGCAACGACAAATTCTAAAATGGCATCTTTTTGCTTCATCTGGTATTTGAAGAAGGTTTCTCGGTGATTAGGTTACACATAGAATGTATTGTCTAATGTTGAGCCCATTTTAAGAAACCAGCCGGAATGGAATCCAATCATCTAGAACATTGAAGGAAGTGGAAACAAAGCCATGTGAGGAATGTTTGAATGTTTTTAGTTTAGAGAACAGATGATTTGGGGGGGGGGGCAGGCAAGGGAAAGAAAAAACATACTTCAAATTCCATAGTTTGGTCTCTGCCATTTCAGGAAAAGTAAAAAGAGTGGATAAAAAAACAAGTCAGTGGGAATGACAGAATAGGTGATTTTAGCTAAATATTAGGAGGGGGAATTCTAGTGAGTCATGGTGGCGCAGTGGTTAGAGTGCAGTACTGCAGGCTACTTCTGCTGACTGCCTGCTGACTGCAATTTGGCAGTTCAAATCTCACCAGGTTTGGCAGTTCAAATCTCAAGGTTGACTCAGCCTCTTCCATCCTTCCGAGGTGGATAAAATGAGGACCCAGATTGTTGAGGGCAAGAGGGTGACATTGTAAACAGCTTAGAGAGAGGGCTGTAAAGCATTGTAAAGCGGTATATAAGTCTAAATGCTATTGCTAGTGATGCAGAGTTTGAATTTGTCTGAAATGATATAGGGTGTCCTGCCTAAGCAGGGGGTTAGGGTTAGGTCCCTTCCAACCATAGTCCTATCCCTATCCTATCCAACTTGATTCGATTCGATTCCAGTCAGAGCTGAAGAAGCTTCTTGGATGAGGCGCAAAATGTCTTCAAAGGAAAACCAAGAAAATCTAGTTGCCTCTTGAAAAAGAATACCGCTCTTGTGATATTCTATTCTAAGTGTTGACAGTGGTAACCTCTTTCTCTGGAATACAGATTGTCCTTGATTTAGAACCATTCATTTAGTACAAAATTACAACAGCACTGGCTTACGACTGTTTTTTCACACATGGGACCTTGTGGCCATGTGATCAAAATTCGGATGCTTGCCAGTGGCGTGTATTTATGATGGTTTTCGGTGTCTTGGGTAATGTGGTCCCCGTTTGCAACCTTCTCACGAGCAAATTCAGTGGGGAAGCCAGATACCGCTAGCAACCCTAGGGCTAACTTAACAACTGCAGTGATTCACGTAACAACTGTAGCAGAAAAGGTCGCAAAATGGGGTCAAAACTCACTTAACCCCTGCCTCGCTTAGCCACCGAAATTTTGGTCGTACGCCGAGGACTACCTGTATTCTGCCAATCTGTTTATAAGAAACCGAAAGAACGAACGAATGAACGAACGAACTTGGGGGCTTTCCCCCCCCCTTTTAAATGCCTTTTTGGGTCTCCTTAGATGAAAAGCTCCTTTTTGTGTGTGTGTGTGTAAAAAAAAAAAAACTAGTTGGAGTGTTGTCGAGACATCGGCTTCTCTCGGGCGATTAAGTGAAGACTTGCTCATCAGCGCCTGATTGCTGCCGGCATCTGTATTATGTAGATGAAATTAATCAAGGCTAAGGGTTAAACTTTTTCCATTTGTTCAGGGTTGGAGTATTTTTTTTTTTTACCCCTTCATGAAATCAATTGGAGTAGTTTGGTGGGGAGGAAAATTGCTTCTGATGGTTATTTCTCCGGCACCCGCCCCTCTGTCCCCCCCCCAAAAAAAACCCCTGCTTTATGAAGTTTTTTATAAGTTTGGCAAAACAGGATCTCCAGCCTTTTGCCGCAGCAGCAGCAGCAGCGTTGATTGGACAAGGCCATTTATGAAACCGTGGTAGGTCCGAGTCGTCGTAATGATTAGGAGGTAACAAGGCGTTTAATGCGTCCAGTTGCCAAGCTTTTGGGGGAGAGGGAGAAAGATTTCGAAGAAGGAAACGGATTGCATTAACATATGAGACAAAAGACGTAAACTGGGTAGAGCAGATACAGGTAAGTCCTTGACTTACAGCCGATCGTTTACTGATCCTTCAAAGCAGTAGTGGGATTTAAACATTTTTACTACCGGTTCTGTAATTGTGGCTCAGTGGGCATGGCAGGGGAAGGATACTGCAAAATCTCCATTCCTTCCCCATCCCACTAACCTGCTTTCCAGCTCCGTTCTCCTGTGCAGGGCAACCAAAGAAGACCCAGCCAATCAGCTGGGACTCGGGAGGCAGAGAGTAGATGGGGGCGGGGCCAGTCAGAGCTGGGATTTGCTGGTTCTCCAAACTACTAAAATTTTTCGCTACCGGTTCTTCAGAACTGGTCAGAACCTGCTGAATACCACCTCTGGTTCAAAGTTATCACAGCACTGAAAAAAGTGACTTATGAATGTTTTTCACACTTACAACCAGTTTTTCACACTTACAACCAGCATTCTCATGGTCAAAATTTGGATGCTTGGCAACTCCTATTTATGATGGTGGCAATCCCCTTTTGTGACCTTCTGACAATCAAAGTCAATGGGGGAGCCGGATTCACTTAACAATTGTATTACTGACTTAACAACTGCATTGGTTCACTTAACAAACATGGCAAGAAAGGCTGTAAAAATTCATTTAAACAAGTGTCTCACTTAGCAACCTAAATGTTGGGCTTCATTATAGTCGTAAGTCGAGGACTACCTTTAGTGGGGAGGGTCACTCGTCTGTATCTCCTTGAAACAGTAATTTCTACTGGAGTTGTGCAACTGGTCTGTGAGATCCTAGACTACACTAGGTGAAATGGTGTTAGTTGTAGATAAGGTCTGTGTGTAAAGCAGTGTTTCTCAAACTTAGCAACTTTAAGATAGGTGGATTTCAACTCCTAGAATTCCCCAGCCAGTGCCTAGTTTGAGAAGCACTGCTCTAAAGCTTTTTTTTTTTTAAAGGTTTATTTCCAAGTGCTGCTGAGCCTTATGATTTGGCCAAGTAAGACATTGTGTCACTAGGTACCTCCAGATCCTATGGCTGAAAAGAGGGTTAACAATTAGCTTTCACCTGGACTTAACTCTTTATGACACATAGGTCACTTGGATAATTCGTAATACCTGGATATCTCAGTTATCTCCAGAAACTCTCTTTGAGATATCACAGGCAGTCCTCATTTAGCAACTGCCTCATTTAGTGACCATTCACAGTTATGTCAATCATGAAAAAGTAACTTAGCAACCAATCTTCACATTTATGGCCTTCACAGGTCTGTAAAGCCAAGAAAGTAAAAGTGCAAGTACAGTTGCTGTTCACTTAAGCAACTACTTTGATTAAATGACCAAATGGCCAGTCCCAATTGTGGTCGCTAAACAAGGGCTACCTGTGCTGTCAAAACAAGGCATTGCCCATTTTAACTTTGGATTTTTAAATGCCACGTTTTGCTAGGAAGAAGAATTGTACATATTTTTTTATACCCAGGTTTTGTTTTTTATTGTTGGTATTATCTTTAATACATTAATATAGCTACAGGGCACTTATTATGCTAGTTAAGAAATTTGCAGAGATTGAATTTTCTGAAAGAGTGTGGTCAGAAGACAACCCAAATGTCAAGCACACTAATCCGAATAATAGGCAAATTAAACAAATTGAGTTAAAATCCGAGGCACTTGATAGCAGCCTAGGGCTCAAGTACTGGGGAACTGAGCATTAAAGCTGGATTAATTAAAGATTCAGGCATACACATGGGTCAAATCACAAAAGTTCCACAGCAGTAGTCTGCTACAAGGCACAGGTTTTTCATTCTTAGTTTGTAGAACATCCTTCCGATAACAATTATTCTCCTGTAGTAGAGTTGGACGCAACTCAATTAGACAAATTATTGTTGGGACCGGAAGAGAAATTACTATCAAAAATATATAATTATTTATTAAATTTCAACTTAGAAAAGGAGATAAAAGGGCCAATGTTAGCTTGGGCCAAAAATTTTGGGCACAATATTGAGTTAGAAGATCGGGAAAAAATATGGAACAAAAATTATACTTAAATAAAATCCACCGCATACAAAGAAAACTAACACAAGATGTTTTACTGTTGACATTTAGCCCCAACAAGACTTGCAAAGATGTATCCCAATCTCAACCCTAATTGTTGGAAATGCAAACAAGCGCAAGGTACTTTTTTCCATGTCTGGTGGCTGTGCCCGGAAATTTAAAAAAATATTGGATTAAAATACAAAAATGGCTAAACAAAATCACCCACTGTTGAATAGAGTTGAAGCCTGAATTGTTTCTTCTGGGGATCATTCAGGGTAAATACCCCCAAAAGATTAGGACTATACATATTATTATGGCACCAAGAATTGCACTAGCACAAGCTTGGAAAATGTCTAACATACCATCAGATTGCTTAATAATCCAAAAAATTTTCAAATGCACAGAAATGGATAGACTCACCATAGAACTGAATAAGAAGGAAAACTCAGAGTATTATGCCACTTGGAACAATTGGTATCAATGGATAGACAGTAGAAATATGAAAAGTATAGGTTAAAAATAAGTTTAATTTTTTTTCTTTTATCACATGTTGTATGTATATGATTAATAAGAATCGGTTGAAATGGATGAACATTTGGAATGTATGAATATAGACATGATTTGTTTTTGTACTGTCAGAAAATGATGGTAAATTGTACCAACTTATTTTCTTTTTATAGATATATTTGTATTTTAATATTTTAATTTTTATAAAAGCTTTTTTTTAAAAAAATTAAAAAGTAAACAAAAAAGCTACCTGGACACATTCAGAAGTAGACCTTTTGCTCGTTAGGAGATTGACTTTGTAACTAAGCACTTGTATATAAACAGGGAGCAAACCCCACTACCTTCTAACACTGATTACGTTACCTAGTTGGGTAATGAAACATCTGCAAAAAAACAGCCAAACTCAGCAAGGACTCCACAGTTCAACCCTGAGCTAAATAGTTTCTTCTATTAAGCTTCTCTGCATTTGACCATTCTCTTGATCTGGACAAATGATGTGTGTTTGTGGTGCTGCAATAGTGTTGGCCTTTCTGGATCTTGTGAAGGTCACTCTGATGTCTCTTTCAATAGATTAGGATTTCTTAATGGTGGCCATGCTTGTCTAAAACATTCTGGAAGTCACACATCTTAAAGTTGCCCAGTTTAGCGAGCACAGTTGCAGCTGGAAGGGTTTCTTGAAAGTCAAGATTTTTTGAAGTCGCAAAAGATAAAGTGAAATGTTCCTCTGCTATTTAACTTCTGCCTCTCTGAAGAAGCAATGGTGACCACTGGAGGTAGCAAGGAAGAGCCAAGTTGAATGAGGAGAGACCAAACATTTGCTAGACCAATACTTGAATACAGCTCATCAGTCTGGAACCCGCATACGTATCTGATATTAACACAGTTGAGAAAGTCCAGAAATATTTCACAAGAAGAGTTTTCCACTCCTCTACTCGTTGCAGAATACCTTATGCCACCAGACTCGAAATTCTAGATCAGGGGTTCCCAATCTGGGGTGCTCGCACCCTCTGGGGGTGCGAGACAATATTCCAGGGGGTGCGAGAAAAGTCCAGGTAAATAATAGGATATTGGCTATATGTTAGCATTTTTATTTATTATTTATTTCAGGGGCTGCGAGGTTCGAGTGAAATTTCTTTAGGGGTGCGGGGAGAAAAAAAGGTTGGGAACCACTGTTCTAGACCTAGAAAACCTAGAACTACGTGGTGTAGTTCGATCTAAGTATAGTATATAAAATCATACATTGCAATGTCCTACCTGTCAATGAATACTTCAGCTTCAACCATAACAACACAAGAGCACACAATAGATACAAACTCAAGGTTAATCGCACCAAACTTGATTGCAGGAAATAAGACTTCAGCAACAGAGTGGTCAATGTCTGGACTACTGTACCTGACTGTGGTTTCTTCCCCAAACCCCAAAAACTTTAACCTTAGACTGTCTACTATTGATCTCACCCCTTTCCTAAGAGGTCTGTAGGAGGTGTGCATACGCGCACCAACGTGCCTACCGTCCCTGTCCTATTGTTTCTTTTATTTTTTATTTTTGTTATAGATATCCATGTATTCATAACTACATTTTTACTTATACCTATTATCTTGTAAGCAATTGACAAAAATAAATAAATAAATTACTGGGAGAACCAGAAGCAACTTGGAAGATGTTGCTGTCTAAGGGAAGAGGAAGGGAGGAAAAATGACTTAGTGTAGATGTAATAATTGAGCTTTTATTTTATTTGCATACTGTAGTATAATCAGTCCCCTATAGAACTCCTCAGAACTGAGTCTCATTGGATTAATTGGGATTTCATTCCAGCCTTGAACAGGTTGAATGCAGTTATATCATTGACTGCAGAATTACTATTATTATATTAAAAAGTTAGTTTTTTGCTCTTAGAGAATGGATTTCAAGATGCTTTTTGGGTTGTTATATAATTTATTGCTTTTATTCTTTCGATGCTTGGCCTCTGAGCCTGATTCTCCCCAATTCAGTTGTTTAGTTTCAGTCTGTTTTCGTTACTTTTGTTCTTCTTCCTCACGTGTTACTAGGGAAGGGAATACAAAAAAAACTAAGGAGACTAAGCAGGGAATCCCAGCGCTGCAGGGAAGTTGAATAACATGCTAGAACAAAGCACTGGCAAACCCATTTCTTCTGTCTTCATGGGCATCTCCATAGTTAACTGAAAGGGCGCTCAGCCAGAAGGCGGCTTACTTTAGAGAGCTCTTCATGTGGATTTGAAACTGAAATGGAGAGCAAGGTTGCCATAGTTCTCAGCTAGAAATGCAGAGGCTGGAAATAGGATAGCAATAGCACTTAGACTTATATGCCGCTTCACATTGCTTTATAGCCCTCTCTAAGTGGTTTACAGAGTCAGCCTATTAACCCCAACAATCCGGGTCCTCATTTTACCCACCACCTCAGAAGGATGGAAGGCTTAAGTCAACCTTGAGCCTGGTGAGAATCGAACTGCCAAATTGCAGGCAACTGGCGGTCAGCAATAGTAGCCTTACAGTACCACACTCTAACCGTGGCTCATGAACCTCTTTGTGTGACAGCTGTGCGAATGTGCATTTATAAAGCAAAGTATCGGTAGGTTTGCAGAAGCTGAGCAGCTGCATTTTCATACTGAAGAATAGGATTTATAGGTAGTCCTCGACTTACGACAGCAGTTGGGACCAGAATTGCCATTGCTAAGCAAGGTGATGGTTAAGTGACTCAGCGCCTCATTTTGTGAACTTTTTGCTGTGGTGGTTGAGCGAAACACTGCAGTTGTTAAAGCGAATCATGCAGATGTGAAGCTAACCCAGCTTTCCTCACTGACTTTGCTTGTTGGAAGCTAGTTGGAAAGGTTGTAAATGGGGATCACATGACCCCGGGAAACGGCAATTTTTGTAAATATGTGGTAGTTGCCAAGTGCCTAAATTCAATCACATGACCATGTAGATGCTATGACAGTCATGAAGGTGAGGTTTGGTTGTACGTCACTTTTTTCAGTGCTGTTGTAATGTCAAACGGTCACTAAACAAGTAGTCATACATAAAGTGAGGACTATATAAAGTTGGGAATTTGCTAGGGAAAAAATGTTGTTCCTGATACCATCATGTTTCTGGTATCTTTAAGAGGTACTAGAGATAGTCCTCAAATTATGAGCACACTTGAACCCCCAAATTTATGTTGTTAGGTGAGAAATTTGTTTTGTCCTATTTTACGACTTTTCTTGCCATGTTTGTTAAGTGAATCACCAAAGCGGTTAAGTTAATAACATGGTCGTTAAGTGAATCTGGCTCCCATTGTCTTTGCTTGTCAGAAGATCACAAAAGGGAAACACATGACCCCGGGACATTGCAACCGTCATAAATATGAACCAGTTGTCAATCATCCAAACGTAAATCATGGGACTGTGGTCATAAGTGTGTAAACCATAGTCATAAACGTAAATCATGCTGCCATGGTCATAAGTGTGAAAAATGCTCATAAGTCACTCTTTTCAGTGCCGTTGTAACTTTGGATGGTCACTAAGTGAGCTGTTGTAGATTGAGGGCTGCCTGTAGTTTTTATTGTCTTCAGATAGATCAGGTGTCTTCAGTGTGGTAACCCAATCATTTGAAAAAACGAACAAAATCCAATTTTATATTGTTTTGAATGTGATGTTTAGAGTCTCATCTATGAGATGGGTGGCTATATATATTTATACATATTTATAAATAAATAAAATACAAGATTAATCCATTTCCCTAATAACAGTGGCCTTGCTGCAAATGGATTTCTTTTTTAGCAAACCCCCTCCCCCCACACACAGAGAGAGAGAGAGAGAGACAGACAGACAGACAGACAGACATACACACAGAGAGAGACACACACACACACAAACACACACACACACACACACACACACAGACTATTTGCCCTGCTTTTTAAAAACTTGCCACCAAAGCAAAATAACCTTAGAGTGCTCTCCAGCTCCTTGTCTTTTATATTCTGTGTGAGAACAAGAATAATTCAGTTACAAGTTCACTTTTCCCATTAGGCAAGTTACATTTTAATCAGATGTAACGTTTTTCTCAATGCAGAACACAATGGAGTATGAAATGTAACTCGCGGCATACACAGATAGTGATTTCTGCTCTCTTGCTCTTCAACCATTTCTCTCCCAGTCAGCGTTTATAAATCTTCGAAGACGCCAGTGATGACACTGGAGATTAGATGAACAGGCAGGATGCTTCCTGCTAATCCTTCTCTTCCTTTGTATATTTCTGATTTGCATGAGGAGGACAAGCGGGATGTACATTTTCATCTTTAGGTCTAATTAGTCCCCCCCCCCCCGAAATTCAAATAAATGGTGGTCACTTGTGATTGTAGATTAAAACTCTTCACCCGTTCTTTTTGTCTTTCACACAATCCCTGTCAGTCTGAAATGGTAGGCAAGAAAGGACCAGCTTAATGGAGATGCATCCAGCAAGTTTCTTTCCAATTTTTTTAATCTTCAAGCTCACAATGTTTGTGGGATTCATCTTTTGTCAAATTCTGGCTGAAGCTGGATCTAAAGAAAGCTTGGAGTAATTGTAACTGCCCTGACCCTGGGAATTGCAAAGAAGAGAGGAAGTCGGTTTAATGTTGGGTGCACTTTTCTCCAGTACATTGATTGCTAGGTGTTTGGATTATTGTTGTTTGTTTATCTCACTTTACCAAAATAAAATCAGTACTCAACTCCCTCCATATTTGGCTTACTGATGCTAAATCTTGTTCCTAAATAAAATCTAACTCCCTTGAGGTAGGGATCCCACTGTATTTTTGGTACTGTATTTTAGGCTGCCGAAAACAAATCCTGCACCTAAAGGTGGTCCTTGACTTATGACTGTAATGGAGCCTGGAATTTCCATTGCAAATTATAATGACATTAAGTTGTACCCACACGACTGACCTGATGTTATGACTTGGTCTGTAATGATTGTTGAGTAAACACTAAAGCTATCAAGCAAAAGGGATAATTGTTAAATGAATCAATGCAGCATTCTTAGGGATGGGCTTAAAAAAATCTATTTATATTTCTTTATCACATTTATTTGCCGTCCATCTTATGGTTCAAGGGACTCTGAAAGCAGCCCAAAAAACCAGTTTCTGACAAAAAAAAAAAAGCTCCAAGTGCCCCAAATGGATGCCACTGTTGAAACTTGGGAACCCAAAAAGTCCTTTGGGGGGAGGGTTTGTCATAACTCTGAATGATTGCTAAGTCACCAGTCATTAAGTGAGGAATACCTGTAATGGTTCAGGAAACTGGTCCAAAAATGATATTTGTCCTTATCCCAAAGATGCTTTCTCCAAAAGACAACTGGACTTGCTTGCTGTTTTCTTTTACTTTTAAACCTTTCGCTTTTCGTGGAAGAAGCTTCTTCAGTTCTAACTAAAGTTCTAACAGATCTGAAGAAGCTTCTTGGATAAAAAGTGAAACAGTTTCAAAGGGGGAAAAAACCCCAAGAAAGTCCAGTTGCCTTTTTGAAAATCATCTTTGGACAACCATGACTTGGATGATTGAGAATCTCTTTGGACATTTGCCCTTATCCTACCAACAGCAATCCCAGTCACCAGCTAATGCTGTACATATTTGGGGCTTAGAAATTTGAAGTCTGGAGTGAGTGAAGAATATAATGGCTGAGCATAGAGCAGAGCAGGGGTCTCCAATCATGGCAACTTTAGGCCTGGCAGACTTCAACTCCCTGGAGACCCCTGGATTAAAGAACAAGAAAGATCTGAGTTAACTTGTGGTTTAGTTTAGCGTGTTGTGCTTCCCAAGGTCTATAGGCAAACATTGACAAGTACAGAAACTCTGTGTAAAGGAAAAAAAAACACTAGCATTTCAAGATAAAAGAAGACTTTTCCTTGACATGCTAGTTTTGCCTCTACATAATGGCAAGCTTGGCATGGAAAGCTTGGTTCAGTAGTGTGGGAATCCAATTTGAAGTGGTATAGCCTGGCACAGGCTTAGAAGTGAGATAAATTTCTTAATGAATATTAATGGGCTTCCATTGTCTTTGTTAATAAGATTTCTGCTTCAGGGGCAGGTGGGTAGCCATCTACCCTCCTGTTTGATTTACGCTTTGTGCACGTACCAGGGGTAGGATTCCTCTCCTTAGTTGAGGGATTCCCAAGGGATTGGTTCAATTGTTATGCACAGATTGTGTTGCGTTGGAATTTGGAATTCTGTCAGTTAACAAGATCCAGTTGCCAGTTTAGAGGGTCCAGATCACACACTAGAAACTTGACAGCTAAAGGAGAAGAGGATGGGGTGGCAGCAGAGGGATAAAATTGCTGTTTGGCCCCAGGGGGACCCCAACTTCATCAATTCTCTGCATTTCCAGAAATATTTGCCCTAAATCCAGTGATTTCAAATGCTTTGTGTTGACTTTGGAGAACACAGCAGAGAGGCACTGCTCCAGAGGCAAATAATCACACATGAGGTAGCAGCTATTTGAAGGAAGAACCTAATACAGCTAAATGTTTTGGGGCTGTTTTTTTTTTTTTGTTGAATGAATAAAACATAAATAAGAATTCATGAATGGGGCTTACAGCAACTTACTCTCACCTTTTTTTCATTCCCCCCCCCCCAATTGCTCTGGTGACTTAAAAAGAAGACAAGACATGGAAGAACCCCTATTCAGCTAAATTTTTCTACTAAATTTCTGTTTCAGAAATTCTGTTAGCATCCTCAGCTGATTCTGATCAAGAGTTTTGTGTTGTTCTCAAGTGGCCCCCAAACTATCGTATATAATGCTTTCATTCAGAGGGTCTCCAAACTTGGCAGTTTTAAATCTTGTGGGCTTCAGCTCCCAAAATTCCTCAGCTAGCCATAGGAGTGGGCGTCCACAAGTCTTAAAGCTGCCTATTCGTTCGTTCATTCATTCGTTCATTCATTCATTCATTCATTCATTCATTCATTCATTCATTCATTCATTCATTCATTTTCTATCGGAAACCCCTACTTTAATTTATTTATTGATATTTATTTGTAGTTTATCTTTCTTAACCATTCATCTACCTCAGAGGGGACTCTGGATGTTGTAAAACATCATCATTAAAATTAAATATTAAAATCAGAATAATTTAGGCTTAAAAGTTTTTAAATTACAAAAACAACCTTATAAAAATGTCAGAAAGTAAAAAATTCTAAGATGGGGGATTAACAGTTGTTAACACAGGTGTGTGTGGGAACAATCAGCCCCACGGTTGTGTGGGGCTCTGTGTCCACTATAGTCCACTACCACAGCCACATTTTGACCCCATTGTGGAAGGTCAAAAATATTGGCAGCTTTTTTTGACCCAGGTAATGTGTTCTTTCAAACTCTCCCAGGTTGATGGGAAGACCACGTATCTTTTCACAGAGGTTTGCATCTGATTCCCAAAACATGTCAGTCTTCAAAATGAAATTAGGTTGAGGCAATCATCTAGGGCTGCAGTTTGACCATTTTGTTGAAAGGCCAAAATTAAAGTTGCACGCCTTGCCTTTGCTTATAAAAAAAACACCATTGCCATTACCTTTGCTATTCCCCTGTCCTAAGTTGGATTCCTTCCCAGTTTCCATTCCTGGTAAAATCCAAAGCTGTACGCTTAGTCCTGGACTTACGACCACAATCACACCCAAAATTTCTGTTGCCGAGCAAGACAGTTGTTGTTAAGCTTTGCCCCATTTTACAACTTTTCTTTTTACATTGGTAAGTGGATCACTGCAGTTAATTTAGTAACATAGTTGTTATTATTATTATTATTATTACCTTTATTGTCAGGGCACAACAATGAGATTGGCTGAGCCTCCCTTCAGGCACCTCTGCCCCAAATACAACTCACAGTGAGGACAGAAGTCTCTAACCCAGTCCCAATCTTATTATTGTTAAGTGAATCTGGCTTCTTCATCGGCCTTGCTTATCCAAAGGATTACCAGGTGATCATATGAGCCCAGGACGCTGCAACTGACATCACTACATGCCATTTTGTCCAATTGTCCGGATTTTGATCATGTGACCATGGGGACGTTACAGTGGGTTGTGAGTGAGACAAATGCTCCTAAGTCACTTTTTTCAGTGCTGTTGTAACTTCAAACGGTCACTAAACGAAGTGTCATAAGTCGGGGACCACCCATAATGTGCAGATAGTTGCAGCTTGCAGCATTGATTAGACGTAAGGCCACAGGTGATTACTGGTAGCTGAAGGAAGGGAGTGGCATCTACTTCAGTCTGTCATGATGCAAAGGACAGCTGTAAGGAGCAAATAATTTATATTTTCTCACAAAGGAGAACAGGTACAGCACCACAATTGAACTGTCTTTTTAAGAAAACAGGGAATGCCACGGTGGGATTTAATTTTGTGCCTGATTTTTGAATCAAAGAGCTGCTTTCCAGAACAATTTCCTGCCTTTGAATGACTGTTGGAACATTAATAGGCTGTTGCTGTGCGTTTCCTTGTCATTGCTAATATTTCTTTGACCAAAACTATTGAAGCAAAGAGAGGCTTTTTCCCCCTTTTTTTATTCTTTTACCTTCCTTCATAAAGGAATGGCTATTCTTTCTCTTTTGCTTTTTGTTTCCTCTCAAGGTGTGACGCATATCAAATTGATCACTGGGGGGGGTGGGGGTGGGGAAGAGTCTTTTAAAAATGTAGAATAATTTCTTCCTTTTCCTCCATTTCCTCTTGGCTGGGTATGTCGAGTGTGTGTGTGTGTGTGTGTGTGTGTAATATCCACACTTTGGTAGAACATCAAATGTTTGGCTCCGTATTATATCAAAGCTCGGGATGAAAAACGGTCCCTGACAGGCCTGCAAATGGTTTAGTTACAAGGCTTCTTGAGCCAGCTCTTATTTGTAAATGACAATTTTCTACAGCAAAATATATGCTTAGACTTCAGTTGTCAAGCTGTGGATGGCAGCCAGGAGAGGAATAATTGAATTTTAATGCCGCTCGGTTTTAAGGTGATTTTATATAAAAAGGAGTGAATTAAGTCACCGAAAGATGCTTAGGGTAGGGGGTTTGGTGGGGCAGGGAAGGGAAGGGAGATGACATCTCAGCCAACTTTTAATAGCGTTTGAAATTGGATGGTGTTTAATTTGTTCCATGCTCAGTCTGGCTTTCTTTTGTGGGCGAGGCTACTCATTGTAGCCCAAATGCAGTGCAGACCTTAAAAGTTGGAGTTTTTTTTTTGGGGGGGGGGTTTAATGTGTCTGCATCCAGGCATATGATTCGTCTCTGGCTGCAGAGATGCCTGCCAGCATTCCTTAAATCAGTATTTCTTCCTAGAGTGAAAAGAAAAACAGTAATATTTGAGTGATCAGAAGGTTTGAGAGCTTGAGGCTTTATGGGCTATGGATTTTGACTTTTCCCATCAGTCACATGTATGTGTAAAAGTTGGCTCTGACCCTTTTTTTTCTACAGGCCTGCGACCATTAATTCTGAGCAACTTTCTGTAATGAATTGACCCCAAGTCTTCTTGCATCTCAAGGCCCCAGAATTGAAGATGCATAATTCCCAAGTGTCCTGTTGATCTGCAAAGGGATGGATGGATGGATAAGGAAAATGCTGTCAGCCTAGTTGACTTAGACATTTGACAAAGTAGACCACGGTCTACTTCTTTATAAGACAGAACAATGTGGGATAGACAATACCACCATCAGATGGATTTGAAACTGGCTGACCAACTGCACCCAGCAGGCAAAATTTGTGGGAAAAACAAAAATCCCTCTTGTTTATTGTAAAAAACACTGGAAGTTTTTAAGAAGAGATTGGATAACCGTTTGTCTGAAATGGTGTAGAGTTTCCTACTTTAGCAGTGGGTTGGACTAGAAGATCTCCAAAGTCCCTTCCAACTCTGTTATTCTATTTTGTTCTGTTCTGAATGAATGAATGAATATAGGTAGTCCTCATTTAGCATCTGACCTGCATAGTGACCATTTGTGGTTACAACAATGCTGACCACTTTGTGACTAGTCCTTGCATTTGCAACCTTGACAGGAAGGTAAAGCAAAGGAAAAATGGAGTAAAATCACCAAATTGGGATGTTTCACTTAGCAGTTGCTTCACTTAATGAACATGGCTGGTCCCAAATGTGGTTGCTAAATGAGAACTACCTATACGTGCAAATATACATGCATACCTTCAAATTGCATATGCAACCACAAAAAGATTTGGATTTATCTTGACTAGAAGATCAGTTGTAGGACAGGCATGGACCAGTTTCAGCTGCATGTGTTTTTCTGTGTCACTTTTTCCCCTCTGCCAGCAATGTGTGTTGAGCACATCTGGATATACAGTCTTCAAGAGGAAAGGCAGATGCATTTTGATTCAGAGAGCCAAAGTCAGATGATGGCTACAGCTGCCACTTGGGTACCTTCGTGTTTGTGGGTGGGATGTGTTGCAATTTCCTTGCCTTTCAAAAATTGATAATTATCTGGGTTTCACCTGTATCTGCCAGGAACTTACAACTTCCTTCTAATAAACAATTTTCTTCTGCAACATCTTGGTTATGTCAGCAACTTTCTGATAAATGTGTTTCCATTTTCCTTGGCTTTGTTGTCAATTCTTTATCCTTTGCTCCAAAGTAGAATATAGAATTGAGCATATGTAGAGAGAGAGAGAAAAAAATCTGAAATTCAGCCGAAGATGTTGCTTTAATAACTATGTCTTTACCTTATATGGAGACTAAAACATACGAAGAATGGTTGCAGGAACTGGGCATGGCTAATCTAGTGAAGAGAAGGACCAGGGGAGACAGGATAGCAGTCTTCCAATATTTGAGGGGCTGTCACAGAGAGGAAGGGGTCAAGCTATTTTCTAAAGCACCCAAAGGCCAGAAAAGGAATAATGGATGGAAACTGAACAAGGAGAGATTCAACCTGGAAACAAGGAGAAATTTTCTGACAGTGGTTCTATCAACCCATGGAACAGAAGTTGCCCTTGGAAGTTGTGGGAGCATCATCACTTGAGATTTTCAAGAAGAGATTGGACTGCCATTTGTCAGAAATGGTGTAGGGTCTCCTGCTTGGGTGGGTGGTGGTTGGAGTAGATGATCTTCAAGGTCCTTCCAACTCTGTTTATCTGTTATCTACTGTTGAAAAATACAGGCAGTCCTTGACTTGCTTATTGATTGTTTAAAGTTACGACCTACCGGAAAAAAGTGAGCCACAACTTGGTTTAAGAGTTATTGGTGGTCATTAACCTATGATAGTTCATTTAGTGACTGTTCAAAGTTACAACAGCATTGAAAATAGTGACTTACAAGCTATTTTTCACACTTACAACTGTTGCAGCATCCCCATGGTTCTGTAATCAAAATTCAGATGCTTGGCACCTGATTCATATTTATGACGATTCCCGTGTCCTGGGGTTATTTGAGCACCTTTTATGACCTTCTGACAAGCAAAGTCAATGGGGAAAGTCAGATTTACTTAACAAAAGGTATTACTAACTTAACAACTGCAGTGATCCACTTAACAACTCTGACAAGTCATGTTGTAAAATGGGGCAAAATTCATTTAACAAATATTTTGCTTAACTACAACATTTGGGACTCAATTGTGGTCCTAATTTGAGGACTGCCTGTATCTTGTGTGTGATTCATCTCTTGATCCTTCCTTCAACTGGAAATAGCATTGCATCTTTAGTGGTTAACCATCTTGTCAACTCTATGAAATCCATAAAACTTAGCATTAAAATACCCAGCATAGAAGACAACATACGTTTTAAGGTCATGCATATTCATTTTTATGATATAACTGTCACCATTTTGGAAAAGACAATCACTTTTATATGAGAGTGAAGGTAGAAGGTCTCTGCTGAGAAGGTTCATATTACCTGCCGTCTCAAAGGAGTTTTTTTCAGGAGACAACTGGATTTTCTTGTTTTTTTCTTTTGAAGAAGTTTCAGTTCTCATCCAAGAATTTTTCTTCAGCTCTGACTGGATGGTGGGGAATGGAAGGATTTATACTCATTGCAGACAGATGGTCATTTGCATTTTTCTTTTCAGAGAGTCCTTGAGGCTGCTTGGAGGTTTGTCTATGTCTTCAGGGTCACTTGAGTAGTGCAAATGGGTGTCTTGTTAGCTGCAGGAGGTTTTCTGCCCTGCGTCCCTTCACTGTTGAAGACAGGCGCAGGCTGTTGGGGATGAGTCTGTGTTGTCTGCATTTTGGTCAGGCTGAAGAAGCTTCTTGGATGAGAAGAGAAACATCTTCAAAAGAAAAAACAAGAAATAGGGCAGAAAACACCTTGCAGCCGAAAAGGCTCCACGCCCATTTGCACTACTCAGGGGAGCATGAAGACAGAGATAAATCTCCAAGTGGCCTCAAGGACTCTCTGAAAGAATGCAAATGACCAGTCGTCTGCAAGGAATATAGATCCTTTTCTTCCTCACAATCCTGTCAGAGCCGAAGAAGCTTCTTCAAAAGGGAAAAAAAACCCCAAGAAAGTCCAGTTGCCTCTTGAAAAAGCTCCTTTGGGACAACCATGACCTGGATAACTGAGAAACTCCTTAGAAGATTATCTACAATCTAATGGATACTTGTATTCAAACATTAATACATACTGAATCATTGCCTGGTTTAATCAAGCATACATTTGGGGTTATTTGTTTACTTGTTAGTGTATTGATTAATTTTTCTAATTGATGGATTGCAGATCTGGCCTGTTCTAATTCAAAACCACTGTAATTTGGAATCTCAGCTGTCTTAAAATGTGTTATGTTATCCTTTGGGAAATGGTCTCACAGGAACAATTCGTAATTTGTTTGTCAATGAATTTTGAGATACTTTCCTCTTTCAAATGCACACGTGTGGTGCCCAATTGCAATTTGCCTGTAAAGAGGAAGGAAATAAATCTTAAAAGATGTAAAAAGTGAGGCAACCATTCTTTCTTTCAACCATCCCTCCCTAATGATTGCAAAGGAAACAGGTGGGTTATCATACCTCTATTTTGGGAGAGTTGTAAATTTCTGGAGACTTAATGCACAGTTGATTACAGGTGAGAGGGTTGAAAAAGTGTCTCTGTACACCCTCCACATTTGGTAGGGAAGGATTCTTTTTGAACTTTGAGAACAGAATGTGATCTATGGCTAAAATGGCATCAGGAGGCAAGGTGTGGCTCTGGAAAGCTAACCCAGGAAAGATTATTATTCAGACAACTCCCTGCCTAAATACAAGTTAGAGTCATAAATTGAGCCTGTAATTTTGGTCGTAAGTCATGACGGTCGTAAAACCATCTCCATGTGGCCATGACCGATTTTATGACCTTTTTTTACAGTGGTCATTAAGAAAATCCTGCGTTAAGTGAATGCCACAGTCATTAAGCAAACCCATTTTCACTCTGGAGTGGGTTTTGCCAGAAAACCAAAATTAATACTATTTACTAAAGCCAGTTTGAGCTAGTGGTTAAGGCACCAGGCTAGAAAGCGGGAGTCTGGGAGTTCTAGTCCCGCCTTAGGCATGAAAGCCAGTTGGGTGACTTTGGGCCAATCACCAGGAGGCGGTGAGTTCTAGTTCCGCCTTAGCCATGAAAACCAGCTAGATGACTATCTCTCAATCCAGCCCACCTCACATGTTTATTGTAAAGAAAATAGGAAGAAAGTGTGTTGGATATGTTCACTGCCTTGAGTTCATAAAATAATAAAGGCGGGATACAAACAAGTAAAATAATAAAATACAATGCAACAAAAAATGAAAATGGGGCGTTAAAAATGACTGTAAATGAGGCCCATTGCAAAGCACTCAAAATGCAATTTGTGTGTGTGTGTGTGTGTGTGTGTGATGTTGAACTTTGGGTCATAAATCCCCTTTTCAGAATCCATAGTAACTTTGAACAATTGCTAACTAACTAGTCATAAGTCGAGGACCAGCTGTAGTAGTCCTTTATAGATTTTCCAATTGAAGTGAGCCACTGGCTCTTCTATGTGGAAGAAATCAGTTCTGTAGTTACCCAAAGGCACTTCTGATTGTTGTCTCAGCATCTTCAGTGGACTTTAGTATTGAGTTCCAGAATGTACCAAGCACGTAGGCCTCCAAAGGGCCGGTTTTGGCAAGTCTCGAGAGACGCATCTACCAGAGAACTGGTCAAAGGAGTGATGTTGCCATTGGAATCCAGGTGACATTCTTAATCTTATGGTAAGAGTCAAACGCATGGAAGCTGAATATGGTAGAGAACCAACCTAGAATCATTAATCAATGGAATGACTTGATTCCAGAAGTTGTGGGCGCTCCCGCACTGGAGTTTTTAAGAAGAGATTGGACAAACCATTTGTCTTTCCTGCTTGAGCAGAGGGTTGGACTAGAAGACCTCCAAGGTCCCTTCCAACTCTGTTATTCTCTTTAGGGTGCTCATCATTTGCCAGCTGGAATAGAATAGAATTATTTATTGGCCAAGTGTGACTGACACACAAGGAATTTGTCTTGGTGCAAATGCTCTCAGTGTACATAAAGAAAAGATACATCCATCAAGAGTCAAGCATCCTCAGGTACAACACTTAATGATAGTCACAGGGTACAATAAGCAATCAAATCATACTAAGAAAGAAACAATATAGATCGTAGAGTATATGAATGAAGTTTTAGTATGAGTGGAATCTTTTTGTGGATTAAACACATTGAGAGCCTTCGTTCACAAGTGGATAAAATGCTAACATGTTTTCGGTACACTAACCAAAGGGTGAGAAAGGCTCCCCCAAGGCCTAGCCCCAAACCAGTTGTTTGTGCACCATTCAGGTTTTCCAAGGGCACCAAGGACGCTTCCTGTCCAGTGGTATAGACCTGGGAGTCCTCCTTAGTTGAAGATTGGAAAGTTCTTTGCCAGAATATCATCCATTCAAGCTAAAATCTTCTAGCAATAATCCCGTTTCCAGGCATAAGAATAATGTTTTCATTGTCAGCTTCGCCTCCTGCTTGCTTCGTACCTCCCACTCCAAACTGCCTAAGCCACAATTGAGATACTCTCACAAAAGCTACTTTTTAATTGATCCTCAGAGAGTAAAGGAGCACTCCTTCACGCAGTGCAAGTCACAACACATTTGCCGCTGTAACCAAAAGACACTCCAAGTTGCTTTCAAAACCATTTAAGGTTTTCCTGCAAACCTTGAATGATTTGGGCCATTGTTCTTTCTACTCAGCCCTGTGTTCGGCCCGCCCCTCCTCTCAGAAATCCTTTGAAAGCCAAAAGGGTTTGGGCACAGGTATAGAGGGGTGTGTGTGTGTGATTTCCGTGCTAGAGATTTAAGTCTGCTTCTGTGCAGAGCAATAATTCAGAAATGTCCAAAATAGTATCCCTCAGATCCTTGCACACCTGTCAGACTGCACCTTCTGCAGCCATCGCCACGACAGGTAGTTCTCTCACTTGCAACAGATCTGTTTAGTGTCCATTTGGATTTAACAACGGCACTGAAAAAAGGTGGCTTATGACCGTTATTCACCCTTGTGACCATTGCAGCAATCCCACAGTAACATGATCAAAATCCAGACATTTGGCAACTGGCTCATATTTAGGACAGTTGCAGTGTTCTGGGATCATGTGATCTCCTTTTGCGACCTCCTCATGAGGAAAGCCAATGGTGAAGCTGATTCACTTAACAACTGGAGGGATTCGCTTAACAGCGATGGCTAGAAAGGTCGTGAGGTATTGCCAGCGTGATGGAAGCTGTGGATTTTTTCAGGGTGGGGAGATGTAATGACAGCTGTAAATGGCCTTGGGAAACAGGAGGAAGAGCCACAGACTAGACCAGGGGTCTCCAATCTTGGCAACTTTAAAACCTGTGAACTTCAGCTCCTAGAATTCTTCCGCCAGCTTGTTGGCTTAGGAATTCTGGGAGTTGGTCCACAAGTCTTAAAGTTGCCAAGGTTGGAGACCCCTGGACTAGACAACATTCAGATAAGAGGCAGTTGAGTCTTCAGAAGGAACGGGGGCATGGCAGACACCTCAGAAGGGACCCTCCCTAGTTGCTTAGACTGCAAAGGTGAGGCGAGAGAGAGAGAGAGGTGTACTTTCAGTCTTGCAAGATTCTGTTAAGGTAACCTGACAATAAAGATAGAGCTAGTATTTCTGGAGGTGCTTCTTGTTTGGATGTCCCCACAAGGTAGCCAAGGATTGCTGTTCTCGACCCTGGGGAGAGAGCACAGCCTCTGCCCTCAAAACAAGGAACCCCCCTACAACTATACTTTTATAAGGCAAGCCATTCCTCATAGGTTCTTGTCAATTGTAGCTTAAGTTCCCCTCCCCGCTTTAACCATTCTTCAGAATTTTTTTTATTTTAAAACCAATAAAGGAGAATATTTGTAGCTCAGGGTTGACAGGAGGAATCCTTGGTGCTCTGTGAGCTTGGTTGTTTTCTTGCAGACATTTCCTTACCCAAAATAGGTAATCTATGCTGGTTACCTAGTTTGGATAATGAAATGCCTCTCTTTTTTTTTTTTAACCTCCATTTTTCATCTGTTTTTATTGCCTGTGGTGTCGTGAACTTCATCATCCCAAAAAGAGAGACATTGAAAGAGCGCCACAATTTTTTATTTTTATTTTTATTTTGGCCTCAGGTTAATACTTTATAAATATTAGTTCCTTGCAAATTCTTTGCCATCAGGAAACCACCTTCCCTATGTGTTTCCTAGGTTTCTGAGACCTGCAAAAAAAAAAAAAAAATTATCCTTATGCTTTATGCCTCTTAGGTTCCACTTGGAGGCTGTATCCCAGGGCTATTTTGCAGGCCCAAATTGATCAAATACTGCACTTGGAGTATTTTGAACATGTTAGAGGATTATGAGAGAGTAAAATGAGAATTAGGATGTAATTGCTCACTTCCTACATTTCTTCTCCTTTGTGGCTGGTGCAGGAGAATTGGCAGCAGGTTTGGTGGAAGTATCCTTTTGATTAGGTTAACAACTGCAACCAGAGAAACAATCCTCCAAGCAGAAAAATAGTACCGGTGGTCCTTGACTTACGATGGGTTGCTTAGCGACCTTTCAAAGTTAGATTGGACCTACTAACAACTCAGATTTGAAGTTCCAACGGTTGCCCCCTTGGTTAGGTGACTGAACTTCGGGTGGGCACAGGAACTGGGGCACATTTACAACCCTTTGCAGCATCCCATGGTCATGTGCGGTGGTGGTATGCTACCGGTTCAGCCCTGTTCATCTGAACCAGTGGTAAAAATCACGACTGATTCAGCTGAACTGGTAGTAAAAAAAAAAGGCTCTGATCAGCTGACAGGAGGGGAAAAAAAGCTTCCGGCAATCAGAAGATAAAAGACTGAAAAGCGCATGGGAGGGTCGTTCCTAGCTTTTCGTTTCTTCACCCTCTCAGCTGATTGGCTTGCTAGGGATGCATGTTTTAGAGGTGCACATGTGCGCGATCACCCACCAAACCGGTAGCGACTAAGGTAGGATCCCACTACTGGTCATATGGCCACATTTTATGATGGTTTTGTCGAAAACTGGCATTTACTTTTCGATTTGCCGAAAACTGCATCCATGTTGGTTCACTTAATAAGTCAAAGCTCAATGAAATGACTGCTGCGAAAAAAAAAGCTTGCAAAATCAGGTGAAATCACATGATTGACCTGTTTTACAACCATCAGAGCTTATGACCATGGTAGGCAGCTCCATTAGGGTCGTAAGTCAAGGACTATCTGTTGGGGAAGGATTGGCACCTTTTTCCTTATTCTAGTTTTCTGCTTGACATGCTTCCCACTTTGACCTTCCATTCTTCTGTCAAGCATGGGAAATCAGGAGTCAAGGCAGTTCAAATTAATACAGGTTTATTGCATACTAATGCTGTCTACAAGAATCTGAACTACTTACAGTCAAATCAGATTTGTGGTAGATAAGGATCAATGGAATTAAAGGTGGGCTGGATTTAGGTATCTTGTGGGTGCAAAGGGACTTGAGACTTATGATGTGTTTGACTCCTCCCTCAGGCTCGGCCTGATCATCCCCTATATTCTTCTTGCGATCTGAAAGCGCGTACTATAATTTAGTCCCACCATTGCAAATAAACCAGGTGCATTCATCTGCAAATCTCGTAGGCCTTGAATTTATCTGAAATTGTAGTAGAGTTCACTTGGAGAGCAAAGGCTAGAGCAGGGTAGTGGTATACATATGGGAGGGGGAAGGCTGCCTGCAAAATAGTCAGCACCCAGGCTGCTGTTGCCCTGTCCCTTTAAGACCTCTCCCTTGCCAGCAGAGCAACTGGTGGCTATAAAGGCTGAGCAGAAAGGCAGCTGGGTGTAGTGGTGATGGAGTGTGAGGGCAGGTGGTTTATGAAAATAAAGCCTGAAGCACCCTGAGGTGGAAATCTCCAACTTGGCAATCTTAAGACTTGCGGAATTCAACTCCCAGAATTCCTCAGCCACAGTTTTGAAGTCCACCAGTCTCAAAGTTGCCAAGGCAAACAGAAAGAGATACTGTTCTCTACAGTACAACTCACAAGTAGTGGTAGTGGAGAAGCAGCAGCAGGAGCTGTAGTAAAACTGGAGTAGTGAGCAGTGAGTACGACTCTTGGTGTGCTTATGTCTAGTTTAATGAAAAGAAAGATTAGGGGTGTGTGTGTGTGATATGATAGCAGTCTTCCAGTATCTCAGGGGCTGCCACAAAGAAGAGGGAGTCAAACTATTCTCCAAAGCACCTGAGGGCAGGACAAGAAGCAGTGGGTGGAAACCTATCAAAGAAAAAAACCAAAGTAGAACTAAGGAGAAATTTCTGAGAGTAAGAGCAATTAATCAGCAGGATGGCTTGCTTCCAAAGTTGTGGGTGCTCCATCACTGGAGGTTTATCGGAAGATATTAGATAGACATTTATCTGGAATGGTATAGGGCAGGGGTCTCCAACCTTGGCTCCTGGAAGCCTGGCGGACTTCAACTCCCAGAGTTCCACAGCCAGCAAAGCTGGCTGTGGAATTCTGGGAGTTGAAGTCCGCCAGGCTTCCAGGAGCCAAGGTTGGAGACCCCTGGTATAGGGTCTCAGGCTTGAGCAGGAGGTTGGACTAGAAGATCTCCAAGGTCCCTTCCAATTATTACGTTGTTCTGCATTCTGCATTCTGGTTGTGTGTTTGTTGCCTAGAGATAGGGTTTTGGAGCCCATTGACCTGGATGTCCTGAAAAGAACCCGTGAGAGCGTAGTAATGCAACTTTTTGTCCCCATTTTGCACAGAGTTGACCAACCTTTTGCCAAAGATGCAATAGCTAGTGTATCAAATATGGGTTGGGGACTGGGGTGCAGATCCCTGTTTAATCAAGAAACTGCAAGCCAGATTCAAATGTACTTCATTAGCATAAGATGATGAGGGGGAACAAATATGGTTTAGGATTGCCTGAGGTGTATGATGTAATTAAATCACGAGCTTCTGTGGATGTCAGTAAATACAACAAAGAATTATCACAACCCATCACTGGAGATAGAAGTCCATTCTCATATGTTTTCTACATTTACAGTTGCCTAGTGTTATGATGGGGCAGTTTCTGAAGTTAAAATGATTGGATATGTTTGGGTTATGAATGGGGTCTTCCCAGCTTGATCCTATCCACACAGGATTGGCTCTAAGAGGATCTAAGTGCATTAAAATGCATTTTATGAGTTCCAGGTATCTGAAGTCCAGAAATATTACCTGTCACATATCACCCTGACCATCACGGGAGACTTAGTTTGAACTTGCTTGTGGTCACGCTACAAGCCATGTTGAACTGGGGCTGGGAGGCATGCCAACGAAACTGCTTCAGAATGAAAACCTGTATTGAAAGGAAATGGGCAACGGGATTGGAATGCCCAAATCTTATTATCGAAAACTGTTAACCAAGTAGCATCTCTTTGAATTGAATTGAATGTCCTAAATCAGAGGAGGGCAACGGGCACTGTTAGGACCTGTGGTCTTTAACACTCAGAATTCCTGAGCTAGCTATGCCGGCTGGCTTAGGAATTCTGGGAGTTGAAGCCCACAGGTCATAATGGGTCCATAGTTGCCCATCCTATATATTCCTTTTCAGCAGAGGAGATGAATTGTTGTTAATGGGATTAAGCATAGCCTTGGAAAAATATACCTGGGGCAGACCTTGTGCTGGGATAATCTGGAATAATACCCTTTCCCCTCTTTTTAAACTTTTTTTTACAGATGGTCACAAGAACAAAGAAAATATTTGTAGGTGGATTATCGGCTAACACGGTAGTGGAAGACGTAAAGCAGTACTTTGAACAGTTTGGCAAGGTAAGGTCTGATGTGGTTGAACACAACACCCTTCTTTTTTTTAAATGACTTTTTAATGACCTGGACTCCTCTGCAGCTTGTTCTCTCAGAATTAATTTGTGTATCTCTGTGAATGTCTGTAGGTTAAGATGTGCCCACATGAAGAATACCAATGTGATCATTTCTCCTGATTTAAGATTCTTATGTCAGCGGCCTTTGTGGTAAAGTGAGCATTTGCCCATAGAGATGTGTATATATGCACACCCTGCATTAAACTGGTGCTTTGCTGCCTATTTCTCAGTCTTGACTCTGACCGTCTGAAACTTAGCACACAACTCTGCCCTCTGCAAATACCAAATGTCTCTACCTGTTGAACTTTCTGGCTTTTTTCCTTGTGAAGTTAGTGACTTAAGTACATCACCGGCATGGTCAATGGCTGCAAATTACACTTAGGGTATGCTTGATTTTGGTATTCTGTATATAGAATTGAATTTCCTTCTGTGGTGTTTCTTTCAAGAGATAGATATTACACTGCATGACAGACAGATGGACAGGCATACGTATCTCCTAGCATCCTATTGTTTCACTAGCTCCATTGGAGAAGCTGTTCCTCAGAGAAATCTAATATTTCTTCTTTTTTGGGATCTTATCCAACAAACCTCAGGTTCAACTGATAAGGCTGCATAGGTTATACTGCAACCTTTTTCTTCTTTTATTTTTAAGGCGTGCAACAGCTGCTGATAAAACAGTATAATGATATCTTGATGCCTTGTCCCTTTCGAACTGTTCTAACAAAACCCATAACAATAAGAGGCCAGTCAACTGGCATTTCTCCAGCTTTTGTCCACTTGGGTTGGAGTCCTTCTCCATGTTTGTCAGAGGTGATGGATTTCAAGGCTGCTGTCTTTTGTCAAAGATCCTCTCTGCCAATGTGACAGAAGAACAATTGTCTGTGTGCCAAAAGTTGGAGAGCACATCGATAGCTGTTTTTTTCTAACTCGGTAACTATAAGATCTGTAGACTTCAACTCTCAAGAAAATCTGGCTGGGAATCCTAGGAGTTGAAGTCCACACATCTTAAAAGTTGCTAAGTTTGAAGAACGCTGGTCTACATGATATGTCTCCAATTTGGCCCTTCAGGTTTTCCATAGATGCACCCGCATTGTTTCTGTAATTGAGTCCCTCCTCCTGTCTGCTAGTTCTACTCCTTTTTCTATATTTGACAGCAGGATAGATTTCTATAAAGAAATTGTATTTTTTATATTTTATCATGGTTTTGGCATGGCTCATGTTAAGTGCATTGGGGCTTGTGCAGGAAATTTGTTGCAATATTTTGCTCCATATCATTGGAATGGTAAGGTGGTATCATTTTGGATGAATGGTGTTGAACCACCCTTGATTTCAGTGCCTCCCCCACTCCCACAAAAGGAAGGGAGGAATATCAACATTACTAAGGACCACTTCATTCTAGGAATATTAACTTACAGGTAGTCCTAGACTTATAACCATAATTGGAACCAAAATTTCTGTTGCCAAACAAGGTGGGATAAGTGAGTTTCGCTTGAGTTAATGATCTTTTTTTAGCCACGGTTATTAAGCAAATCCAGCTTTCCCCATTGACTTTGCCTGTTGGAAGCCAGCTAGGAAGTCACAAATGGTGATCCCATGACCCTAGGACACTGCAACATTTAAATAGATGCTGGTTGCCAAGCACCCAAATTTTGGTCCTTTTTATATATATAAAACCACACAAGTCACTTTTTTCAGTGTTGTAATTTTGAATGGTTCCTGAAAGGAAAGTTGTAAGTCAAGGACTACCTGCACTAAAATTTTGTCAGTTATGAGTTGGTCAATACCTGTTACACGGAAGTGCCATCAGTCCTGCCTTAGACTTTCCGGTCTGCAGTTTTGTGTTGATCACCCATTTCCGTGGTATTTTACCAAAGAAGCTTCCCTATTTGGACGTAAGTTTCTGAAAGCCTTGTTTTGAATCTACCTTTTTATTTGTGGTGGGGAAACTTTTTAATAGTTATTGTTCTAGATTGATAGTTGTTTTGTCAACCGTTGATTTTATTTTATTTTTTTCCCGATGATAATTCCGATTCCGACAGGGAGATGTTTACAGCCTGCTGAGCCCTTTATTAAAGGATTGTGTCAGGGTTTTGAATGTTTCTTCCTTAGTTATTGTCAAATCTGCCAAACTCCTCCGTCTAGTTTTGAAGTTAATAACAGTTCTGATGCATGCATGTTTCTCTGCTTCTCGCATGCACCCTTGAGGAATCAGTTTTGTTTTGCCATCTGGTGGCTTCATGCTGAGTCAATAAAGATAGTTTGGTGCCCTCTTGATTTTTCTCTTGCTTCCTCAATGTTCGAAGGCTCCTTTTCTTGAAAAACCCAATTATTCCTTTTTTAAAAAATCGATACCCAAAATTGATACCCAAGCCAAGAAAACCCAAATGAACGGGCTCTGCTTCATCTCAAATTTTCATGCAGCTCTCAAAGGTAATATAAATTTAATAAAATAAATAAAATCTAAATGATGGCTGCCATCCAAGTGCCCCAGCCTTCGTTCATAAATTGCTGACTGTCATGATTTATTCTGCGGAACAGTGTACACACTTGGGAGTAAGTCCCACTGATATTAATGTGGCTTTCTTTCGTGTGGACGTGCATCTGATTAAGTTTAGATGCACACATGAATAAAGATATTAATCCCAGGGAAATGTTGTCTTTAGATGATGCCTGCTTGTGCTGTAGTAACATTTCTCTCCCCAGAGAAATTGTAAGTTGATTTGTGCCACCTGCAATTTTTACAGGCTGAGTAGTTAAAAGTTATAGAGCCTGACAGAAAGTTCTCCCTTCGTTGACTGATTACTTTTCCACACAATCATAAAGCATTTAATATAACTTTAACAGAATAACAGAGATGGAAAGGGCCCTTGGAGGTTTTCTAGTCCAATCCTCTGTTCTAGCAGGAGATCCTATACCAGTGATGGCTGACCTTTTACATACCTGCACCTATAATGCAATGCAGGCATGGACCCCCCCCTGCTCTTCCCTGCCTCCCTGCACATGTGCACGCATCTTCCGCGTGTGCCCTGCCCCCCCCCCATGCGCAGCAGATACCCGAAAATCTGGCGGGAGGCGTGCGTGCATATACAGTGGAACTGAGCTAGGCAATGGCTCGCATGCCCGCAGAGATGGCTCTGCACGGCACAGGTTCGCCATCATGGTCCTATACCATTCAGGAGAAATATTAGTCTGACCTCTTCTTAGAAATCTCCATTGTTAGAGCACCCACTGCTCCTGAAGGCAAGCCGTTCCACTGATTAATTGTTCTCATTGTCAGGAAATTAATTGTGTCTTATTAAAAGGCGGGTTATTAAACTGCATGTGAGGGGGCACACTCATCATTGCTAGATGTGAATCTAAAAAAAAAAATAAAGAGGCGCCTGCCTGCTCTCTGGAATTTCCTTTGGGATTCAATCCATAGTTTCTTAGTTGAAGCCCAAGAAAGTCAACATTTGGTATATTATGGTCTCTGCCATTCAGGGCTCTTAAGGAGCATTCCCTGCCCAAACAAAGGACATGAGTTTTCACTGCTCTGGTCTAGAGGTGGGGTGTGTGTGTGTGTGTGTGTGTGTGTGTGTGTGTGTGTGTGTAGAGGTCCTTTTGCAACAAATTTGGGAATCTCCAGGAGTACTTAGATTTTTGCAACATTCCCCTTGTGAAATATAACGGAGTTACGTGCAATGTAGGTAAAATACAGATCCTTTTTTTTCATAAAACGGGAAGTAGTATCTCCAATGTCTTGAAATGCCCTGCTTGCTTTTCCAAAACTCTGCTGAAAGTAACTCGGACTTGGAGTTTCTGGAGACTCACAATTTAGACTTTATATATGTACGATGAGTGGTGTAATTAGATGTGAAGACTTCTGCTTAGTCACTGGTTTACCCTAATCCGGCTTTGGCTTTTCCCAACAACAAAGTGAGCTTATTTTCTTAAGCTGAAACAACTCAGCTGCCTTTGTTCCTGCCTTTTTATTGTCTCATTCTTTCATTCTGTTTTCCTGCCAAAAGTTTTGTTTCATTAGGCTTACCAGTCATTTCCAATTCAGTGGGCTGCTACAATGGGGCCTTTATGTACCTCCGGGCGGCCTTACTCCCCCCTTTTCCCGCCCTCCCAGTCTTTCTGCGTTTGTGTCAAGATAAGAATGTTAACTGCAGAACTTGTTTTTACTTTTCATATTAAAATTACCCAGGTCAGCTGATTTTGAACAGCAAGGTATTCTACTGAAGTATTATTGAGAAATGCCATTTAGGACCTAGTGAGGTTAAGCCCTGGTCCATTGTGAAATTAGCTGGGTTCCAGGTTTGTTTTGTAACTGTAATTGGCGATTTATTTTGTTCCAGTCACGCAGAATTTTCTGAGATGAAGATCTGTGGTTGGCTTTAGCAGAAGTGGGCTTCCAGATTACGAGATTTATCATTTTTTCACTCTATGGAACTGCACAGAGCTATACATCTGGATTTTCTGGATCTTAAAAAAGATATTTTTTAAGGCAATGGCAATGGGGTATACCCTACATCAGGGGTCTCCAACCTTGGCAACTTTAAGACTCGTGGACTTCAACTCCCAGAGTTCCTCAGCCAGCTGGCTGAGGAACTCTGGGAGTTGAAGTCCACGAGTCTTAGAGTTGCCAAGATTGGAGATCCCTGTCCTATAATACAGGTAGTCCACGACTTACAACCATATTTTTTGTGACCATTCAAAGTTATGGGACTGAAAAAAAAAAAGTGCCTTCGTTGTTACATTTAGGGACCATTGCAGCATCCCCATATGATCAGCATTTGTGACTTTCCCAGGTGGCTTCCAATAAACAAAGTCAGCGAGGTGGGTGGGTGGGTGAAAGCTGGATTTGTTTAATGGCCACATGATTCACTTAACAACTTAGTGATTTGCTTAACAACCGTGGCAAAAAAGGTTGTAAAACTGGGATGGAGTCACTTAACAAATGCCTTGCTCGACAAACCAAAATTCTCCTCCTAATAGTAGTTGTAAGTCAAGGACTACCTGTTCGGTACTGTCATTTTGTAGTATTAGGCAATTCAGGTTCTTCCTACTATAACTCAAATGGTTGAAAAACGTGATTGGCCATAAGATCTAAAAGCTCTCTTTGCCTTTGACTTGCAGTTCAGCTAATCAATTATTTGTAATATTTAATATGAGAATAAAGGTCAATGTTTTTGTGTGTGTGTGTATCCTACATCTTCTGAATGTTCCTTGAAGCTTTTAATGCAGGAAGCAAAATATTCCATGGAGGAATTGAAGTCAAAATCCAATAGTAAAACTGAAAAGTCAGGCAATTTAAATCCCCACCTTCATATTATAGCTATAATTTAGCTAAAGAAAATCTACACAGGTTTGTCCTTCCATTAAAAATATTAATCTGTTTTACATGAAGAAATTTGATACACTCTAAATAGGGATATCAGTCTTGAAATAATATTCATTTTACATTTATCTTTCCTCATAAACCGAGTAGGCTTTTTAGCCATCTATTTTATTTTCTGAAGTAAAAGTGAAAAACACCTTAAGAACTATTTACAAATATATTTTAAAAAAATTGAAAGAACAATTTATATTTTTTTTTGTAAGTTTTATTTGAGTTTTCACAAAAAGAAAAAAATTACATAAAACATCTTTTTTTAAAGCAGCATAATCCCGGGTTACATTTCTTCGGACAGACGCAAATTCAGGTTCATGCTCATTTTTATATTCTATTCATATCTTATTACTATTTTACATTTTCTACATAGCTTCTTGATTTTGCTCCCCCATTAATTTTGCTCGTCAGGTGGTTGCAAAAGTTGATCACATGACCCCAGTCACTGCAACCGTCATAAATATGAGTCAGTTACCAGGCGTCTGAATTTTAAACATGTGACTATGGACATGTTGCAACTGCCATATGAAAATGGTCACTAAACGAACTGTGGTAAGTCAATTACCTGTACTCCCCCTATATTAACACAAAATAAAGAAATAACACTGGTGAAAGGGTTTGAGGGGGGCCGCTGACTGCTGATAGTCTCTCTATGGCCCATTATATTTACATATCCTGCTTTTTGAGGGTGGGAATGTAAATTGTCCAGTTGCCCTTGAAGACTTAGGTATTTGGAAGCAAAACAGTGTTTAAATGAGAAGATCTGCGTTGATCCATCTTTCATGAAATAAAGAAACCTACAGCATAGAATAACAGGATTGGAAGGGATCTTTGAAGTCTTCTAATCCAAACTCCTGCTTAAGCAGGAGACTATACCATTCTGGACAAATAGCTGTCCAGACTCTAATTGAATACTCCCAGTAATGGAGCACCCACAATTTCTCGAGGTAAGCTGTTCTGCTGATTAATTATTTTCACTGTCAGGAAATTTCTCCTCAGTTCTAGATTGGATCTCTCTTTAATGATCTTCCACCTGCTATTTCTTGTCCTGCCTGAGGTGCTTTGGAGAATATATTGGTCAACCCTCTGTTCTCTATGACATCCTTTCAAGTATTGGAATACCATTATGATTGTCACTCCTAGTTCTTCTCTTTATTAGACATACCTAGTTCCTGAAACTATTTCTGAGCCACGGTGGCGCAGTGGTTAGAGTACAGTACTGCAGGCTACTTCTGTTGACTGCCGGCTGCCCGCAATTTAGCAGTTCAAAATATCAACGGGCTCAAGGTTGACTCAGCCTTCCATCCTTCTGAGGTGGGTAAAATGAGGATCCAAATTGTTGGGGGCAATAATGCTGACTCTGTAAAACCGCTCAGAGAGGGCTGTGAAAGCACTGTGAAGTGGTATATAAGTCTAAGTGCTATTGTATTTCTAGGCAGGTTCTCTCTCCTTGATTAGTTTCCATCCATTGCTTCTTGTTCTGCCTTCTGATGCTTTGGGGGATAGGTTGGCCCACTCTTCTTTGTGGCAGCCCCTCAGATATTGGAACATTGCTGTCATGTCATCCCCTCAGTTCTTCTTTTCATTAAACTAGTCATACCCAATTCCTGCAAACATTCTTCATATGTTTTAGCCTCCAGTCCCCTAATCATTCTTGTTGCTCTTCTCTGCACTCTTTCTAACATCTTTTTGGTATCATAGTGACCGGCAGCGGACACATTATTCCAAATGTGGTCTCACCAGTGTAATATAAAGTCGTGCTATCACTTCACATGTTTGTGAAATTATCCCTAATAATCCATAATGATTGCACTTGTGGTGTTAATGCCCCTGTTGAAATTAGTCTTGCCTCTTTTGCTACAAAATTTGTTAAAACCAAATGTTTCTGGGTAGTAATTGGCAGTTAGCCTGCTGTTGCCATCGATTATTTATTATTTTGATTAATGAGAGAGCCAGCAATGTTATTCTTATGATCTGATTGTTTTTTAAATCATAAATATATATAATATTTATTATATTAATTTGGGCATGGGTGTTTTAATTGGTTTATTGTTATTTATTGCTTGGTTGTTTTAATTGTTGATTTATAATTATAAGCTGCTAGGAGTTCTTGAGAAATTTAGCAGTACACAAAGGAGATGAATGAATGAAAGATTAATGAACACATTCCTGAAGAATTGTTTCAAGGCAACCCTGTTGCCTTTGAGGGCTTTTTTCTCTTCCTTCCTTTCCTCACTGAGAAGGGCCTACTTAACTAGCAATGTACTCTTAGTTTGTGAAGAAGGTTGTAATAATACAGAGATTACTATGGGACATATGACATAGCAATTGGTCTTGAACCAGTGAATTAAAATGGTGGGGTCTTGGGTGCTCTCTGAGCTTGGCTGTCATTAAATTTATTTATTTAAACAAACAAACAAATCTAAATTTATTAACCTAGTGCATGTGTCCTCACTCAGTAGAAGAAAAAAATCTGCAGATCAGGAGGGGGATACATGCCCAATTTGCATATTTTCTCCAGTTTGGTTTTCTCCTCACGTTGTTTTCCCATTTCCCCAATCCCTGGAAGAGGACAGTTGACCATACTGACAGGGAATAAAAAGCATTGAAATACAGCAACGTTATGGAACCAAGATCCTTGGCTCTGCAAAGTAGATAAAAAAATAAAATAATCATAATAATTTGAAACATCTTGTTTGGAAAGCCTTGGTAGATGTATAGATCTGGCTTTTATTTTATTCTCCCCAAGAATAGATGGAAAGCAGCCCATTGACAGATAATGTATTGTATGACTCCTTGGTTTTTTGAAAAAAATAAGATGGAAAAAAGTCCGTTTCCCAAATCAAACGTTTCTTACTATTTTATTATATTTAAGGAGGACATTTGGAGTCCAGGTTCTCCGAAGAGCAAGGAAGTGTTTCAAACACCTGTGAAAGACTAATGTTCTTCCGCTGTGAGAGGAGCATGTGGAGAAAAATGTGGTATTACAGAAAATGGGGCATAATGGTGCTTTTTTCCCCACATGCTGCAAATCAATCATTTTGGTGGCCTATTCAAGTGTTTCTACACACAGAGAAAGAGAGACCTTCTACCTAGAAGACTATTGTCTGTACCTAGAAGGTACAGCCAACTTCGTCTTCCCTCAGGAAGTTGAGTGCTGCTTCATTTGGGACAACTGAGAAGTTGTCAATACAAGAGCAAATATATACAAGAGCAAACCATAGATACAAATTCAAGGTTAATCACACCAAATTAGATTGCAGGAAATATGACTTCAGGTAGAGTATTCTGGAATACTCTACCTGACTCTGTGGTTTCTTCCCCACACCCCAAAAACTTTAACCTTAGACTGTCTACTGTTGACCTCACCCCTTTCCTAAGAGGTCTGTAGGGAGCGTACATAAGCGCACCAATGTGCCTATCGTCCATGTCCTATTGTTTCTTTTTATTTCTTATATGTACCCATTTCATGTATTCATAACTATGTTTCTACTTATACCTATTATCTTGTAAGCAATTGACAAACCAAATAAGTAAAAATTAAAAAGTTGTTTTATTTATTTAGAAAATTTATATGGTCGCCCAATTCTCAGTTGACTCCAAGTGGCTTACAGGAATAAAACTCCGATACAAAACCCAATAACTCCTCATTCCCCAAGTGACCACAGTCAAGCCAACTACAGGTAGTCCTCGACTTACAATCGCAATTGAGCCCAACATTTCTGCTGAGACCTTTGTTAAATGTGTTTTGCCTCATTTTAGGACCTTTCTTGTCACAGTTAAGTGAATCAGTGCAGTTGATAAGTTAGTAACCCGGGCAAGAAAAGTCGTAAGATGGGGCAAAACTCACTTAACAAATGTCTCACTTAACAACAGAAATTTTGGGCTGAGATGTGGTCGTAAGTCGAGGACTACCTGTAGTTGGTCAGATTGTTGTTAAGTGAATCTGGTTTCCCTATTGGCTTTGCTTGTCAGAAGGTTGCAAAAGGGGATCCCACAACCCGGGGACACTGCAACCGTCATAAATATGAACCAATTGCCAAGCATCTGAATTTTGATCATGTGATCGTGGGGAAGCTGCAGCAGTCCTAATTTTCAGTGCCACTGTAACTTTGAATGGGCACTACACTAACTGTTGTAAGTCAAGGACTACCTGTATTTGAAGGGCTCCATATCCTCAGGCCCATTGACAAAACCATGCCTTCCAGGCCTTTTGAAAGAGTATCAAAAGTGGGGCCAATCTTCACAGGGGGAAGATGTGGGTTTCAGCTGTGCAATTTGCAGCCACCAATTTGATACTCTCTGCAGGCACCCTTGAAATTTGGAATCTTTCACAAGATTATAGGAGTCTGTAGAGATTCTCAGTCCTCCAGGTCATGGTTGTCCCAAAGGTATTTTTTCTGGAGGCAACTGGACTTTCTTGCTTTTATTTGAAGATATTTCAATTTTTAACCAAGAAGCTTCTTCAGTTCTGACTGAAATCCTTCCATTTCCCCACCATCCAGTCAGAGCTGAAGAAGCTTCTTGAATGAAAAGCAAAACATCTTCAAAAAAAAACCAAGACAGTTAAAAAAAAAACACCTTTGTGTGTCAAGATTATAGGAACTTCAGAGAAATGGGGGAAAATGTTTGTAAACATTCCCTACAATTTTTTAAAAAACTAAAACAAAGCTCACCCAGACACAGGCCTAACAACAAGATTTATATTACCATCTTGCTTGATAAAAGAAACCAATCAGAGAAAGGTGGAAGATTAACGATGCTAGTTAATTATGAGACCGAATGCATGCATGTTTATCCTTGTGCATTCCTACTTCTGTAGCACGCCATTTAGCACAACCAGGTCGTGTCTGTGGGAGAGGAAATGAAAGAACAAAGTGGGACATCAGCTGAAAAGATATTGCAGAGATGTGTGCAAGGTCACACAACTCACTCCTTCTCTGCATTTATTAACAATAGCTTGACCTTTATTAATACAGTTTTCTCGGTTATGGGGTGGATTGTTGTTTTTTGGCCTGCCAGTCTAAGCAGTTTTGCAAAGGGTATTTTTCATAATGTGAGATTCAGATGTCTGGACTTTGACAAGATTAACATGGACCTGTCAGGGCTGTTTCTGACATTTGCATCACAAAATATTTGTAAGGGTCCACAAACTGAGATGCTTCTGTTGATCTCTGAAGTAGCTTTGCTTTGCTACTACTGAATTAATGTCCTTCCTTCCTTCCTTCCTTCCTTCCTTCCTTCCTTCCTTCCTTCCTTCCTTCCTTCCTTCCTTCCTTCCTTCCTTCCTCCTTCCTTCCTTCCTTCCTTCCTTCCTCCCTCCCTCCCTCCCTCCCTCCCTCCCTCCTTCCCTTCCCTTCCCTTCCCTTCCTTTCCCTTCCCTTCCCTTCCCTTCCCTTCCCTTCCCTTCCCTTCCTTTCTTCTTTCCTTCCTTTCCTTTTTCCTTTCCTTTCCTTCATTATTTCATTTCTTTTCATTTCATTTTATTATTTTTTCCTGACTCCTTCCACCCTGTAGCAACCGGTCTGTGCAATTGGGGACAAGGGCAAAGTCGCTCAAGTAGAAAACCAATTTAGGTAATCTAAACAGAAGGTGGATTAACTAGTTGCTAATCTGCAGTAAGTCCAGAATGCATGTGGCCTCACTGGAATGTGACCTTTGTTGAAGTTGCATTTCAGCTAAACAGCAATTAATAATGGAGCCAGATTGAAAAGGGCCTGAGATCTCTTTTACTGGTTGAGGAACTAGTCAAATTCACATGAAATGTATTTCTGAGAATAGAAAGTGAGGTTAAATGGTATGTTTTGGTTGCGTATATTTGATATCATGTGAATTTCTTGCTGTATATTGCTTGTAGCTCAATATTTTCTACTCCTCTGCTGCTCCCACCATCCCATAAAGGCAGAATAGGAATCTTCAGGCTAGGATGGCACATGTTGAAATGAATTGAGAACCATATGGTTCTTTTTTCCTTTCTTTTAGTTTTTAACTAAGCAATAGACTTCTCTGTAAGGATTAAGTTAAGCAGTCCTCTACTTACAACAGTTTGTTTAGTGACTGTTCGAAGTTGCAACAGCAGTGAAAAAAGTGATTGGTATTGATGACAGTTGTAATGTCCTGAGTCATGTGATCACTTCTTGCAGCCTTCTGAGAAGCAAAGTTAATGTGAACAACCATGTTACTAATTTAACCACTGCAGTCATTCACTTAAACAACTCTGGCAATGAGGATAATAAAATGAGGCAAAATTCACTAAACAAATGCCTCACTTAGCAACTGTTAGAAATATGAGTCACCTAACAGGTATTTGGGTTAGAAATATATAAACCAGGATAGACATTTTAATACTGTCTCTTTAAGAGCATGCTAAAAACTGCAATTGGGTGTGGTTTTTCAAATGGCCATAAGATGGAGCCAGAAACCTGGGTTGTTTAGTCTGAGTCTCAGAAGAGAGTGTGAGTGTATCTCTGTTTCCTTCTGTTGGAAAGTATTGCTGTTCCTCCATTTTTTCTAATTGACTGCTATTCATGGATTTAATGTAAGTTTTTTACTGAACTTTTTTGACACTGGAATTTGTTATTGGATTATCCCTGGATTGAAAACTGACTGAGCTTACCTGTGAATGACTTTGGACTGCCTATTTTGAACTTTCCTTAAACCTTTCTGGAAGTAAAAACCTACATTTACTGTACAGCGTATCTGTGTTCTGTGTGTGCATTATTCAAACACTATTCTCTATACGTCTCCCTGTATGCGCTCATTCTCCTAATGGGGAATGACTTCAACAGCAACCAAAATTTTGGGCTCGATTGTGGTGATAAGTTGATGACTAGCTGTACTCAAAGAAGTCCAAAAGATAGGTTCAGCTGTCTTAAGTAGGGGTGTCAAACTGACAGCCTGTGGTCCGGATGCGAAATGTGCAAGCCATGCCCACCCCAGCTCCACAAAGGCAAAAAACATTGTGATACGTCACGTGACACGATCGAGTTTGACATCCATGGTCTTAAGTTAGTACAGATTCAGCTAAAGTACCAGTAGTCCTCAAATTTCAGTCACTAAACAAATGGTTGTAAATCAAGGATTAATCAATCAATCAATCAATCAATCACTCAGAACTTGGAGGTTTTCTAGTCCAGCCCCCTACTCAAGCAGGAGACCTATAGCCGTGATGGCAAACATATGGCACGCATGCCACAGGTGGCACACAGAGCCATTTGTGCCGGCACGTGACCCCAGCCAAACTTAACTGCAGTGCACATGCGTGCACCTCCCGGCTGATTGTTTGGGTTGTTTGAGGCCTTTTTCGGCCTCACAGAGGCTCGAGGGAAGCCTTTGCAGCCCTGGGAGGTCAAAAAATGGGCCTTCCAGAAATAATGGAAGTGACGAAACGGGCCTGTTTTTCGACCTCCAAAGACTGTGGAGGCTTCCCTTGAGCTCCCAGGAGGGCAAAAACAGCCTCCCCCTGTCTCCAGAGGCCTTCTGGAGACTGAAAACAGACATTTCTGGTATATCCGGAAGGCCCGTTTTTAGGCCTCCCGAAGCTGCGGAGGCTTCCTTCCCTTGAGCCTCCGGGAAGACGAAAATGGCCTCAAATGGGCCGAAAATTAGCTGGGAGGCACATGCATGTGCAGTGCAGATAAGGGGAAAGGGGGGTTGCGCGCACATGTGCAGGGGGGTGGAGTGCATTGCATTGTGGATGCCGGCACATGTGCACTATCGGCACACCACAACAAAAAGGTTCGCTATCACTGCCCTATAGCATTTCGGACAAGTGACTGTCTAATCTCTTCTTAAAAACTTCCAATGTTAATGTTAATGGTTCAAATGTTAATGTCCAGTCCACCCAGCCATTCAAGGACAGGGTGGTCTGTGTTGAAAAAAATCAGACATTGGGCTGGTGTAAGCTCTTGATGGACATTCGGACACAGTGTGATGGATATTTTGTCGAGAAGCACCACGGTCACACTGAGGGGAAGAGAGACAAGACCACAATTAAACAATGAGTACTGGCAGACACCATGTTGGGTACGGATCCTGTTCAGAGTTGACCAATGCTGGTGAGGAAGGTCAAAACCTGACACTTTTCGTGTGGGGTCATCTATGTAACCTTCAGCAGTCCATTTGGCTTTCTACTGTGGGTTGATTTTTTTTTTTTAATTAGAATTCTTTTATTGACCAAGTGTGATTGGACACACAAGGAATTTGTCTTGGTGCAAATGCTCTCCGTGTACAGAAAAGAAAAGATACATTCATCAAGAGCCAAGAATCATCAGGTATAGCACTTAATGATAGTCATAGGATACAATAAGCAATCAAGTCATACTAGGAAACAGTCAATATAGATTGTAAGGATACAAGCGACAAAGTTACAGTCATACGGTCACAAGTGGGAGGGGTATGGGCGATAAGGAGTGATAAGAAGATTAATAGTAAGAGTAGTGCAGACTTTGTGAATAGTTGGACAGTGTTGAGGGAATTATTTGTTTAGCAGAGTGATGGCGTTTGGGAAAAAACTATCTTTGTGTCTAGTTATTCTGGTGGTGTTCTTGATATCAAAGTTGTTAGCCACTGGAGGTTAGACTAGAAGGGCAGGAAGGGTTTATCCTTGTGTATCCTTCCTTATAGCCTGAATCTGTTGCTTCCTAATACCTAAATACCTACCCATCTACCAACTCACATACCAGAAAGGGCAAATGCCATACTTTCCTTTGAGCAGTGGAAGATACTTCGCAATTTTCAGCGGATGCACTGTGGCCGTGTTTTCCCATGTGGGCTCCCCCAAAAGAGAAAGAACCCTTCAGTTCTCCACCCTCCACAGCAGATGCCTGGGGTCCATCTGAAGGTAGCTGCCAACATTTGGTGCAATTGCTTTTCCAAAAAAAAGGGGGCCGGTAGTTGAGATGCAAAGCAAGTAATGGCTTCTTAATGATAACAAGCTGTTGGCTTCCCCTCAGAGATGAATTCCTCTCACAGATGTTTGCTTAGTTTTGGCCATCTTCTCACTTGTAGTTTGGGTAATTGTGCTCAACTGGAGACTATTACTATGAATGAGTGGTTTGAACTTGTTCCACCGATAGGTGTTTATTGGTTTGTTGTTATGGCTTCCAAAGTCTAATTTATATAAAACACTGCGATATTATTCCTAACAGCCAAGTTGTATCCTAGAAGACATCTATAGGCCAGGAGCTTATTTCTTGATAGTAAAGAGTGTCTTTCATCCACACTGACATTTTTAATGTTCCCTCTTCAGCAATTTTCTGGTTTCAACTCTTTGTTTAACACCACTTTCTCAGCAATTACTTCCAGCTCCTCCTGCGAATGACCTGTGTGACCCATGCTTAGATGTGTGTATATTTTTGATATCTGTAAATCACGAAAGGCACTCTGGGAAATATTCTTTGGCAAAGAGGCCTTTTGGTGGTGTCAGTAATGGTGACAAAGAACACGTCGCTGAACAGCTAAAGAAGACAGGCGTTTTCATTAGGTTTATATGGTACGAACTGTGTGGTAGAAATTTAATGTCATCTGATGGAATTTTTTAGGAAATCAGCAACACTTCACTCTTGCTGTTTTGACTTTCTTTTTAATTTGAATGCAGGCTTTTCATTCAAATACCTTGATTTTTTTACTTTAGTAAACAAAAGCTATTTTTGGAAAGTTGTCTTAGGTGACTCACATGCGACTGCTGAAGAATGTGTCATTGATGGCGCTAAATGTAATTTCTTGGTCCACAAATAGATATTGATCCAAAGAGCTGGTAGAGAGTATTTTTGCATTATAATACATCACGGGGAAAAAAATAAAAAAAGGAGAAGCACCAATCCCGAGACAGCCATGTTGTCCTTCTCATTTGGTCTGGCTTTTGACAAATTCCCCGGAGCCTCCCATCAGTTGGGTCAAGCTTCAGCCCTCCTAAGCAGCTGGAGGCTGTATTTATTTAAAATATTTATATGCTGAAAGTCATCCTGTTGGATTCGAGGCAGTTTGTGACTGCCTGAAAGCATTAAAAATCATGGCAGCTACTCATACATTGAAGCAATAGGGCACAGAATTCAGTGAATGTATTTATTTATTTGCTTGTTTATCTATTTATTCAATTTATTGGCTGCTCATTTTACCACAAGGTAATTTAATGTATTTTAAATTGCTCAGGATTGACCTAGGAATGTTGGCTTAGATAGTCAACTCCCTGGCTGAGTTTACGCAACCTCCTTGACTTGGCTACTGGATTAATTCTTTTTTGGGGGTGGGTGGGGGGGTTACATAATCAACTAACCTAAAACTAATCAATCCAGGATTGTTGCTCAAGGCATAAATGACCACGTTTGAATTATCCTACTTTAGACACATAATCAAAGATCTAGTTCTTTGGAAAAGGACTATGAAACTGAGAAGCCTGGAAGAGAAGAGGTTGACAAGCTGCAAGATGGATGGACTCCATTCAGAAGTGATGAGTGTACTATTGGCAGACTTGAAAGAAGAAGTTACGGATAGATCATCATGGAGAAAGCCTGATCTATGTGGTCAGTAGGAGTCAAAAGCAACTTGATGGCACCTAATCAAAAACTAACCACAATTAATATACATTCATTCATCCATGCAATTTCTATAGCCACCCATCTCAGCCAAGTGATTCTAAAGTTCCAGTTCTAATAGTATAAAACAGTTAACATTATAAAGCAGTTAAAACCATTAAAACAAAACAATAAAACATCTAAAGTATTAATGCAGCAGTCGAGATAATTAACCAACTAACAATAAAGCTAGTAAATGAATAGTGAAGTAAATAAATGCTAAGCCTGATTAGCAAAACTTCCCATAACCAAGTCCGACGATCAGCTAAAAAGTATTTTCTTGGTGATCAGGAGGGGTACAGATGGAAAGAGGCTTTGGGTGAGGATTTTAAAGAAGTGAGGAAAACAAAGGACCCATATAGCTTTGCTACATATTACTCATTGTGCATCCTTGTATATTTGTACAGGAGTTTTCCTATAATAGTTGGCACTGATATTAGGGCTGAGTGGAAAGTTATTTTTAGAAGGTTTTTTTTTCAGCTGAAAATTAGGAGGCATGAGACAAAGCAAAATCTACTTAAAAAAAAAAAAGGCTGCCACCCATTATGCTCCAAGCAACAGTATGCTATTTTTAATCTTCCAGTCTGTTCATGCCATGTCAGAGTGAGAGCCATTCTTCCATGCCCCTCTGTATAGCCTCATAACTTTAAAAATTTTTTAGAATGAAGTACAAACAAGACTAATTAATGATGGCTTGTTTGAGGGCAGTCAACTGCTTTGAAATCATAGTTTATTATTGGCTTACATTTTTGCAGTTTATGACTTAGCCATGGGGCATAAATGGAGAGATGCATATATATAATGTCTTTATATTATATTTATATTATATTATATTTATATTATATTATTCCTGATTTGCTTTTCTGTCCTAATTTTTAAATGACCTAAAAGAATGGCAGATTGGGGGAGAATTGGCCCAGTGAACTAAGACTGATCTGCAAAACCGGCTATGTGTTGTTTCTGTATTATTTAATAAGCCATAGTTACAGGATTTTCCATATGGTGCAAATGCAGCTAATACGTCAGGAGCCATTTAAATCGGGGGGGGGGGGGGGGGGGTCTCCAATTTGGCATCTTTAAGCCTGGCGGACTTCAACTCAAGCTGGCTGGGGAATTCTGGGAATTGAAGTCCACCAGGCTTAAAGTTGTCAAGTTGGAGATCCCTGATTTAAATAATCCTGTAAAAGAAAATAAGTGATGCCATCTACTTCAGTCTTTAACACTGGATGAAATTTAACCCAAGATACTTCTAGATCATCCCTATACAGCTTGCTTTCCATGGTACATTACAGGTAGTCCTCAACTTACAACCACAATCGGGACCAGAATTTCCATTGCTAAACAAGGTGGTTGTTAAGTGAGTTATGCCTGATTTCACACCTATTTTGCTACCATTGCTAAAGAGTTAACTTTGCTTCAGTTGTTAAGCGATTGATGTGGTTCTTAAGTGAATCCAGCTTCCCCCATTGACTTTGTTGGTTGAAGCTGGCGGCGGAGATTGCAGATGGTGATTACATGACCCCAGGATGCTGTGCCCATCATAAATACATGCCTGCTGCACCTGAACTTTGATCACGTGACCATGGAGATGCTGCTACCTTGTTGTAAGTGCAAGGATCTGCCTTAAGTCATTTTTTCCCAGCGCTGTTGTAACTTCAAACATTCTCTAAACGAATCGTCGTAAATCGAGAACTTCCTGCAAGAGGGACTTTCTAATACTGAAGTCACACGCAGCTTTCCTTTTCTGCGTGATACCGGCTTAGTTGGGAAGCCAAACAGTGGCCCCAGTTTTGAAACTCGCCTGTCATGGATGATGTGCGGAAAGTCCTTGCCAGTAATTATTTCTAATGAGTAAACCAAAAAGACAAGTATGTGTGAAGTTCATATTGCAGCTTTCAGGTTTTATTATCGCCTTCTCCTGAAGGGCCAATCACTACAGGGCACCAGCTGGTGGTTTCTCTGGCCTGACGCTCCCAGGAGATGGTTGATGATAATGCAGACTTGAACTAGCAGAAGCGCTGATGAGTTTGTGGGTGTATTTATAGATGGCTTGTTTGCCAGAGAGAGAAAGGCTGCTCTGCTCTACACGGAGGCCCTTTGAAAGGTGGCCAACCTCTTTTTAGCAGAAACAGAATAACAGAGTTGGAAGGGACCTTGTAGGTCATCTAGTCCAACCCTCTGCTTAAGCAGGAGACCCTATGCCATTTCTGACAAGTAGCTGTCTGCTCTCTTCTTGAAAGCCTCCAGTGATGAAGCACTCACAACTTCTGGTGGCAAGCTGTTCCACGGGTTCATTGTTCTCCCTATTAATTCCAGGTTGCTTCTCTCCTTGATCAGTTTCCATTCATTGTTCCTTGTCTGGCCTTTGCGTACATTGGAAAATAGATTGACCTGCTCCTCTCTCTCTGGGAGCCCCATAAATATTCGAATACTGACATCATGTCATCCCGGCCTTTCTGTCCATTAGACTAGCCATGCCCAGTTCCTGCAACTGTTCTTCATATGCTTGAGCCTCCAGGCCCCTAATCATCTTGGTTGCTCTTCTCTGCACTCTTTCTAGAGTCTCAACATCTCTTTTACACCATGGCAACCAAAACTGGATGCAGTATCCCAAGTGTGGCCTTACCAAGGCCTTAAAGTGCAGTACTAGTACATCATGTGATCTTGATTCTATCCCACTGTTGATGGAACCTAGGATTGCATTGGCTTTTTTGTCTGCCGCAGCACATTGCTGACTCCTATTTAAGTGCTTGTCCACTAGGCCTCCAGGGTCCCTCTCACAGTTACTACTATTAAACCAGTTTTCACCTCATCTTTACCTGTACTTTTGGTTTTTCTTGCCTAAGGGTAAGACCTTACTTTTTTTTCTCTTTGGTGTTTGCCCTTCATGTTACAAATTGTTGAGTTCTAGGTACCGTCCTGAGCTTGTGTAAGAAATAAGAGTGTTGTCTCTTGGATCATGGAAGATTTGGGAGTCATTTGCACAATGACTTTGCCCAAAAGTTTTATGGAGCAATTTGTAGGAAGTTCCTTCCAAGGTTGAGTTTTTTTTTTTTTTCATGAGACATTCAGAGAGTGCCTTTTGTGCATTAAAGTGGTGACTCATAGGATAATAGGATAATAATCCTTGGACGCTTCCTGATCCTCCCTTTTCTAAATGAATTCTTCCATTTGTCTCATAAGGCTTCTATTTGCATCTGATTTTTTTTCCCTTCCTGACTTAAGATGACATAAGGGTTATTCTGTTTCATAACCGAGCTGAATTGCCCTGGGCTACCTCTCCAGCAAGGGGGAATTAGTGATGCCAGAGGTAGGTTTCCCTTTTCAGAGACTTGCTCAGGTGTTGAAACCAAGCCCAGGGAATTTCTGCCTTCTGAAAACAGTCAGGGACCCCCAGCCTGATGCTGTCAAGCACAGGAAATCAGGAGTCCAGGCAGTTCAAATGAATGTAGGTTTATTGTATGCTGATGCTTTCCAGAAGAATTGGAACTACTAATGGTCCAAGCATAATAGAGGGTAGATAAGGATCAATGGAATTCAAGGTGGGCTCTTTTTTTCAAGAGGCACCTGGACTTTCTTGTGCTTTTCTTTGAAGACATTTCGCTTCTCATCCAAGAAGCTTCTTCAGCTCTGGATGAGAAGCGAAACGTCTTCAAAGAAAACACAGAAAGTCCAGTTGCCTCTTGAAAAAAAACACCTTTGGGACAACCCTGACCTGGATGATGGAGAAGGGTCAATGAATTCAAGGTGGGCTGGACTTAGATGATGACTCTGGACTGATGATGCATTTGACCCCTCCCTCCGGCTCAGTCTGGTCATTTGTTACCGATGCCATCCAGAGGGATTAGCAGCTCCTTGAATTCATAGCCAATATACTTGGGATGGCTGCTAAACTCTCTTACAAATGCACTTGAAGGCTAGTAAATAAGATAATAGTCATATTCTCTTGGCACCCTCAACTTTAATTTAGGTAATGGGATAGACCAAGGACCTGTCCTGTCTCTCTTCCTAGCCCGCTCCATAATTAGTGGGGAGTTGAATAGGAAGAATAACACTATAATCACCTAAAACAGGTTGATTCTTGTGCATTAGAACACTCAAGTAGACCATTCTGTCCCTTGTCATACACGTAATCATAATCCACTACAAAAGTCCTTTATTTAAATCTGCCTTCCGAGGGCAAGGGTGTCAAATTTTGGCTTTGCTGCTCAATATTACATTTTACAAGTAGTTCTCCACTTACAACTGTAATTGCTCCTTACAGTTGTAACTCATGATAGTCGTAAAGCAGATTGATCATATGACTGACCTGACGTTATGACATATTTTTGTGGTGGTCATTAACATAACATTGTGAACCACCTAACCAGTGGTTCATTATGAATGCAATTTTGGCAAAAATGCTGTTCTTTTTTATTTTGGGCAAAATCATCATAAAACACTAACACATGACTGTTAGATGTTAAATTTACTGGGTATCACAAGGTCACCCAGTATTAACTGAAAGAAAAGTATGAATTCAAAAGTTTCAGTTGATCTACCTGGGGAAACTTATGACCTAGATTCAAAGTTCTGATCACGCTCTCCAACTTTGAATCCAGGTTGTAAGTTTCCCCAGGTAGATCCATCGGAACTTTTGAATTCATTCTTTTCTTTTTAAAAGTCTAGGTGAAAATTGTGTATGGTTCATACAAATGTCCAGAATTACGAGGAATTTGTGGCATACAAATTAACTTATAAATTGTTTTTACGTTGTTTCCAATAAATATAGATTACGTTCCTAATAAACTCCTTTTTAGAAGCCTTCCCCTAAGTGTAATTTTGTTGTACTTTCCCTTAACACGTAGTATACTGCATGTGTAGTTCTTGTTAGTTTGAAAAGTCTTTATACACATTTTTTGAGTTATTAATGGCATTGCGAAGATGGAAAAGTTCCAAGTTCAAACATAGAAGTTTATTTTGGGTTGTGCATACGTTGTGTTAGCAAAAGAGGGGGAAAAGTATGTGGGTAGGTAGGTAGGTAGGTAGGTGGATGGATGGATGGATGATAGAATAGATGGCAATGGCTTTTCCTTTGTACCAAATATTAGTTTGAATAGGATGGTTGGATGGGTTAGTGAATTTTCTGCCCAATTATGCAATATAGCTAGAAAACTTTTTCTTTTTTCTTTTTAATTTGCTTTGGCTTTTAGATCCAAGTAGTTCACACAAGAAATTGCAAACAAGTCGCTTGAAATTTCCACATTTTAATCGGAGGAGGGAGGATGATTAAATCTTAGGAAATCTTTTGTATTCTCTTGCATCTGATCATTGATTACCACTGGGCGTCCTTGGCAGTAGACCTGCCCCGTTCATTTATCTGGGTGTTTTAAGAACCTCCTTCCATGTGATGCTAGTGAGCTAATGATAGGGGCACGCTGTGGGCACATCCGTCTTCATAAAATTGCTCTTCCTTTTTATTCCAGTGGTTCTCCCTCCCGGCCCCTCCTGCTTCTTCTCCAGCTTCCAAGGAGTTTTATGTGCAGAGGGGAGGGGGAACCCCAGCAAGGGATTACCGCTCTTTGATTATGGCTTCAAAATGAAGGGAACCCACCGCCCCACTCCCCCTCGGCAGTCCTGTTTTCTGTTTGGGGTTGGTGGGCTGGGAGGGGATTTGACTTCTGACCCTGAAGAATGTGCCTTTGCTTTTGATGCCCTTGGTTCCTGTTTTCTGGTCATGCTGGAGCCGTTGTCGGGCCGAGTCCCTCTCTTCTGAGGAAGTGCCTTCCCACCGCAGCGTTGACCTTGTGACATTTGTGTTGAAGGTTGTGTGTTCCCCAGGGTGCCGGTGGTCTTTCCAGAGAGGTGTGAGGCCCACATCGATCCTTTTAAGTGCACTTTTTATGCATCTCTTTTTTCCTTTTCCTGCAGCTCAGGAGATTACTTGGTGGCGGCTGGATTTTTTGCTTCCATCCATTAAATATAATGAAACTCTCCTGTCTGCCTTAGTTTTAAATGCATTGACAGCAGGGAAGGGGGATCTTCCTTCCTTCCTTCCTTCCTTCCTTCCTTCCTTCCTTCCTTCCTTCCTCTAACCCACCCCTCCTTCCTTTTTTCCTTCCTTTTTTCTTTCTTCCCTCCCTCTCTCCCTCCCATAACGTACCTTCCTCCCCCTCTTTCTTTCTTTCTTTCTTTCTTTCTTTCTTTCTTTCTTTCTTTCTTTCTTTCTTTCTTTCTTTCTTTCCTTCCTTCCTTCCTTCCTTCCTTCCTTCCTTCCTTCCTTCCTTCCTTCCTTTCTTTCTTTCTTTCTTTCTTTCCTTCCTCCCTCCCTCCCTCCCTCCCTTTCAATCTTGCTCTCACCATAGCTATATATTGCACTGTATATTTGTATATATAACTATATTGAAATTATCTTAAAATAAAATACAAACAAAACAAAGATAGCAAGGAAATGGGTGGAAAAAAAGAGGGGGAAAGAGACATATGGGACAAGGAGAAAAAAGAAAAAAAGCATTAACTTCCAACTTTTTTTCAGTGCTGTAGAATAAAATACAGCCTCAACCTTTTACTTTTACATACTCGTTATATAGTAGTTGTTTCTATAACAACAAACTAATCAGTAAATCCCCAAATTAGAATTTCATTTTTTCCTGTCTTGAGTACAAAGTTTAGAAGCAGTTTCCAAACTGAAACAAAACTGGATATATTCTTTTCTTTAATTAAAGCGGTCATTTGGCCATCCCTTCTAACTCCATCAGTATTTGTATCTGTTTTCCATTGTGGGGATTGTTGTAGCTTTCTGTTTTTGGCATAAAGAATTCTTGCTGCAACTTTCAGTCTTTGAAGGCCCTAAATTTTCTCTCTTGTTTAAGTTCCTTTAATTATTGAAGAATAAATTAATCTTTTTGCTTTTCCCTGAAATCTTACTAACAGGCATTTAAATTAATAGTCTTTCTTGCCGGCAATACTTTGGCTCAAATTAATCTTCCGGTTGCTTAGAAAAAGTTTTAAGAACAAGCCATGCTTATTCCACTTGTGGAAACTTTTGGGGTAAGAGTACGAGTGGCCCAGGGCTCCAGCAAATAAAATAGTTTTATCTTCTTCCAATTTTTCCCACTTTCAGTGAAAATCAGCATCCGCCTTAGTTAATAGGGCTCCCTAAATTCATTCCTGCCCCAAAGAGATTTTAAGTGCCTAGAAACCCAAATATAGTCCTTTTTTGCATCTTTTTAAAGGAGCTATTGCATATCAGTTTGGGGGAAAGGTGCATTTCCCATAAGGACTGTTATTAATCAGTTAATTAATTTATATTTATTGGTCACCCAACTTCAGTCAGATGCTCCCTTCCTGCTGCTATACCTCCTAAAGCTTGAGACTGAATGGGATGATGGGATTTGTAGTACAGCGTTACCTGAAGCCCCATTGGAGTCGACTAAATGAGCTGTTATCTGCAATTTTGGTTTCACACCTACAGCTGTTTGAAAGAGAGGCTTTCTCTTCCTGTTGCCCACCGAACTACAAATACAAAATTATTGATTCAGCCTGCTAAGTAAAAATTTTCTTTATATTTGTTCTCCTTGTTTGTTTTTATCAATTGTCTGTCTGTCTGTCCGTCCATCCATCCAATCTACTCTCTCTCTCTCTCTCTCTCTCTCTCTCTCTCTCTCTCACACACACACACACACACACACACACACACACACCCTCTTCATCCATTCTGCTCCCTTGCTTTGCTCTTTTATATTTTTCTCTGGGCAGGCAGTTCCTCACCATCTGTGGTTAATTTGGAAGCCATTAAAGGGCACTTAGACCTCCAAGCAGGCTGTTTAAATCTATTTCCCGCGAAGATTGCCTCAGCACGCTGCTGGGAATAATCGCACTACTTATATAGCACTTTGCAGCTTCACTGTGCTGTCCAAACATGGGCTAATCTAGCGAATATTAATTTGAGTTGTTGAGTAACTTAAACGTCAGAGCTATTGACTTAAATTAAAGAGGGTGGATTCTCTCTCTCTCTCTCCCCCCCCCCCCCAATGTCTTTTGTTGAAATGACAGAATACTCTTCTTCCCCTGGGAAAAGACTTTTGTGTGATTTGTTATTATTTGCTATAAACTTTGAATAGAAGGATGGGCTTTTTGGCATCTCCTGCGTGGCCTTGAAGCAATTGACAAGGTCAATGCATCAATAATAAAGATTATTGTGAGAAGAGAACTGGATGGAAATGGACAGATCAGAGCAATAATAAACTTCATCAATGCATTATTGTCACAGCAGCAAAATCATAAAAAAAAAAACACCCCATAGAGACTGTGTCTAGTTGTTCTGGCATGCAGTGCCCTAAAGCGTCATTTTGAGGGTAGAAGTTGAAACAATTTATGTCCAGAATGTGAGGGGTCTGTAGATATTTTCACTTTTTGGCTCATGCTGTATACAGGTTCCCAATGAAAAGCAGGTTGGTAGTAATTGTTTTTTCTGCAGTCCTAATTATCCTCTGAAGTCTGTGTCTGTCTTGTTGGGTTGCAGAACCAAACCAGATAGTTATAGAGGTGCCAATGGCATTTTGAGGTAGTCCTCGTATTACGACTAGTTGCTTAGTGACTATTCACAGTTTAATGGACGCACACATACACCCGGCCCAGTTTCAAAGATATGCATGCCTTTGTGCACGTGTGCGTGCCCCCCCCCCACAGCTGCATTTGGGTTGCTTGGCAACTGGGCTGCATATATGGCTGTTTGCAGCCTCCTGCGGTCATGTCACCACAATTTATGACATTTATGCTGAAAAGTGGCATTTACTTCTGGTGTTCAGCAAAAAGACAAGTGAACAATGAATTTGCTTAACCACTGCTGCAAAAAAAAAAAAAAAGGTCATAACATCAGATTGGTCACATGATGACTCATTTTATGACCATCATGATTTACAACCATAACGGGCAGGTTTCATTATGGCTTTAAGTTGAGGACCATCTGTATAAGAATTCATGGAACAGAGAGTTGGTTGGTAGCAAAGAGGGTATGTTCTCTTCTTCCCTGCCCTATTTAAATAATTAAATCAGAAGAAAACTTTTTGTTAAACTGATTTATTTGCCTTTTGTTTTTCTCATTTATAATTTTTCCATTTGGGAAAAGGGTAAAGAAAAGAACAATGTCAAAATTCATCGTAAGAAAAATATCTCGAGTGGGACAACCCAGGGCTGTGAAATAGTGTGTGTAACATTTTGTGTTCACCAAAATTCATCATCACACAAAGTGACAAACAAAATCAAACGCTTTGGAAGTGACGAAAACAAAGACGCTGAGTTTTAAGGCAGAAACTTGCATCTGCTCAGTTTCATTTTCACCACTCCAGGTGCAAGCGAGATACAGTAACAAGGTTAATAAAAATAAATAATATGGCATGATAAGATAATACAGCACATAATAAAGTAGCGAGAAACATTCCCAAATAATCTGTGACAAATACTCTTTCTCCAGATGAGGGTTATTCCCCTCCTCCCCCAGGAGCACTCCAAAAAGCTCTTAATAATTGCCCGGAATCCTAGCAGAGGCAGGCTGCTTTAATATCCAGATAGTCCTTGACTTACAATCATTCATTTAGCGATGATTTGAGGTTATAACAGCACTAAAAAAAAAAAAAAGCCTCTTTCCATCAGTCCTTGCACTGACAACCATTGCATCTTCCCCAGTCTTGTGTTCAAAATTGGGACGTATAGCAACCAGCATGAATTTGCAATGGTTGCAGTGCCCCAGGGTCACGTAATCACCATTTGCAACCCTCCTTACTAGTTCTGGCAAGCAAAGTCAACAGGGAAGCCAGATTCACTTAGAAACTGCAGTGATTCACTTAACAATTGGGATTAAAAAAAATCGTAAAATCAGGTGCGACTCACTTAAAGATGCTTAAGCAATTCCTAACTACACTTAGACATTCTGGTCCCACTTGTGTTCGTAAGTCGAGGACTGCCCGCATACAGTTTTGGAGAAATGAGACATTGTGTAAATTGAGACTTGTGTGTCCAGTTGATGCTGACATTAAGGGGCTGTCAGAAGGAAGAGGGGGTCAAGTTATTCTCCAAAGCACCAGAAAGCAGGACCAAAAGCAATGGATAGAAACCAATCAAAGAGAGAAGCAACCTTAGAACAAAGGAGAAATTTCTTGATAGCACAATTAATCAGTGGAAAAGTTGCCTGCAGAAGTTGTAAATGCTCCAACACTGGAAGTTTTTAAGAAGAGATTGGCTAAGCATTTGTCTGAAGTGGTATGTGGTATAGGGTCTCCTGTTTGAGCAGGGGGGGCTGAAGACCTCCAAGGTCCCTTTCAATTCTCCTGAGAGCCGGTCGGATCATCCAGAGAGTGGGAGGTGCTGCGTTGTTGAAGGCTGAGCTTAATTACTGAGGAATGCTCCGCCCTCCGTCACGTGGCTCCCTTGCATTCCCCAGTTTACGCTCAGCCTTCGTGAGAGTAGGCTGTGTACTTCACCACTTCTTGGCCGATTCAAGAGCTCTTTTTTTCATCAGGTTTGATTATCATTGCCCCGGTTCTCCTTAGCCTCTAAGCGCATTGGGATAGTGATTTAACAGGGGAGCACGTTTCTTCACCCCCGGGGGGGGCTGCACAGCGGGTGGCTTCCGTGCTCTGGTGCCAATCCCCCCCCCAATTCAATCCTCTTCCTGCCGCTTTTCTACGCCGCACTTGTAGCGGCTTTATTCGATCGCGCTGTAATAGCGCAGCTGGTGTTCCCCTCACTGTAAATGCCGAAAATCACCTGGCTGCCTCTCTCGGTCCCTAGACTGCCGGAGAGGCTGATTTTGGCCCTGAGCAGCCCGTGAGTAAGGGAGCGTGGGCGGCCGCCATTTTGGGCGCTGCCGGGTATCGGGCGCCGCTTTTAGAGGCCTCATTGAGCTGCGAAGGGGCTAGCTCTAATTATAGGCCTTCCAGCCTGTGAGAGCTATCAGAGATTTAGGGGAATTGGCAAACTTGTTGGCTTTCCGCAGCACGCTCAGGGCAGGAAATAGCAGCCTATCCCTCCCGGTTGTTGCCTGGGAGCTCCAGCTGCCGAGGCCTCACTCCAGCCTCAGGCATTTTATTTGGCACATTGGCAATATTAACAGCAATTCCTGGGGTCACTCCTTCCTGGGAGCTCCAACCAGACCTTGGATTAAATATTGTAAATAATACTAATACTAATAGTAATATTTATCATTACATAGATATCTAAATATATTTAGATACACAAATATATATATATATATTTAGATAGATATATATACGTATTTGCATATATATATATATTTACATCTTATCAATATTTGGCTATTTCACATTTCCAACACTGGTTGGCTTATATATCTTGATTGTATGCTTAGGCATAAAGGTATTAATAATTATATTAGTTCATATACACTTAAAATTCCAAAAGGGGGTGCGGGCCAGCGAAAGGACACCTGGCCTTTGTTGTAGGTCGAACCCTTGGCGAGCCAACCGCCTTTACATTTGCATTACAGTCCTTTCCTCTACAATGGCAGATGACAATTCCGCTAAAGGCTCTTCTTTGAAGGCCAAATCTAAATCCTACCACCTACGCAAACAGGCTAAGGAAGCCCCTAAAGAAACTTCCAAAGCTTCTCAGAGGGACGCTCTAAGATGTCATAGGGCACTGGAGAAAGAATTTGACAGGCGATCTAGAGAGACACAACCGGTATTTCCAGACCCCCCACCCTCTGCTCCCTCTACCTCCAGACACCCCCCCCCTCCAGATTGCTCTTCCCTCTCCAGGCGCAGCCCATCCCAGGGACACCAAGTCCCCGGACCAACGACCAGGTGGACGCCGGAAGCAACATTTATGCCCATGGCTGCTGGTCTGCGCCATGAGGAGGTTGCCACAGTTGAGATCCCTGCGCACATGCAGGCATGGATGGAACGGGCTATTCAGCAGGGGATTGCAGAGGGCCTGCAACAGATGTCCAGGTCTGGTTCTCCCTCGATGGCGCCCGAACACAACTCGCCATCAGTCAGGTCCTCGCCTAGATCGGACCCCACTTTTGGTCAGGTACCTTTACAGGAGGGCAGTCCTCTCCCAGAAAGGGATCTGGAGGAGGCCATGGAGGACCTAGATCGGTTCGGGGAGGAGGAGGAATTGGAATGGGGGTCTACGCACCAGGGGGAGCCCCTATCGGAGATAGACCCTACGGAGGGGGACATGTCCGAGGACAAGGGCCTCACCCCGGATCAACCCACCTTTGTGGGCCTGTTCAAGCCGCACATGTTTAAATCACTTCTATTTAAGGCCAGGAACATTTCTGGCCTGTCTGTACAGTCCTCCTCGGCTCTCCCTTCCCCAGCAGAGGGACAGGAGGACGCCATCTTTAGGCAGCCCGTGGTGGAGGCGGAGGTGATCCCGGCCCCGCCCATTTTTCATGACTTAGTCTCAAACCAGTTAGACTCCACAAGGGCCCCCCTGCCCCATCCAGTCAGGACAGGAGGTTCTTTAACCTTGAGTCGAGCTTCTGCAACCTGCTTAACACTCCCGAGGTAGATGAGCCCATCGTTGGTTTGGCATCCTCGTCCTCCCCCAGTGATCCCCTGCAGGTCCTGAAGCCCGAGGACAAGAGGTCCGAGCTTGCTTTACGTAGGGCTCACCAAGCGGGCACCTGGGCCATTAGATCGGCCACTGCCGCTTCCTTCTTCACCAGGTCTTCGATCCGGTGGCTCCGTCAACTGAGGCAGCATGTCCCCCCCCCCAACACAAGGGCACACCAGGACATAGCAAAATTGACGGCTGCGGCAGAATTCTCGGCCGACGCCACATACCACGTGGTTAAGTTCTCTGCCCGAGCAATATCCTCTCATGTTACAGCTCGCCGCCTGCTCTGGCTCAAGCACTGGCAGGCGGATGTAAAAAACAAGGTTAAGCTGGCCATCACCCCCATAAAAGGGGACAAATTATTCGGCACCGTCCTGGAGCCATTTCTATCAGAAACCAGAAGCAAGAAAAAATTTCTTCCCCCCCTTTTCCGTAGGTCAGACTCAAGAGCACAGGCCTTTCGGAGAGGTTCCTCACGACCTTTCTACCAGTTTCCTTTCCCGCCCAGGTACCCAAGACCCCCCTCCTTCCGGCCTTTCCAGCCCCAGGATCGAGCCAATCCGGGTGACAGGAGCAGGAGGGCCGGCAGCTACAGGCGCCCCTTCAGGGGTTCAGGAGGGAAGCCCTTCCGGCGCAACAGATAGACCCCGTCCACCCTCCCCATCGGTGAACGCCTCAAGCATTTCACCGACCGGTGGGACTCTTCCTCCTCTGATGCCTGGGTCAGGGAGACCATCAGACTGGGCCTCGCGCTTGAATTTCAGCACGCCCCTCCTGAATTTTTTATGTCATCCCCCCCCCTCCAAGGATCTCACCAAACGCAACCTAATGGATTCAGCTATCTGCCATCTCCTCTCCATACAGGCCATACAACCTGTACCATCGTCCCAGCGGAGGCAGGGGTTTTACTCTCACCTCTTCATGGTCCCCAAATCTTCAGGGGGATGGAGGGCTATTCTAGACCTGAAACGCCTTAACCGTTACCTGACCTACCGCAGGTTTAAGATGTACACCCTACAATCCATTCTACTAGGCATCAGGCAGGGGGACTGGCTATCCTCCATAGACCTTTCAGAGGCGTCCCTTCACATCCCAATCCGGCCCTCCCATTCCAAATTCCTCAGGTTCTGCTACAATCATCACCACTTCCAATATGTGGCACTTCCCTTTGGATTGGCCTCTGCCCCGAGAACCTTCACTAAGGTCTTCGCGGCCCTAGCAGCCCACCTCAGGGACCTCCCAGTTCGTCTCTATTGTTATCTGGATGACATCCTCATCCTGTCTCACTCCAGACCCCAAGCAGAAAAGGATATCAGAGCTACTCTTTCTGCCCTCCAAGATCATGGGTTCCTAGTAAACTGGAAAAAGAGCCATCTGTTACCATCTACACGGATCACCCACTTGGGGTCCGTCATTGACTCGGTTCAGGGAAAGGTTTTCCTTTCCTCTGAGAGATTCCGTAGCATCCAGGAGACTGTCAAACATATCAGACGATCAAGAAAGGTAACACTTTTAGAATTGTCCAAATTACTCGGTGAAATGGTCTCATGTATTTCCATTGTTCCCTGGGCCCGTTTACACACTAGATCCCTACAATGGTTCCTGCTCCCATTCCAAAGGACCGGCAGAAGCAATTCAAGGTGCCTTCAAGGGTCCTCACGTCTCTCCTCTGGTGGACCAGTCCCGCCATCAATAGGGGACACTGCTTCAAGGAACCCCAATGCCTCATCCTCACTATAGACGCCAGCCTGTCCGGATGGGGCGCTCACATCCACTCGCTCTCGACACAGGGCAAATGGTCACAGATAGAACGCACACGCAATATAAACTGGTGAGAACTTCGTGCCATCCACCTGGCCCTGCGCAACTTCCTTCCCCACGTACGCGGGCGGCATGTCCTGATACTCACGGACAACGTCATCGCCAAGGCTCACGTCAACCGACAAGGGGGCACCCAGTCCATAAGTTTGATGAGAGAGGCCGAGCGCCTCTGCCGTTGGGCGGAGCCCAATCTCCTCTCTCTCAAAGCCGAGCACATCTCAGGGGTCTCAAACACCCAAGCAGCTTGGCTGAGCAGGACCACGGTGGACCAGTCCGAGTGGCGCATTCACCCGTCACTGTTCAGGGGAGTGACCGTGATGTTCGGCCTCCCGTCAGTAGACCTCTTCACATCCCCGCTCAACACCCAACTCCCCAGGTTTTTCTCGAGGTATCCTTCCCACGGGGCCAAGAATCACAACGCCCTCTGCTGTCCCTGGCCCACAGGGCTTCTATATGCATTCCCTCCGTTGGCCCTGGTCCCCAGGGTCATCCAGAAACTCATCTCCGAAAAAGCAGAGCTGATTTTAGTGGCACCCTACTGGCCCAGGCGCCCATGGTTTGCGGACCTCCGCTATCTATCGGTGGCCTTCCCTTGGAAAATTCCCCCGCACAGGATATCCCTTTCCCAGGGGCCCCTCCAACACCCGGACCCTCAGTGGCTCCAGTTAGCCATTTGGAGGTTGAGCGGGAACGTCTAAGGAAGGAGCAGTTCTCTGACCAGGTTATTGATACCATTTTAGCCGCAAGGCGGCCCCCAACAACCCAAATATACAATGCCACTTGGAATAGCTTCTGCAAGTGGTGCCATAATTTCCAGATCAACCCTCTTTCACCCTCCACTGCTCAAGTTTTGGAATTCCTCCAAGAAGGTCTGAGGAAGGGACTTTCTCCGAACACCCTGAGGCGTCAGGTAGCAGCCCTTTCAACTGTGATTATTTGCGACAATCTGGGTACCCTCTCCCTCCACCCTCGCATTAGGGTGTTCCTTAGGGGAGCAACTAACTTGTGCCCCCCAACTGTACACAGATACCCTATCTGGGACCTCAACAAGGTCCTGACGTCCCTTATTAAACATCCCCTTGAGCCCCTCAGGGAATCCTCACTCCAGTTCCTAACTTTCAAAGTCGTATTCCTGGTGGCCATTACTTCAGCTCGCCGAATATCGGAGATAGCCGCCTTGTCGGTGAGGAAAGACCTTTGCATCTTCCATGCCGACCGGGTGGTTCTACGGCTGGACCCTACCTTCTTGCCTAAGGTCAATTCAGCCTTCCACAGGGCACAGGAACTCACACTTCCGAACTTCTGCCCAAATCCCTCGCGGGAAAGGGAGAAGCTTTGGCACACCCTGGATGTAAGATGGGCCCTCCGCATTTACATTAAACGTACCCAGCCCTTTAGGAAGTCCGAATCCTTATTCCTTTCCTTTCAACCTAAATCCTTAGGACACAAAGTGTCCCAGGCAACCATCGGCCGTTGGATTAGAGCTACTATTTCCAAAGCTTACTTGTCCCAGGCTCTGCCGGTGCCCAGCGGCATAACAGCACACTCCACCAGAAGTGCAGCCACCTCGGCAGCTTGGGCCACCCAGGCTCCAATTGCTGATATTTGTCGGGCGGCCACCTGGGCCTCCCCATCTCCCTTCATTAGGCATTATAAGATCAACATATTTGCCTCGGCGGAGGCTTCGTTTGGGAGACGAGTTCTCCAGCGAGTTCTCAAGGAACCACAGGGACTTCAGAACCAGACGGAGTCCCTCCCGTAGGACAGCCAAGCTTTGGTATGTCCCACTCTCTGGATGATCCGACCGGCTCTCAGGAGAATGGGCGTTGGTCCTTACCTGACACGCCATTTCTCTGGAGCCGGGAGGATCATCCAGCCCCACCCTTTTAAGTTCACCGTCTGGTGGGGTCTTGTTTTGGCCAAGGAACCGCTTAGCATAGTAAGATGAGAGCACGATCTTCTCTTAACTCTCGTCTTCGCGTAAACTGGGGAATGAAGGGAGCCACGTGACGGAGGGCGGAGTATTCATCAGTAATTAAGCTCAGCCTTCAACAACGCAGACTGAAGCACCTCCCAATCTCTGGATGATCCTCCCGGCTCCAGAGAAATGGCGTGTCAGGAAAGGACCAACGCCCATTCTCTTCTTAAGTAACATTGTAGTGAGGTGTTCAACATATATAGTAGTGTATCCTGTGGAGCAGAGGCATCTCTAAAAGACCAAGAGGAATCTTCTGCCTTGGTAAAAAGAGAGTAGGAAACTTGCAAGATTGATATCAGCCCTTCAAAGTAAACCAAATTGAGAGGTCACTTTTTATCAGAACAAATATGATTAAAAATGGGTACCTTCCTGATGTATTTGACTGGTGTATAGTAGGTTATCATGGAACTGTTGTTATACATAATGTCTAATATTTATACAAAATGCTATACAAACCATTTATACAATATCTTATACCAAACTTTGCACATTTTTATCTTTACTGTGGACAGTAGCAGTTTGCTGAGTACTGGATGAAAAAAAGCAGTTCTTAATTCTGTCTACTTTGTTGAACTTTACCCGGTTCTTCAGATCATGGCTTGTTTAGCTGAGCTTGTTTTGAAGTCATCGGGTGGAGTCAGATTAGGACAAATACGTGCTGGGGGTGGATGTACAGGAAAAGCCTTCTGAAGAATTAGAACTATTTTCAGATGGTATGTGTGTACTTGTGTGTGCAGGTTGGTGCATTAGTGCAGGCATTAGTAGTGACTTATGAGTGTATGTGTGTGTGTGTATAATTTTAGGAGCCTTGTTAGCAGTGATTTTTAGGAGTCTTATTAAGAGAGAGTTCTGCAGGAGCATATTTGGTATAACATATCCTGTTCTTGAAGAAAGTGTTCTCCAGAGAGACTTATAGTGTGTCCAAAAAATTGAAACAACTGCCCGAACATGAAAGATTCATACCAAACAGAAAGAGCATGTAAGAACATTATCTAACACCAACTTTTAACCTGTTTAAAAGGTGAATGGGACACTACCTTGGGAACTGTATGATTTATATGTAGAAGAAGGGGACATACAGGTAGTCCTCAACCTACAACCACAGTTGAGCCCAACATTTCAGTGGCTAAGCGAGACTGTGGTTGAGTGGGTTTTGCCCCACTTTACAACCCTTCTTGCCACAGTGGTTAAGGGAATCACTGCATTGTTTAAGTTAGTAACATGGTTGTTGAGTGAATTGGGCTTCCCCACTGACTTTGCTTGTCAGAAGATTGCAAAAGATGAAATCCCATGACCCCAGGACACTACAACCATCATAAATATGAGTCAGTTAACAACCCTCTGAATTTTGATCATGTTGACCACAGGGATGCTGCAATGGTTGTGTGAAAAATAATCACACGTCACTTTTTTCAGTGCTGTTGTAATTTTGAATAGTCATTAAATGGATTATTGTAAGCCTAGGACTACCCATCTTGGTTCTTCGTACAGTTCCTCTTGATGGTAACATGGGCAGTGTGTAAATTTAATAAATAAATTAATAAAATAGTACTTTCCAAACCCCAGTAAGGGGCTACTGCAATGGTTCTATAAAATTTCTCTCCTGATCCTTTTCCAACCCATAAAGCAGTTCAGTACTTCCATCACCCAGGATGAAATAGTGCAGAGTGACTGTCTTGGGTTTTCATCCTATAAATGGCATGCAGGTTCAAAATCTCTTAAAAACAGATTGCAAAATGGAAAGTCTTGAGAAGACAAGAGGTCAGGATGTAAAATACGAAAAGTGGAAAGCATTTTATGGCCCGGGTGTTGCTAATTGACTCTCCCAAGGAATACATAAAAGTCGTTTTTTTTTCTTTTCACTTTTGTGAAAACACATGAAAAAAAATATTTTACTTACCAGGTCTCTTGGCAACTTGAAGATGTGTGGACTCCAACTCCCAGAATTCCTCAATTAGCTAGTCTGGCTAGAGGATTCTGGCAGTTCTTCAAGCTACCAAGGTTGAGAAGCACCGGTCTAGAAGATACCTAGTAGGTAAAGAAAAACAAGTATGAATACTTACCAGGTATCTTCAGTGTTTCTTAGCCTTGGCAATTTAAAGATGTGTGGGCTCCAACTCCTAGAATTCCCCAGCGAGCCTGGGAGTTGAAGTCCACACATTTTCAAGCTGCCAAGGTTAAGGAACACTGTTCTAGATCAGGGGTCTCCAACCTTGGCAACTTTAAGCCTGGGGGATTTCAACTCCCAGAATTCTGGGAGTTAAGTTTGCCAAGGCTTAAAGTTGCCAAGGTTGGAGACTGCTGTTCTACCCCATTTCCTCGAAAATGCGACCTACCCTGAAAGTAAGTCCTAGCTTGATTTTTACACATGTGCCCAATATAAGCCCTACCCCCCACAAAATAAGCCCTAATTAAGATCTCACCCACTCCAGAGTGGACAGGTAAAAATTAAGATAGGGTGGAGATGGGAGGGGGGTTGGAGCTGCCCTACTACTTACCTTTGGATAGTTGTAGCCAAGCCTCGCACACCCCAACACCTGCCTTCACCGTGTTGTGGTTTGCCGGTAGCAGGTGCGGACGGCTGAGGTCTTGGAGAGTGAGGACTCAGATGAGGGGCATGTGTGCGATGCAGGGATGGGGACAGGACCATCAGGGAGTGGAGTGCTGCCTTCGGAGGTTGTGGAGGCTAGCAGCAGTGATGAAGAGACCCCCGAGGAGCCTGTGCCCAGTGTGCATGCACGCAGGGCTGCTTGAAGGAAAGAGCAGCTGCAGCAGCACGGGCGACTTGGGAGTAAGGCTGTAAGGTAATGGCCCCACCCTTAAGAGGTAAAAGCCAGCTAAGAAACCTGAGTTCTTTGCAGGAAGCAAAGAAGTGTTTGCACTCAAGCCTTGTGGATGTTCAGAGTATCTTGGTTGGTGTTTGGAGACTCTTGTTTGAAATATTTCTTAGTAACTTTATCTAGTGTTCTTGGCAGCCTTGCACAACCTTGGCAAGGCTCGTTCTTATCAGAGATAATTAGTTTGAAACAGCCTTTTAATCGTGAAGAAACGGAATTTGTAAAGAATCATTAAAAGGTTTTGCTGTTACCTCTGTTTCGTGTTTGTTTCCTTGGAACAAGGTTTGGGTTAGAACACGCAGCCCATTTCTTCTACAGCTGGCAAGGCTAGCAAGACTTTCCTGAAGATCAATCCAGAGCTCTGTTATCGGAAGATCAATCCAGAGCTCTGTTATCGGAAGATCAATCCAGAGCTCTGTTATCGGCTGCAGAGGCCTTCAGGAAAGCCTTGCCGGCCGCAGAAAAAATAGTTTCTGAAGGCCTCTGACAGCGAAAAGGAGGGCGGGGGCGACGCATGCAAGTGAGGATAGTCAGTGGATGACATCCCCCCAAAATAAGACCTGGTGCCTTTTTTGGTGGCAAAAAATTATAAGGCAGGGTCTTATTTTGGGAAAAACACGGTAGATGGTATTCCTATTGCTATAATCCCTAGCCAACGTGGCCAATGAATCTCAGAGAGCTCCAGATTAGAGACAGGTATGCTAAACGTTCATTCTTTTTGTGCAAGTAACTCTTCCCAAGTTTCCATCTTGGTGAAAAACTGCAGTTTCTGATAAGTACCCCAGTGGCAAAGTGGGTTTTATGCTCTTCCTTGTCCCTGGTCGGAGCTCATCCAGCGACAAGGACTCGTCTTTCTCAAATACAGCACAAATCAAACATCCCTCCCACCCGCTACCCTGGTTGCTGAATTTTAATCACTTAGATGCAGAGATGTGATAGACGGAATCAATTTAATTTCTCTTGCTTAGGTCTGAGAGGAGAGGAAGAGGGGCGAGAGGGAAGGTCAAGGCAACTTAGCCAATAAATTGTTGGGCTTATAAATACGTTGCAGAAATCTTGCCCCGTTCTTCTCCTTCCCATTCCCAGTCTTCGTTCTTCCCATCACTTTCTGTGTGTGGTTAAGGTTCATTATAAAAAAAAAAACTTGTGCAGACAAAAACCAACCTGATACTATACTGAGAAATTGCTGATCACACCCAACCTATTTTTTTCCCCTTTTTTGCTGGAGGGGAATGTTTGTTAATCAAAGCACCCTTTCCCAAATGCCTTTTGAAGCAAGGATTTCCCTCCCCTGCAGGGATGTGTTGAGTCCTCTGATTCATTCCTAAGAAGATGAGACACCCATCTCCTCCCACACAGGTAGTCCTCAATTTAACAACTACAATTGGGATCAGAATTTCTTTTGCTAAGTGAGGAACTTTATTAAGTGAGTTGCATGCCATCTTGTGACTTTCCTTGCCACGTTGTTAAGCGAATCACTGCAGTTGTTAAGCGGAGTCCTAGTGGACAATCACTTAAATATGAGCCAGCCATGTGCTGCAGCTGCTAAAAAAGCCAACACAGTTAGTTCTAGGCTGCATAAACAGAGGGATAGAATCAAGATCACGTGAAGTGTTAATATCACTTTATGAGGCCCTGGTAAGGCCACACTTGGAATTCTGCATCCAATTTTTGTCGCCATGATGTAACAAACATTTGAGAGTGCAAAGAATAGCAACAAAAATGATTATAGGACTGGAGGCTAAACCATAAAAAAGAACAATTGCAGGAACTGGGTATGTCTAGCACAGGGGTGGGCAAACTATGGCCCGCAGGCCACATCTGGCCCATTGGTCTGTCCAATCTGGCCCGCCCCTGAAAAAAAATCGCTGGGCGTGGCGTATTGCCCTGCGCTGCGTGGCCTCCAAAGCTGCAAAACAGTGCGGAGCGCTTTCGGGATAGGAAAGAAAAGAAGAACTTTGCAAAGGCATCGGCTGGGAGTTCGAAATCACCTTTGAGTGCGACTTCTCTGAAGGTGAGTCCTTGCTGATCCCTCCTTTTCCGGGGCTTCCAGGCTTAAATTTTGCAAAGACAAAGTTTGCAGGCGGGAGCGTCTTCCGGCCGAGAAGTGGGAAGGTTTCCGCCCGGTGGGCGGGCGGGCTGCTTGGAGCAGGCTGCTTGGAGCCACCTAAAGCTAGGCCGCTGCCGGTGGAGCCTTGCCCTGCCTTGGTGCCCTGTTTCCCAGCTCAGCGGTCCTGCTCGGGTGGCACTTTAACAGCCTGCTCCCAGCACCTGAGCAAGTTCCCAGCAACTTTCAGCTTCCTTTTAACTTGCGGGCACTCGTGCCTGGCCCCGAGCTGCATGGCGGAGGGGAAACCCAGAGCACTGCCGGGTCGCCTCCTCCAAGCAGCCCACCTGCCTGCCCGCCCACCCGCCGGGCAGAACCCTTCTCGCTCCTTGGCAGGAAGATGTTCCCGCCTGCAAACTTTGGCTGTGCAAAGTTTAAGCCTGGAAGCCCCGGAAACCCGAGCAACTTCCCAGCAACTTTCGGCTTCCTTTTAACTCACGGGCACTCACGCCTGGCCCCGAGCCGCGCAGTGGAGGGGAAGCCCGGCGGGCGGGCTGGTGGGCTGCTTGGAGGAGGCGACCCGGCGGTGCTCCGGCAGCAGCAACAGGCAGTTCCACCCGGGCTCCACTCAGGTGTCTGGCTGGGCCTTTCAGGAGTTGCTACCGCCGGCGCAGCTCCGCGCGGCTCCAGTCCCGCGTTGCCTTGGGAAGGAAAAGGCAAAACCAGGAGCCGCTGAGCCTGAGCCTCTAGTGCCGCTGCTGCCATTGCAAAGCACCGCCGCGGCTCTTCCTTTTTGCCTTTTCCTTCCCGAGGCAACACGGGACTGGAGCCACGCGGAGCTGCGCCGGCGGTAGCAACTCCTGACTCAGGGGGCCTCCGAGGGGAGGGGAAGGAGGAGAAGACGGGGGGGAAGGGGGGGCGATTCTCAAAAAATCTTGTGCTGACCGGCCCGTCTGTCAAATTTTAAAAGTCAATGCGGCCCCCGAGCCAAAAAGTTTGCCCACCCCTGGTCTAGTGTAGTGAAAAGAAGGACTAGGGTGACATGATAGCAGTCTTCCAATATCTCAGGGGCTGCCCCAAAGAAGAGGGAGTCAAGCTATTCTCCAAAGCACCTGAAGGCAGGACAAGAAGCAACGGATGGAAACTAATCAAGGAGAGAAGCAACTTAGAACTAAGGAGACATTTCCTGGCAATTAATCAACTTGCCTCTAGAACAGAGGTCTCCAAATTTGGCAACTTTAAGACTTATTGAAGTCTTAAAGTTGGCATCTTAAAGGGTTGAACTCCACAAGTCTTAAAAGTTGCAAAGGTTTGGGGACCCCTGCTCTAGAAGTTGTAAATGCTCCAACACTGGAAGCTTTTAAGAAGAAATATAGCATTTGTCTTCAATGCTATAGGGTTTCCTGCCTAAGCAGGGGGTTGGACTGGAAGACCTCCCAGGCCCCTTCCAACTCTGTTATTCTATTCTGTAAGTTTTTCACAGCCACTGTTGACCCGGTCAATCAAGGCAGCTCCTTCCCTCCTCTGTCCCTCTCTTGCCTAATCGTTTCCTAGGCAGCATCTCTTCTTCTTGTTCCTCAAGGTCATCCACACATTCCACTACAAGTCCCCTTTCCTGGGGGTCCACAACCTCTTTTCCCTCTTTCCCCCCCCCTCCCTGGCATCTGGCAAGGCCAGGCAAGCTTGTGCAAAGGTTCCCGCTTCCAGATGCCATAATCGCCCTGATCTAATGAGCTTTTTGAAGCTTGCCTAATTCTGAAAGGCATGTAAAATAGAAGAGCAGTGTGAATTAATAACACAAACTTGGCTTAGCTTTGCGGTGAATTTGGTAGCCTGCCATAACCATCAACCCCATATGTACAGTTGTACATAACGACCGTGGCTGAATTTCTTTCAAGTTGCCCATAATGATGATAATTACGATTAATGAAAGGAATATTAGCTTTCCATGCTAGCGTCGCTGGAAAAAATATGGGGAATATGGATTTTTTTTCCTCCCGCTGTGCACGTCTAAGGGATGGTGTAGCCTTGTTTTAAGAGGGAGCACAGAATTGTGTTTTAGATTTCACCTTTATTAAAATGCGGTTTCTATCCTAGCTGTTGCTTCTGCTGATGCCGGAGAGTACAGAGGCTAAAATATTTTATGTTGGTGGAAGGGTGGATTGATACAGGTTTAATTTTTATTTGAATCTCAAGCCTCATTGTTATTGAGTCTCACCTACATCAGCCTTTATTTTATATTTTAATTTTTTTTAAAATTGATTTGTATTCCTGTCTTTTCTACTGTGCTGCAAGCCATCCGTAGCTGCTAGGACAATGAGACGGGTGGCAGATAAACTTAAAATAAATAAATAAATAAAAATAAATGAATACACGCACACACACACACACACACACACATTGCCAAGTTAAAAGGTGACTAGCTCTTTGTGGTTGTTTGTGAATCACTTCTGAAATTCCGTGTCCTTCATAGGATGCTTTTGCTTCCCTTTTCTCATCGGAAAGGCCTTAGTGACAAAGTTTGCCTGTGCCTGTTCCAGAATTTTCCATTGACTCTGTAAGAAAGAGTGAGTGAAAAGACAGAGGAAACAGAGTTTGCTTGTGAAGTTCAAAAGGAGGAGGATAGGAAAGTGACCAGAGAGGCTGTATGGCCAAAAAGGATTATTTGCACAGCTGTGGGAGTGAAAGGCCATATGCTGAATAGCTGCTGATTGTAAGGGCTTTGTCTGGAAACCTGCTGTCTCCTCATTATGAGTAGTCTGCATATTGTAACTCAGTCGTACAAGGGGGGAAAAAACCCTGTGCGATCTTCTGGAAGAGGGATCAGGAATGAAAAAAAAGCAATTTTTGAAGACTTCTCAAACCCACTGATAGTTATTCCTTTTAGGTTTATTTTAAATCTCGCTTTTATTATTTTTATAAATGGCTCAAGATGGTGAACACATACCTAATGCTCCTCCTTCCTCCTCCTATTTTCTCCACAGTGTCAGGAAGGTTGGGCAGAGAAAAGGGGAGTGGCTCAAAGTCAGCCAGCTGCTTTCATGGCTGAGTGGAACTAGTACTCTAGTAATCTAGTAATCTGGTAATCGGCCCAATGTCAACCAACCAGCTTTCCTGCTTAAAATGGGACTAGAATTCACTGTCTCCTAGATTCTAGTCTAAACCACTTCACTAAATCCAATGCTAATGCTAAGGATAACTAAAATTATATCCAGCTCCGGTGATGTTCCCATCGATTACTTTAGGATTGAAAGAGTATCTTTTCTACCAGGAAATTATGAAGAATATACTGAAGGGGCAAAATTGACATTAATAGAAATATGATCCAGATAAGGTTATAAATTTTAAAATGCTTAACTATGCAAGTCCAGAGGAACTGCACATAAGGATAGTGAAATAAGTTTCTCATGATCTGGTATTATTTGTGGAAGATCCTGGAAACCTACCAGATGATTAGAGGAGGGCAAATGTTTCCTAATTTAGGAAAGAGGAAATAGTAAGTTCCAAGAATTATAAATTATTCTGTCTGACATTGAGACCCAAAAGAGCTCTAAAACAAGTCATAAATTAAAAACAGTAATTATTGGAGATCAGGAACAATTTATTAAGAATAACTCTCATCAGGTTAACCTAAGTTTTATCAGAGAATGTATGAATGGACTATGGGAATTCTGTAGGCGTAATATATCTTGATTACAGCAGAACACTACATAGGATTCTGTATTAATGACCTGGATAAAGAGATGCTTCTGCAAAGGACACAAAATTGATCCAAGAAGAGAGAAATAAAATTATAAACAATCTTGATGGATTAAAAAAAATACATGCTGAAACCAAGGATGAAATTTTAAGGGAGGTGTACACGGAAAACAAAATGGAAATTGGCCAAAAGGCTTGCTAATAGTAATTGGAACACATGCCTATACACAGATTCTGTATGAATCAGCAGTGTGATGTGACTACAAAAAAAAAAAATCTGGTTTGGGCTGCTTCAAGAAGCACGTAATTTTGAAATGATTAGAAGCAATAGTGTCCTGCTCACTGAATCAAGGAAACAAAAACAAAACAAAACTGAGATATCCCTATTAGTCCGTTCAAAGATAAAAAAGTAGGAAAAATATCAAGGTTTTCTAACCTTACTTTACTTTAATTCTGTTGCAAACAATAGCGTATACAGGTAGTCCTCAACTTATGACCACAATTGAGCCCAAACTTTGATAAATGAGATAGCTGTGAAGTGAGTTTTGCCCCATTTTACAACCTTTCTTGCCACAGTTAAGTGATTCACTGCAGTGTTAAATTAGTAACACAGTTAAGTGGCGCAGTGGTTAGAATGCAGTATTGCAGGCTAATTCTGCTGACTGCCAGGCTGCCTGCAATTTGGCAGTTCGATTCTCACCAGCTCAAGATTGACATCCTTCCAAGGTCAGTAAAATGAGGAGCCAGATTGTTTGGGGCAAGATGCTGACTCTGAAAACCGCTTAGAATAGAGGGCTTGTAATAGCACTGCGAAGCGGTATTGCTAAGTGAATCTGGTTTCCCCACTGACTTTGCTTCTCAGAAGGTCACAAAAGCCATGACCCTGGGACAACTGCGACCATTATAAGTATGATCCATTTGCCAAGTATCTGAATTTTGATCATGTGACCATGGAGAGGCTGCAACAGTTGTAAGTGTGAAAATGATCATAAGTATTTTTTTCAGGGTTGTCGTAACTTTGAATAGTCACGAAATGATCTGTCGTAAGTCGAGGACTACCTGTGTGTCCGTTTGGACCAGGGGTCCCCAAACTTGGCAACTTTTAAGACTTGTGGACTTCAATTCCAGTTATGCTGGCTGAAGAATTCTTGGAGTTGAAGTTCACAAGTTTTAAAATTGACCAGTTTGGAGACCTCTGGTTTTAACTGATTATGTAGCATTAAATTGGTACTGATTCTTAGTTACCAAATGGACAGATTTTCTCCAGGAGGATCTGTGTTGAGCCTGATCTTTCAGGTCTTCCTGATAGGCCTTTGCTTTTCCCTTCCCTTCCCCCTTTCCCAACATTAGAGCCTTCTCCACAGAGCTGGGTCTTCACATAATGCATCCCAAGTAGGCTACTTGAGCCCTGGTCATTTGTGCCTCGGGGATGATTTGTTCGATGATCCATTGGTTTATTTTCTTGGTTGCCCATGGTATTCCCAGGGGTCTTCTTAAAACCAAAGTTTAAAAAGGATCACTATTCTTCCTAAAGTCCAACTTTTGTTTCCAAAGAGCATCACTGGGAATGCCGCTTGTCTGCAAGATTCTAATTTTTGTAGGAATGCAATTGGCATCCCAATATCTTTTCCAAGGCCTTCCTTACTTAGGAACTACTAATCAAGCAATTGTGCAAGAAATCCATTAGAGAAGAGGAAGCCCTCTTCTAAAATTAATGTGAAAGGACAAAAGGTCCTGATTAAGAAAGTCAAACTCTTAAATAGATTTAGTGCAATTGGGCCCCAAATTGGTCTTGAGGCTTGACTGGATTGGCATTTATTGGTTTGCTTTGAGGAGGAGAATATATTGTGATATCTTTCCTCTAATATTTTAGTTTTTTTAAAAAAATATTTATAGCAATTACATGTGTGCTTGTTTTAAAATAAAACTAATTGATCTGGGAGTTCCTACTCAAGGCACAAATGACCAGGTACAAATTATCCTACTTTGGATACATTTTGTGAAGACCTAGCTCCCCTGAGAAATCCATGATTCTGGAAAAAGTGGAAGATTAGAAAAGAAGAGGACAACCAGCAAAAAGATAGATGGACTCAGTGTGTGTGTGTGTGTGTTGTCGATGGATAGATATATAGATAGATAGACAGACAGACAGACAGATAGCCAAGAAGAGATTGGACAATCATTTGTTTGGAATGATATAGGGTCTTCTGCTTGAGCAGGAGATTGGACTAGAAGATCTCAAAGGTCCCTTCTAACTCTGTTATTCTCCAATTTTGTAATCATGGAGAAAATCTGTGGATTGCTAAGGACACCAACTTGATGACATTTAATTAGTCAATCCATAGATACATTGATGATGATATTTTCCATTCAGTTGAGTCCAACTCTTGGTGATGCTGTGGGCCAGGTGTCTCCACATCTTCTGATCTTGCACTACTTTGAATGTTTCTATGTTATGGCTGGTGTCAGCTTTGATAGTGTCCAGCTACCATGTTCTTTGATGGCCTGGTTTCCTTTATAGATACATGAGAGAAGGGTAGATATTCTAAGAGAGCCAGTTTATTGTAGTAGTCAAAGACACTAGGCTGGAAGGAAGAGATAATGAATTCTACTTCTCCCTTATTATGGAAGCCAGTAAGGAAGCTTTGGACCAATGACCTCTCTCAGTCCTTTGAAGAAGGCAGTGGCAAACAACTTCCAAAAATATTGTCAAGAAAACTATGGATTTGTCTAGCTAGTCACCAGGAATCAACACTACTAGGATGACTCCCCTGGATGCTTCCCCAGATATCTCTCCAGATGTCAGCTCAGAGGAGGATGAACCAGTTCCGGGCATGTCAAGAAGGGAATTGGTCAATGTCTCCAAGCAGCCATCTGAGAGAGATTTGGCTGAAGCACAGTTGCAGCAAGACAGCAGCCCTGAAGCTTCAGGTGGGGAAAGCATGCAGCTGCAGCTGTTCAGTGATGAGTAAGAGGAACTGCCTTCTGCACCTGATCCAAGAACACATAGAGCAGAGAAAAGGCAAGACCAACAAAGATCAGCCCGATCACTCACAAGGTGGCAGCCTTGCCCCTCTTGATGGGCTACACCAGAAGCTGGCTATTTAGCACAACAGATGGAGATGATTCTGGGAACAACATGTTCATTTCCTTGCTGTGTGTTCTTGCCTTGAACTTCGGATTGTGTCTGTTCTGCTGTTGCCTTCAGATTTCTTTTGTCTTGTGGACTTGCCTTGGGAACTTGCTTTTGCCTAGTGGACTGGGCTTGCTTTTGCCTTGAGATTAATGTTGGGTTTGTTTGAGTAGCCTGTGGAACTCATTGGGGTTGAGCTGGGGCCAGCATAGGGAATTGCTGGGGAATACCAATTCAAGCTCAGAAGCCTTACTAAAGACTCCTTACACCCGTGGTATGTATGTATATGCACAAATGGGACAGCACAACTACTTGCAAGTCAAAGAAAAAAAAGAAAGCACCTGTAAACATGAATGGACAGTGTCCCTCAAGTTGGAGATAATTTGTTTAGAGCAGGGGTCTCCAACCTTGGCAACTTTAAGATTTGTGAACTTCAACTCCCAGAATTCTTGCTGGTGAGGAAGTTGAAGTCTACAAGTTGCCAAGGTTGGAGACCCCTGGTTTAGATAATGGCCCTTCAGAGAGACCTAAACGTAACAGAGCCTCTGCTCTTTTCTAGTACTTAGCGCAATGGTTTCTCCTTCCCCATTTTTCTCTAATAAGCTTTGAGAGAGTTCTTTTCCCCTCACCAATGTGAGCTGGCACTGTAGGACGGAAGGTTGAAGTGGCTGCTTTTGATGCAGGTCAATTTCAGAACAAACCCAGCTATTTATAACGTTGGCTGGGTGCCCCGGAGTTCTATTTAATGAATGGCCTGGCCTGCAGACATTTGCATTGTATGCTCTCTGCTGCTTACCCAAAGGTGCTACGGAGAACGTGGTGAAAATATGCACTGTGTGGTTTTGTAATACGGATTTGTTTTGGAGGTAGGCCTCACCCTTGCTTTTGAGTCAAGGGATTCTGTCCGACACGGACTTGCCTCAGACCGGCGTGGAAGAAATCTCTTGGTTTTTGCCCGCCTTCTGTCCTATTTCCCACTCATCACTCCATCCTTGCATCCTGTCATCTTACATGGAGTGTGATACTGAAGTAACCAGCCAGTGCGTGGGTGGCCTTTGTGCTCTGTTGCTGTCAGCTAGAAAAAGGTGTAATATAAACACTTGTCTAATTGCCACATGAGTCTTCCAATTTAAAGACAGAAGGTAACATCAGAGACCTGGTTGTTTTGCTCGCAATTAAACAACAGCAGAAAGGAGGTGAAAAGGCAAGGGAAAGCAAATCTTATGCAAAACAGGCACACCAGCAAATTAATATATGCAGAAGTTTGTTTTTTAATGAGTAGCTTTGTCATTTTGGTTTGCTTTTTTTTTTTTCCTCCTATAGCACTCCCGTGTTTCCAGTACTTGGTTTAAGAAATGTCTTGCCTTTCTTGATCAAATCAAAGAATCATCTTATTAGGTTTCACCCTGCCAGGTTAGACTGGAACCAATTAAAACACACCACCAAAAATCTAGGAGCTTCTGGCCAAATTATTTCATTGTAGAAAAAAACCCAAGAAATCGTCATGAAAGAATCCCAGCAGTTGTTGGCTATCAGGTGAGATCAAAGTTCTTTTACCTATTGCTCTCCACAAGGGAAAAAGCAGGGTAGATAGAAATCCTGCTTTACAAAGAAGACTATAGATAGTCCTTTGCTTACGACTGGTTGCTTAGCAACCATTCAAAGTTACAGCCCACTGTAAAAAGGGCACTTATGACCAAGATCTGAAGTCTCCTCCACCTGGGGTCATGTGTCCATACTTCGGAGCTCAGCAACACAGCATTTGCAGTATCCTGTGGTCCCATGACCCTGTTTTGCCATGGTTTTTGTCAAAAGCTGGTGTTTTCTTCCAGTTCTCAGCAAAACATTGCAGGATGTTACAACTTATAACCGTACTGGTCAGGCTCCATTACGGTTGTAATTCGAGGACTACCTGTATCTGTGATGACCCAGGGTGGGATACAAAACAAACACAGTCAGAGAAAACAGGTGAAGCCCCTTTTATTCCTTCACTTTGCTTCCAAGCTCCAAATATCCTTGAAGGGAAGACAAAAAACTCCCACACAAACGGTTACAAGAAGGAAAAAAGCAACACAAACCAGGCAAGATAAGGGCTGGAGGATGGCCACAGATAACACACAGTGGGAAGGACGCCAAACTCGGAGAGGAACTAGAGATATTTCCACGCTTTGTTTCCAGCGTTCACCAGTACGCAGGTCCAAACTCTTATTCAGTTGTCACAGCTGCAGCCCATGAAGAGAATCAAGTCCCTCTCTTCCCAAGTAGATCACGTCTCTCCCTTATCCTCTCCTCCCTGTGTGCCCTAGGATGGAGAGGGGATGGGCCTGGGTCCTCCTCTGACTGCTCAGCCGGCCTGTGCCCTTCCCCAGCCTCCTCCACAACCTCCGGAGCCACATTTCCACTCCCTGTCGGCTCTTCTTCCTCTCCCTCAGAGTCAGTCTCCCCCAGGGGCCATGACAGTATCTGTCTCATATCTAGATAATGGTTAGATCTGATAATGCATTTCTTTTCCTCTGACCTATCTCTGTGACCACAACATGTTCAACAACATTATCTTACAAAGTCCACAATCAGGGTTTTGGCATGGTAATAGGTAACGTGGTCATTATTCTTTTTTGGATTTAATTTTGATGTTATTTATAAAAATAACCATAGAAAACGGACTCAGAGTTAGAGGAGAAAGTACAACAGTTTTGCAGGACATCCAAATTGAAGTCATTTCCTTACTAGCAACTTATGGAATCACCCGGCCATCATTTCAACAATAATTAGAACAGTGCTTATATCCCTTCAGTGAGGGTCATACAGTGAAGGCACAATAAGTCACTGGTGAAGAAATGAGTGGAGGGATGTGCTGTCTTCCATCTTGTGCAGCCTAGAATGCAATTGCCCATGGACATACATTTCAATTTGCCAAGCAAGAAATACAGTACTTGCTCAGGAATCTTTTGAAGAGTTATGGGTGAGGTCAACTGGTCCCTGAACTCTCAGTTTAAAATGTTCATTGTGATCAGTTGGATCAGATGAAGATTTACAAAGGCCGGCCCTCTTACTCTTTCTCTAGCATTTTTTATCTGGATCTTCTGAAGACTTGGAGCAACACATACAGAGCAGTGACAAAATAAGTCTTTGTCCATTGGTTTATAGTCTGAATGGTGCAGCACAAAAGGAAAGAGGATTGGAAGGGAAGAAGATTGAATGGCATTTATGGAATTTATGGATGGCTTGTAGTGACATCAGAGGTAAAATGAGGAGTCAGTATGCCAACTCTGTAAATCACTTAGAACAGGGGTGTCAAACCCAAGGCTTGCAGGCCAGATTCAGCCCACAGGGTGCTTAGATCTGGCCCATGGAGCCACCCTGGAAACAGCCAAGGACTGGCTGTGGTGCCTCTGCCAGCAAAAACAGAGCTTGGGAGGGTTGTGTGCAGCTATCCCGAGCTCGGTTTTTGCTGGCAGATGGCTGCAGGAGGCCGTTGCAGCTGAAAACAGAGTTTGGGAGCCTGTTTTTCATTAGCAGAGTGCTCGGGCCATCAGCTGCGCCCGTGACACAAGTGACGTTGAGCTGACCACACCCATCGTGGCCATACACCCCTCCCAGTCCAACACAACCCTGATGTGGCTCTCAATGAAATCAAATTTGACACCCCTGATTTAGAGATAGGGCTGTAAAGCACCCATGAAGCAGTATATAAGTCTAACCGCCATTGATATTTCTATTTTGACTGGAAACCAAAATATGCATTTACTTTTGTGAATAGTGTTGCTGGGTGAGAAAGCAGGGGAATCTGCTGTGAATTTTAAAGAGACTATACGATGACACAAAACATATGGATGTGAAAATTGAAATTGTCAAAGATCAAAGTAGTTGCATGTAGCAGGCAATATGAAATGAACAATTGCAAGTTATACAGACATGATTAAAAATAAGCTCATGTGGGAATTTCTTTGGCAACAATATGGAAGGCGCCTAACAGAAGGAAAATTGCTGGATCCACCAGCTATTCCAACTCTGCATCCATCGGTCTCTTCCCAACTCTGTTATTCTGTAATCCTGTTATTTAGAACATATCATCTTCATAGATTACTCTTCCTTGCAAATGGTGCAGCACTAGCCAGGCCTGTTGTCATAAGAAAGACAAGGGATGATGGACACATTTCCCAAAAGCAGATCATGAAAATGAAACCAGTTCATGTTTCCAGTTGTTAAACAGGTCCAATCTTGTTTTTAAAAAAAACAAACAAAAAAACCAGACCAATTTAGCTAGGTGGTACCCCCAATGGAACTAGTTGATACAATTCTTATTTTTGGCATTGTTGGAAGGTACAAATAACCCCCCACGGGCCACGCTAAAGGTTCTTGCTAGAGGACTATGATAAATAGCGGAGGTTGCTGATGGGATTACAGCTGTTCTTTATCTTAATTTTGCATGTTTGTTCTTCTTCAAAGAGAGCCGTGCCAATAAGATTATGACATGAGTCAAAGACATAATTTTCCCCACTCGCTTTACAAGAGGAATGTTACATGAGGGATATCATTTGATCCGTGCTGTCAAACTACAAGGGGAAAGAACTGGTGCTTGAATTTTCTCGTGCGCGTATTCGAAGATAGGTGGGAAGTAATTGGAGGATTCAGAATTTTTTTAAAAGCCAGCTTCCTTGCTCACAGAGACTTTAGGGAGGCAAGACCTGGCCCCAACAGATATTTTTAAATTTTCTTTCTTGTATTAATTCAAGAGTAAAAATGTTTATAATAGTTGATCAGTTTGCTCTTCTTCCTGACAAACCTTTATTTCTGGTCGAGATGCCTGCCAGCATTATGTTTAATTGAAAGGACTCAACTTAATTAAACTATAAAAAAAGCACTCCACAGAGAAGTTTTGCAAGGAACGTGAAGACAGACAGCTTTATTTCATATAATGTTTAGCACACCCAGGGGGAGCACATTGCCTTCCTCCCCAGAAGAGATGTAATTTTACATTACGGAAAAAATAACGGGGTGGGTGAATTGTTGGTTGCTTCAGTTGGGAGTTGAGATTGCCTTTCCAACCCATTGATATATAAATGTATGGGGTGAAGTCCCCTAATTTTCAGTTTTCTGAATCCTTTGTCATTTTGCATCACCACCTTCATGCTCTCTGCACACTTTAATTTTTGGAGGGGCATTCAATCAGTTACTCTTTTAAGTGAGCTTAATTGTGTAAAGATTATAATGCATAAGAGAGCCGCCTGTAATTAGAATGGGGGTGGTGCCATTAGACAGTGTTTTTAGTGGAGAAAATTATAGTCTTCATAAACGGAGCAGAGAGTGGAAGCTGCATATATTAACAAGGCAACAAGTGTCATGTTATGCAAGTATAGGACTGACTGTGTTCACTCCACTTTCCTTCTTATCCTTTGTTGCTTTGATGTTGGGCTGGAGCTGTGCTTAAAATATGCAGGGAAGAGCCTGAAGTTGGCCAACAGGCTTTAGTAAGAGAACTAGCAGGCTTCACAGAACAAAGATTTTTCTTCCTCTTCTTTCTCGGCTTGAAAAGACCCTCTGCATTCATGTATAGATGCACCATCATTTCCCCCTCTCTAATTTAGGGCATTCAGGTGTACTTTCTCTTCCCCAGTTTTGTATGTTGGACTGTTCCCTGATATTTCAATGACCGATGTCCCGTTGCTTTGGTATCGGAACAAAACAGAATCCTTCTTCACAAGTTTGAAAAACTTCAGCAGCTCAACCACTGCTCTCCAGGAGCTGTTTTAGAAACAACACAGGAGATCATGATATTGGAGAATGTGTCTCCCCCCGCCCCTTTCATCTGGAGAATTATATGGTGTCTGGAGAAGAATATTGCATTTTTCTGGCCAAGAATGTCTTTTTTCCTGTTAGCATTCCATGCCGACTGAGCATCCACCCATGCTTCTAAAGATGGTTTCTACTGTAAAATCTGGAGTTTTGCTGGATTGGCTGAGTTTTCTCTTTTGACCGATGGATGAATGGATGGATTGAGTGTCATCAAGTTCCTTTGGATTCTGTGAGAGGATGGGTTGCCTGCAAAATGGATGGCACTTAGGCTGCTGGTACCCTGAAGTTTTAAGACCCCTCCCTCACCATCCCGGCAATGTGTGGCTATAAAAGCTGAGCAGAGAGACAGATGGTGGTGTTGGTGTTAAGAGTTGCGGTCTTAGAGTTGTGATCTTGGTGTGGAAGTGAGAGGAAAGGTGGTTTGTGCTTGTTTGGGAAACTAAAACAGCCGGAAGCAGCCTAAGACAAACAGAAGCATTACTGTTCTTCAGAAATTAGGCTCACAAAGAAAAGTAGTTGAGGAACAGAAGTTTCAATAGAAACCAGGGGAAGAGTTGTGTAGCCTTTGAATACTTGTGGGTGTGTTGCCTACAGGCAAGGTGGGGTTGTGTTGGCTCTCTTAGTGTTTTGGAGCCCACTAACCTAGGTGTATAGAAAAGAAGCTGTAACAGACTCCTAGCAACCCCATACAGATAGATTTTTTTCTCTCTTTTAAACCTGAGAACATTATGGGGTTGGTTTCAACCTAACAGCTAAAATGAAATGGATCATCTTCTGATCCATATCTTGGTTCTCCTGCTGGATATCCATTGGGAAAGGGCTTGAAGATCATATTAGGTTGTCTTCTACTTCTTTGACTTATGACCATTTGCTTAGCGACTATTAAAGATTACAATGGCACTGAAAAAACGTGACATACAACCAGTCCTTGCACTTAACAACCATTGCAGCATCCACAACATATGACCAGAATTTGAGCACTTGGCAATTGGTACATATTTATGATGGTTGCAGCATCCTGGGGTCATGGGATATTCCTATTCATAAAATTGGGTGAAACTGACTTAATAACTGCCTTGCTTAGCAATGAAAATTCTGGTCTCAATTGTAGTCGTAAGTTGAGGACTACCTCTATGATGAAACAGTGTAAATCTCTCCTCTAGCTCCAATTTTTGGGTGTGTGTGTGGGGTTTATCTCACTAGGGTAACTGCGTGGCTTCCCAAAGAATATGGCGGACTCTTCCAGCCTGGGCCGTTAGATTGGACTTCAGTTCCCAGAATCCTCAGCTACTTTGGTTGGTCTAATATATATCTAGAGCAGGGGTGTCAAACTCGATTTCATTGAGGACCATATCAGGGTTGTGTTTGACCTTGGAGGAACCATGGTGGGTATGGCCACAATGGCCATGGCCAGCTTGACGTCACTCATTTTGAGGGCGCAGGTGATGGCCCAAGTGCTGTGTCAGCAAAAACAGGCTCCCGACAGAGGTGGTATTCAGCAGGTTCTGACCAGTTCTGGAGAACCGGTAGCGGAAATTTTGAGTAGTTCGGAGAACCGGCAAATATCACCACTGACTGGAGATTTTACAGTATCTTTCCCTTGCCACGCCCACCAAGCCACGCCCACAGAATCGGTAGTAAAAAAAAATTGAATCCCACCGCTGGCTCCCGAGCTCTGTTTTCAGCTGCTGCGGCCTCCTGCAACCCTCTGCCAGCAAAAACAGGGCCACATAGGACTCTCCCAAGCTCCATTTTTCCTGGCAGAGGCACCGTGGGCCAGTTCCTCATTGTTTCCAGGGTAGCGCCATGGGCCAAATCTAAGCACCCTGCGGGCCAAATCCCACCTGTGGGCTTTGAGATTGGCACCCCTGATCTAGAGGATTTGAAGTCTAGTACATCTTGAGACTTGGGAAATCTGCAGTGTAAAGTAGATGTAAGGTGCTGTGATTTGTTCTCTCTTAAGAGAAAGTATTGTTGGAAGTTGGGATTCACCCCTTCTTTTTCCTTATAACAGGATATAAAAAAACCCATGGCGGTGGGGGAATCACAAGTTTGTGGGGTGGCTATCCGCAAATAATCGTCTTGATTTTGGCTCCCCTGATTATTTCTTCCTGGTCAAGAGGTGGCTTATCTCTGAGTAACAATTGGGGTGTGTGTGTGTGTGTGTGTGTGTGTGTCCCCGTCCATTTTTGCTGTCTCTGCACCTGTAGGTACTTTATTCGGGACAATTAAGAGCTTTTAGGGTGGAAACCATCATTCCTGATGTGAGAAGAAAAGCTGCTGGGAATGTGAGGGGAAGCTCCTCTTGGCAGGGAGTCAGAAGGTTTTTGCATGGGACATTTTTCCATTTCTTTTGGTCCTCCCCCCCTTCACCTCCCCCCCTTGAAATAACACAACACTGGGGGAACATTGATTTCTGCTCTGAGTTGTTAATGAAAAATTCCTTGTTGGCTCCTAGTTTCTGAAACCCTTTGAGACCTTAAGAGGCTTCAGGAGTAAACATGTCAAATGTGTGATGTAGGACTTTGTGTGAACTTCCTAGGGACAAAAGCTTGCCTTTTTTTTTCTTCATTGTTCGTAAAATGAAGAGCTTGCTTTAGCCTTACCTTCTACCCTCCCTTGTGCTCTCTTCTCCTCTCACAGACACCCCCTGTTTCCCCCCCCCCCCTTTAGTCAAATCTGGCTGATTAGATCTTCTGTAGGGGACTTCAGTACCATGACAGGAAGAAAACACCCAAGGTCTCTTTAAAGCTGGATAAGAAAGTTAGGTTTGGTGATTTGCTAAACAGATGTCAACGCCTCCCGATCTGAAAAAGGAATGTAAAGTTTTAAAAAGTGAATCCTATTTATTAAATTCCCTCTCCGAGTGTGAGATCACATCCTTGGCAGGCCGTGTTAATTAATGTGGAGAACTCGGTTGCATGCCCATAATTTTGAAAGAAATTAGAATTGCCGGTTTGTCCCTGTGTTGTGAGGGTGATAGTAAGGCGGGGGGAGAAAACCCCCACACTGGCTAATCAATCTGATTGTGGATAATGCTTCATCATTAAAAGGTGTTAAGGGGATAACTCACCCACATTAAATGATCTCGAGTAGATGTCTGATTAATTTGGATACGGGTTTCAAAGCCTCTAAATTATTCTTGGGACTTGGGCCCTGAAAGTGTTGTTTTCACATGAACCTGATTGGAATCGAAAGCTGGTTTGTGCACACTACCAGTGAATCCTAGTACAGCTTGCAGTGTTCAGTTCTAAGGAATGAGAACTGAGCTTCAGGTTGAGGTAAGCACTCAGGTACCGAAGCACACAATTTTTCTCTTTGCAATGAGGAGAAATAAACCCATTTGTGTTTGCATGGAAGATGTTTGACCTGTTCCTTCTTAGTGCATCCTCTGTAGCTGGGCTTGGATAACCGAAAACCTTCTGGGGGCTCAGCCATAGCACAAATTGAGGTCTTTACCTTCCAATTTACGTCTCTGATTGGGTACAAGACATTCAGCTCTTGCTTGCTAGACATCACACCTAGGCATTAGCCAGCAATCAATTTTCACTGGTGTGAAATACACTCAGACCCATGCAGGGTGCTATGCCTGTTGGGAGGTTAAAAGAACAATACTTCTCATTCTGTTCCTTTATTAAAAACAAACAAACAAACACTATCTGCCTGGCCAGTTCTGCATTTCAAAGTCATGTGTAATATACCCCACTCTGGTATGACTGTTCAAACATTTTTCCAGAGAAATAACATAAACAATTCTGTATTTTTAATGTACCTTTTTTTTTTTGGTAGCACATATTTGTGTGGCTTATATATTTCTGTTGTGCTAGGGTTGAATTGTTTTTTGTTTTTTTTAAAAAAAGATCTTGGATGTTTTAATCAATATCTGTGTTTCACAAGCTGTGCATTACCTGTTTTGATTGTGGTGGCATAAGAAGTGGAAGAAAGGAAGGAAGGAAGGAAGGAAGGAAGGAAGGAAGGAAGGAAGGAAGGAAGGAAGGAAGGAAGGAAGGAAGGAAGGAAGGAAGGAAGGTTGGTCCTCTTTCTCCCCCATCTGCTCTCAAGTACAGGTAGTCCTTGACTTGTGATTGTAATGGAGTCCTTCACAGTTGTACGTTACAATCGTAAAATGGGCTGTGCCATGACTGTCCCAATTTTATGACTTTTTGTGGTGGTTGGTAAGTGAATGCTGCAATTGTAACGTGATTGCTGCAGTTATCAAGCAAACACCACAGTTGTTAAGTGAAACATGGTTTGCTATGGGTGCGGTTTTGCTGAGACGTGCTGGTTTTTGGTAAAACCGAGGTAAATGCGAATCAAACACCCAGAAATGCAGCCCAGTTGCAGGTGCCCAAAGTTCATTTTGCATGAGGATGTGTGGGGAAGAGAACTATCATAACTTCAAATCCGGGCTGTACGCAGCCCTCGGGTAGGTCTATCATAACTTTGAATGGTCGTTAAGCAACTGGTTGTAAATCAAGGACTATCTATATCAGGGTAAGATGGGCCGCATGCAGTTTAAGTACAGCAATGCACGATGTTCTGATGTGCCTCTTATTATTGCATTGGATACCATTTACTTTCAGAGACCCAGTCAGGCTTTGCAGATTAAAAAAAAAAGGCATTTCTGTATCTTTAGCAACTCATTGCTTGAAACTTCCCATTGTGTGATCCATGTGTTAATCAGTCAAAACTTTGCGCAGAGGCTGCTTCTTCTACAGAAAGGAAAAATGGATACCCTCTCACCTGGGTCTAGTAAAAATATCCACTAGAAAAGGAGTTTCTAAGAAATTCATTGAAACTCAAGACCAATGTGATTGTTAACTGCAGTGTTTCCCAACCTTAGGAACTTAAAGATGTGTGGTCTTCAACTCCCATGCTGGCTGGGGAATTATGGGAGTTGATGTCCACACATCTTAAAGTTCCCACGGTTGGGAAACACTGGTTGAGTGTGTAGTTTAAAGAGCTAAATTCATGCGTTGAACATTTTTTAATAGAAGGAGCTGAGCTGGGAGCAGGAATGGAAATCTCCGGCCTGTCTCTTGAAACAAAGGGAATTAAAGCCCGCGGATGAACAAATGTAAATAAAGCACAGATTGCCAGCAGCATGAAATGAGATCTCCACTTCGCTCTTCAATGAGTCTTTTGTGAAAAGCTTGACTGTTAGTGACTTTTTGGGCACATCTATATTATGGACATTATTATGGAAATCGTGTTCTGTTTTCCTTTTCCCTGGATTCTCTTTTTTTGTTTTCCCTTCACACTCTTGGGATTTTCTGCTGGTGTCCAGTGACATCCGATTGTTTAGCTTTCTGAAACTAGGCAAGGCAAGATTCAAATTGAAGGCAGATTTTGATGTTTTGGTTGGATGTTTTGCTTTGTTCACACATTTTAATAATTATCTACTTTTTAAAAAAGGTTCATTATGTATTCTTCCTTAGCGATGACACAGAGGCAGAACCAGCCAAAAACCAACTATCAAAATGGATGCCCAATTTTAAAGAAACAGTCATCGTACAACAATGGGCTTCGTGGATTAAACCTACAATATGTACGTCAAGTTACTGCATTCAGTTTTGTTTACCACATTATAAAAAAGATGTTGAGACTCTAGGAAAAGTACAGAGGAGAGCAACCAGGATGATTAGGGGACTGGAGACTAAAACATATGATAAATGGTTGCAGGAACTGGGCTTGGCTAGTCTAGTAAAGAGAAGGACCAGGGGAGACATGATAGCAGTCTTCCAATATTTGAGGGGCTGTCACAGAGAGGAAGGGGTCAAGCTATTTTCTAAAGCATCTGTAGGCCAAACAAGGAATAATGGATGGAAACTGAACAAGGAGAGATTTAACCTGGAAATAAGGAGAAACTTTCTGACAGTGAGAACAATCAACCCATGGAACAGCTTGACCTTGGAAGTTATGGGAGCGCCATCACTTGAGACTTTCAAGAAGAGATTGGACTGCTATATGTCAGAAATGGTGTTGGGTCTCCTGCTTGGGTGGGGGGTTGGACTAGATGACCTATAAGGTCCCTTCCAACTCTGATTATCTGTTACCTGTCATAGCCTAAAAGAAAATTGGTACAAAATGTTTTATAGAGAGTACATACTCCATCAATAACACTTGAGATAGACAAATCATACAGTAATGAATATTGGAAAGAAATGTTTTACCACATGTGGTGCACATGTAAAAAGAACTCAAAAATATTGGAAAGGTATATTGGATAGTATAGCGAAGGAAATATTGGAGTTTAAATTTTAAATGAAACCACAACTTTTCCTACTAGGCATAATTGATTGATTTGTATCCTGCCTTGATTATTTGATAGGAGTGACACAGTGGCTCAATGGTTAAGATGCTGGGCTTAGCAGCTGGAAAGCCGACAGCCTGGGTTTGAAACCCAAGTGCCATGCAACAGGGTGAGCTCCTGCCCTCACCTCATCTCCTGCCAACCTAGCAGTTTGAAAGCACGTAAATGTGATTAGATAAAAAGGTACCACTTAAGTGGGAAGGTCACAGCGCTCTGTGATGTCATGCTGACCACATGACCATGGAAATGTCTTTGGACAGTGCTGGCTCAATGGAGATGAGTACCGTCCCCTACGGTCGGCAACGACTAACAGAGTAAAATCCGCAGGGACTCCTTTATCTTTATTATTTTTTACAAATAACTCGAGGAGAAAACATCCAGTGATCTCTTTTGACTGCTATTTAAGTTTGGATGAAAAAGCCAAATGATTTTATGCCTGTAATATTGACACCATAAACGATACGATAGATTTTTTTCTTTCACTTCCTAACGGTGTTTGCTATACTTTAAGTTACCTATATAAAAGGATGTCAATCATCTTTAACTATATCCTGTGAACATCATTGTATTGGAACAATACGATGGATCAAGATTTATAACTATGTAATAAAAAGGCAAAAAAAAAGACTCATTGTTTACCCTTTCCTTCCTTTTTGTATTTCAATATTTATCTGAACAAGGAGGAAGGATCTATGATTGACCTCAGCCAAGATCTGGTTTGTATCTTCCTTCTTCTTTTTTTAGAACAGGGGAAGTGGTTTTGTGGATAAGACAAAGTCTGGCCCATCTATGTTGTATATGATAAAGCAAGCTTGCAGAACCTCTCCACTAATGTGCATAGACATACAACTAAAAGCAACTACCATCATTTTTTACCATAATAAAAGCCTATTTTCACTCCAAACTATCCTAGTTCTATAGTTGGCAGAACTGTGACACCGTAGACCAGAGTTTCTCAACCTTGGCAACTTGAAGATCTGTAGGCCTCAACTCCCAGAATTTTCCAGCCAGAGCAATAGCAATAGCACTTAGACTTATATACTGCTTTTTACATCCCTCTCTAAACGGTTTACACAGTGAGCATATTGCCCCCAGCAATCTGAGTCCTCATTTACTGACCTCGGAAGGTCAGGAAGGATGGAAGGCTGAGTCAACCTTGAGCCGGTGAGAATCGAACTGCTGGCAGTCAGCAGAATTTGCCTGCAATACCGTATTCTAACCACTGCGCCATCACTCTTATCCTGTCTTAGAGGAGGGACCGGAAAAGGTACAGAATAGGAAGTACCTGACTCAACAGTGGCAACTGTGAGAAGGATTTAGATGTCCTGGTGGGTCACTCTTTTAAGTATGAGCCAGCAGTGTGCTGCAGCTGCCATAAAAGCCAATGCAATCCTAGGCTGCTCCAACAGAAGGATAGCATCAAGTTCACAGGAAGAGATAGTACGACTTTATACTGCTTTGGTAAGACTACACTTGGAATACTGCATCAAGTTCTGGTCACCACAGTAACAGAAAGGATGCTAAGGCCCTAGAAAGACTGCCAAGAAGAGCATCAAAGTTGATAAGGAATCTCGAGGCTAAATCATATGTTGAACGGCTAAGAGAACTGGATATGTTTAGCTTAACAAAGGAGAGACATGATAGCATCTTCCAAAACTTGAAAGCCTATCAGAGGACAGAGGGTATCAATTTACTCTCCAAAGCACAGGACAAGAAGCAATGGGTGGAAGTTCCACAGAGGGAGATTCAACCTGGAAATAAGGAGGAATTTCCTGACAGTGAGAATAATCCATCAATCCTGATGTTGTGGGTGCTCCATCATTGGAGGGTTGATACTTTTGGACTTTGGTTTTGGAGGAGACTCCTGAATATACCATGGACAGCCAAGGAAACAAACAGTGGAATCAACTCACAACTGGCACAAATGGCCCAGCCGAAATTCCCCTACTTTACACACCTTATGTGAAGTCTTAACTCTTTGGAATAGGCTTTAGTGATGGGAAAGGTAGAAGGAAAGAGAAGAAGACTAAGAGGAGAGCCAGTGGACTCCATTACAATGATAACAAGTGCACCTTTGGGTGACTTGGAGGAAGTTAGGGATAGCTCATTGTGAAGAAAATCTATCTATCTGGTTGTGAAGAGTCAGCACAGACTTGATAGCACATGATGGATAATGTAGGCCTCAAAGCCCCGAGGTTGCCCATGCCTTGGAGATAATCTCATTACCTTTTAATGGGGCAATGAGTTTGGTAGTTCTGGGAGAATTGCAGGTCATTTGAGAGCTTTCAAAGAAGGTTAGAAGCATGTAATCTTAGTGGATTATACTACTATCTCCCCTCTCTGGCAGGGATTGGTACTGGACTGAAGCAACATCCCAAACAGCCTCTTTCAAATTACAGAATTATGGAAGATGGACAGGAGAAGAATAGGTTCTTCTATTATGGCTCCCAAGTAACCGATGCCGTCTGTAATTTTGCAGCCCTCAGAACGAAGAAGCTTCTGATAGGCCACTTTGTGGTGAATTAGCTCAGATCTCTTCAAAATCATTCCACCGAGCAAAAACATCTAATTGCAACAAATCCCACCATTTAACTACGGTGGCATAAAGAAGCGTTTCCTTTAATTGCTCCTGAACTTCCAGCCTCTTTCCAGTTTTAATGGATGACCCAATTTCAAACATTGAGGGAGAAGGAGAAATATTTTGCTCCACATTTTTTCATGCCGCACATGATTTAATGCCTCTTATATTTCTACGACTCATTTTCCCTGTGTGCTGAAAGAATTCCAGATGCTGCCTCTGCTCTGGACCCTGCATCATTTTGGATCTGATATTTTTGTGCCTTTTCCTATCTCACAAATCCTTTTTCAGGAATGGCAGACAGAATAGTATAAAGCAGGGGTCCCCAACCTTGGCATTTTGGGAGTTGAAGTCCACAAGTCTTAAAAGTGGCCAGGGTTGGAGACCCCTGGTATAAAAACTTCCATTTGTTTAAAGTTACAATGGCACTGGAAAAAGAGACTTATGACCGTTTTTTATACTTAACAACTGTTGCAGAATCCCTGTGGTCACGGGATCAAAATTCAGACACTTGGCAATTGGCTTCTATTTATGACGGTTGCAATGGCCAGGGATCAGGTCATGGGATCCCCCTTTTGCGACCTTCTGACAAGCAAAGTCAATGGGGAAGCCAGATGCCTTAATGGTGGAGTTACAAACTTAATCACTGCAGTGATTTCCTGAACTGGCAAGAAAGGTCGTAAAGCGAGGCATAACTCATTTAACAACTGTTTCACTTAGAATTCCCTGTATATTATTTCACCATTATAATCCATATAATATCTATATGACATAGCCTATATTATCCTAATTCAGCAATGAGGAATAGTTTTTACTTTCCATGGTTTGCATAGGTAAGAAGTCCTGTCCTTAGATAGAGATGACATTTTATCCAAACTCTGGCCAGAGAAAGCGGCAGCCAATTATCTGGCAACCTGTTTGCCTGGAACGAGTGAACCTTCCCTTCCAGTGAGGCAAAGCCATTTTGCCATGGGGATAGTTGTATGCCACAGAGAGCTGTTGTTGTTGAGGCCCAGTTTCCCTGGGAGCTGCTTATAATTGTTTGGGTTTCAGGTATCTACACTGACTTCTTTCTGTGTTCCGGAGGGATTTTAATCCTCCCACTTCAATTATTTGTCTTAGAAACAACTTTTTTTGGGGGGGGTGAGGTGGGGGAGAAGAGGGAAATCATGATATTTAGCAATGGATGCAGAGGTCACATTGTGATTGGCACTTATCGGTCTCTTTTCTTGAAACATTTCCTTCCTTGTATGAGAAAATAGTTGGATAAAACCTTATTGCTTATGTTCTGATAAGAGTATATCTTGCACATGTGGTTGGAGTCACTGAGTCCAGGCGAGCATTTTCTAAACGAAGTTTAGGAGAAGTAGACTGTTGAAAGGAGAAGTTGCTTTTGTTTGTTTAGGAAAATTTATATCAATTCACTCTCAGTGACTGGGTAGCTTTTACCCTACTAAGAGTGTTTGATTGATCATATTGTTTTCAATGTGATTGATCATATTGTTGATCAAGTTGTTTTCAACTCCTAGCAACCACATAGATCTTCTCCATGAAGATCTATCCCTAATCTGTTCTTTCAAGTCTCAACCATCGGAGGCTGGGTTCACTTATCTGCTCTTGGACTGAGTCCATCGACCTTCTGATGGTCATCCTTCTTCTCCTCTTTCCTTCCACCTTTTCCAGCATCAGCGCTTCTTCCGGAGATCTGGGTCTTCACATAACGTGTCCAAAGTAGGATAATAGAGCCGTGGTTAGAAGGCACTATTGCAGGTTGACTCTGCCCACTGCCAGAAGTTCAATCCTGACTGGGTCAGGATTGATTCAGCTTCCATCCTACCAAGGTCAGTAAAATGAGGACCCAAACGGTTGGGGGCCATAGGTTCTGACTCTGTAAACGGCTTAGAGAGGTTATAAAAGCACTGTGAAGCGGTATATAAGTGCTGTTACTATAATTTGATCCTGGTCTTTTGCGCCTTGACTGAGAACTCTGGTTTGATTTGTTCAATGATTCGTCAATTCGTTTTCTTAGCTGCCCACAGTGCAGGTAAGTCCTTGTGTTACGACTTGTAATGGAGACTACCCATTACGGTCGTAAGTCATGAGGGCCACAAACCGGGCCAGTCACATGACCTGCCTGATTTTATGACCTTATGATAATCAATAAACAAGCACTTTAGTTGCCGGTTAAGTGAATCCACAGGGTTTTTTTTTTGCTAGGGGGCAGGTTTTTGCTGAAAACTGGAAGGAGCTGGTTTTTTTAAATGAAACCATCATAAAACGTGGTCACATGACTACGCGGTGCTGCAAATGGTCATAAACATGGGCCAGTTCAGTGGTGGGATTCAAATTTTTTTTACTACCAGTTCTGTGGGCGTGGCTTGGTGGGCATGGTTTGTTGGGCATGACTTGGTGGGCATGGCAGGGGAAGGATACTGTAAAATCTCCATTCTCTCCCCACTCCTGGGGGAAGATGAAAAATCTCCATTTCCTCCCCACCCCACTAACCTGCTTTCCAGCTCCGTTCTCCTGTGCAGGGCAACACAAGAAGACCCAGCCAATCAGCTGGGACTCGGGAGGCAGAGAAGAGATGGGGGCGGGGCCAGTCAGAGGTGGTATTTGCCGATTCTCTGAACTACTCAAAATTTCCGCTCCGGGTTCTCCAGAACTAGTCAGAACCTGCTGAATACCACCTCTGGGTCAGTTGTTGAACGCCTGAAGAGCAATCATGTGACTGCAAACACCTGCCCACCACAATTGTCAGGCTCTGCTTCATAAGCCGCGCAAGGTGGGACCTTCGCAACTTTGAACAGTCACTAAGCAAGTAGTCATAAGTCGAGGACTACTTTTATTGTCAGGAGTCTCGTCCAAAACCTGCGTTCAAAAAGACCAATACTCTTCCTGTCCTGCTTCTTTAAAGTTCCACTTTTGCTTACACAGACTGTCACAGGAAATACCATTGCTTGCCTGATTCTGACCTACATAGGTGTAGAGACATCACGGTATTTGAATATCTTTTCCAAGGTTTTTATGGCTGCTCCGCGAAGTGCTAATCTGTTATGTATTCCTTTCCTACTTGTTCCTTTACTGTCGATGATTGATCCTAAAAGGCAATGGCTATTCACCATTTTGATATTTTCATTTCATAGTTCTAAGGCTGCTTTGGTCTACCTGTTGTCATTCTTTGCAATTAATTTTAGTCCCATTTTTTTCCTCATGCTCTTTGACTTTTCCTACTAGGACTTGCAGATCTTTTGCATTGAGGCTTTCTCAGCTGATTGAAATCTAGGCTCACAGAATAGAGATCACTTGAGACTTTCAAGAAGAGATTGGAGTCCCATGTGTCAGAAATGGTGTAGGGTCTCCTGCTTGGGCAGGGGATTGGACTAGATGACCTACAAGGCCCCTTCCAACTCTGATTATCTGTTGTCTGTTATCAGATAACCAGGGTTAAAGCAACAAGGAAGGCAAATCATAGCAAAAACTCCAGTATAATTTCATCCTCCCGTTCTTTTCCCCTCCCCTTCCCAGTGCAGCTATGCCTTCCGTTCACTCTATTTGTATCTTGCTTTTTCTTGCTTTTTTGCTATGTCTCTTGGAAGGATGGATTATGTTCTTACATGCTTGTGTGAGAGAGAAACCAAAGCAGAAGGGGATATATTGTGCCTTATTTAACAGTCAATTAGTTTTTAAATACATTTTATTAACTAAATTAATATTAGTTAATTGTTTTGACTCGCCTCTGTTTCGGAGGGAGTGTGGCTTCTAGCTACTGCGTATAGACATATATGTAAATGCACACTCATATACACATATATTACATGCATATGTTTATTGGAGGAAATTAATCATCAGGATTAATTAACAATACCATTCATATAGTGGGGAAGAGGGGTATCTTGCAGGCTTTCTGGTGGCATATTTAACATTTTTTCTTTTTTGGGTGGAATAAATTTAAATGAGTGGATCTCAGTTCAGATATATCTTCCTTTTGAGTAAATTATGGTCGTTTTTTTTCTATTTTATTGATTGTTTTACCATGTAGGAAAAAGAGAACATATGTAAGAGAAATAGTACACACGTATTCCAAAACATAAACATTTACTGAATTAATAGGAAAGAATACCATTCCACAATTTTAGGAAACAAAAATTCTTGTAGCAAGTCAAATAATAATAAAAAAACAAACAATAATAAGTTGGTCTAAAAATATTAATACCCACATTAGCCTATCATTACTAAGAAATCAAAGTTCTATGGTATCAGCAGAACAACAGTTCCTTACTGTGGCTGAAGAGTTTTCAATAAAACTTTATTATTAGATATATAGAAATCATTATATATGTGTAATAATAATGTACAGATAGTCCTTGCTAACTGTTAAAGTTTTTAAAAAAGTGATTTATGACCAGTTTTTGAACTTAATGATGGAAGGTCCCAAAAGCTAATCACATGATCCCGGGATACTGCAATTGTCATAAATATGAACCAGTTGCCAAGCATCTGAATTTTGATCACATGATAATAGGGAAGGTGCAGAGGTCGTAACTCTGAAAAAGGGTCATAAGTAGAGGTGGTATTCAGCAGGTCCTGACCAGTTCTGGAGAACTGGTAGCAGAAATTTTGGGTAGTTTGGAGAACCAGGAAATCCCACCTCTGATTGGCCCTGCCCCCATCTCTTCTCTGTCTCCTGAGTCCCAGCTGATTTTGTTGGCCTGCACAGGAGAACAGAACTGGAAAGCAGGTTAGTGGGGTGGGGAGGGAATGGGGATTTTGCAGTATCCTTTTCCCAGGAGTGGGGAAAGAATGGTGATTTTGCAGTATCCTTCCCCTGCCATGCCCTCCAAGCCATGCCCACAGAACTGGTAGTAAAACAATTTGAATCCCACCAATGGTCATAAGTCAGCTTTTTTCAGTGCTGTTGTAACTTTGAACAGTCACTAAATGAACAGTTGCATATCGAGGACTACTTGTACTTTTTTTTGGTGGCAGTTAAATGAATGCAGTAGTAGTTAAGTGTGAACAACACTTTGGCTGTAAAATGAACCTGTTGTTAAGTGAGCCGGAACCAGACATTCCAGTTTTTGACAAACTGGCACAAAATGCAGTCACGTAATGCGTGTTGCTAGGTCCTTGAAGTGCAGTCATGTGATCAGAGGAGGCTGTCAGATCTTTGGATCCGGGTCATAAGGCCCCCTTTTCAGGTAAGCCATAACAAAGTTGTAAGTCGAGGACTGCCTGTCCCTCCAATTGCTACGTTTCATTTTTCTTTTACCAACTTCTAGAGGAAAAAAAGAAAATCTGTTCCAAGTTGAGTCAGCCCTGAAAGCAGCAGCTGCATTGAAAGTGATCATGGCCAGGATTATCTCTGCAGGTGATGCCTGGCCTGCCACTCCACTGGTCCTCAAGATGGTTTGTTCCCATATAGCTGTCTGTGTAATTAACTTCTGAACCTGTTTTAAAAAAGGGGGTGGATGGAATAATCTCCCCTGATCTTGGGAGATAAGCAATTTCATCAGTGTTTTTTCTTGCCTGTTCACAAGGTCATTTCCGGCAGCTGCTCAATTGTAATTAGCTAAGCCCTTCTTGGTAGCTTCAACAACTGAAAAATTACAGGGGTCACTGGCTCAGTGTCTTAAATTTTAATAAATATTTTAATGAAGATGAAGAAGACTGGCTGATGAAATGCTTCTCCTGCTAAAGGGACGGGTATTTGGAAGGGTTTGAGAAGTCCCAAGAACCATCCTTGCAACACAGGTAGTCCTCGACTTACCACAGCTTGTTTGGTGGCCGTGTGAAGTTACAACAGTACTGAGGGACGACCGTTGCAGCGTACCTAAGTTCGTGTGATCAAAATTCAAACGCTTGGCAACTGACTCATATTTATGACAGTTGCAGTGTTCCGGGTTCAAGGGATCTCTTCTGACAAGCAAAGTCCATGGGGAAGCCAGATTCACTTAACAGCGAAGTTAACAAACTTCATAACTGCAGCAATTCACGAAACAACTGTGGCAAGAAAAGTTGTAAAATGGGGCAAAATTCGCTGAGTCACTGTCTCATTTAGTAATAAAAATGTTGGGCTCAATTGTGGTAGTAAGTTGAGGACGCCTCTATCCCAGGTGAGGAAGATGTCCTGAAGATGACTGTAATTATTATGGGCTACCCATCAAAGAGTTTAGGATAGAATAACAGAGTTGGAAGGGGCCTTGGAGGTCTTCCAGTCCAACCCCCTGCTTAGGCAGGAAACCCTATAGCATTGAAGACAAATGGTTGCCCAATTTCTTCTTAAAAGCTTCCAGTGTTGGAGCATTTACAACTTCTAGAGCAGGGGTCCCCAACCTTTGCAACTTTTAAGACTTGTGGAGTTCAACCCTTTAAGTTGCCAACTTTAAGACTTCAATAAGTTTTAAAGTTGCCAAATTTGGAGACCTCTGTTCTAGAGGCAAGTTGATTAATTGCCAGGAAATGTCTCCTTAGTTCTAAGTTGCTTCTCTCCTTGATTAGTTTCCATCCGTTGCTTCTTGTCCTGCCTTCAGGTGCTTTGGAGAATAGCTTGACTCCCTCTTCTTTGGGGCAGCCCCTGAGATATTGGAAGACTGCTATCATGTCACCCCCTAGTCCTTCTTTTCATTAAACCAGACATACCCAATTCCTGCAATTGTTCTTTTTTGTTTTAGCCTCCACTCCCATAATCATCTTTGTTGCTCTTCTTTGCACTCTCAACATGTTTTTTTACATTGTGGCAACAAAAGTTGGATGCAGAATTCCAAGTGTGGCCTTACCAAGGCCTTATAAAATGATATTAACACTTCACGTGATCTTGATTCTATCCCTCTGTTTATGCAGCCTAGAACTAACTGTGTTGACTTTTTTGGCAGCTGCAGAACACGGCTGGTTCATATTTAAGTGATTGACCACTAGGACTCCCAGATCTCTCTCAGAGTCACTACTATTGAGCAAGATACCACATATGCTGTACCTGGGCATTTTGCTTTTCTTGCCTAGTTTGTTTATATAGCAGCCTCAAATTCCAGTTTATTAATGGAGATTGCACTTTCCTTTGGCAAGAAGGACACAACTTTCACTCTCTTTTATTTCTCTGCTTGCAAGCTTGGTAATGTCTATTCAGCTCTCGGTAGAAATGGAAGATGAGATAAACCAAGCAGGTTTTATTGTGGAGAGCTTCAAAAGAGGGTGCAGAGATTTTGGAATAACAGACACATTGTGTTAAAACATATTGTAAATCTGTTCACGTTAATAGAAGCCCAAATTGTTCTTTTCGTCCTGCCATCATGAGGCTTTAGCCCTCAATTATGAAATTTGGCTTAGATTTTTTGTTATTTCCACTCTTCTCCTTGGAGCCGTTCCTGACAAAAAAGCATTCATCTTTTTTCATTTGCACAAGAGCAAATGTAGGAACTTCTGTGTATTCTTTCAGTTCCTCCGATAAAAAACACAGTAGCTTAACTTGACAAAAGCAGCCCAAATTGCTCTCTCAAACACAGGCAGCATTGCTGGGAGGTGCAATTTTAAAGCAAGGAAACCAACAAAGATATGGGGAGTAGAGAAAAGACGTTATCTTTCTCTCCCTTTCGCCTCTAATCTGGACCCCATTTCCACAAGCATCTTAGCAATTTCCTGGCAGCATTTTCTCCATCCTCACTACTTTGTGAAAGTTAACAGAGCAGAAAAACAGAGTTGGAAGGGACCTTGAAGGTCTTCTAGTCCAACTCTGTGCTCAAGCAGGAGGCCCTATACCATATCAGACGCTGACCAATCTCATCTTAAAATCCTTCAGTGATGGAGCATCTATAATTTCCAGAGGCAAGCCGTTCCACTGGTTAATTGTTCTCACTGTTAGGAAATTTATCCATAGTTCTAGAGAAAAATAGAATAACAGAGTTGGAAGGGACCTTGGAGGTCTTCCAGTCCAGCCCCTGCTCAGGCAGGAAACCGGGGGTGGGATTCTATAGGTTCACACCTATTCTCTAGAACTGGTTGTTAACATTCTTAGCAGTTAGGAGAACCGGTTGTTAGAAGAAATTATTGGCCTAATCCTGTAAGGAAGGCAGGAAGGAAACATTCTGGTGTTGCTTACACAAACTGCATCTCCATTAACTCTTATTACATTCTTGGCAGGACTAGACTTCCTGTCTCAGGAACTTCTCTGGAGTTTTTTTTCCCTCCTTTGCTGGTATTTTGCTTGTGTGGAGTGACCATTCAAAGTTACAATGGCACTGAAAAAAGTGACTTATGACCATTTTTCACACTTGTGACTGTTGCAGCATCCCCACAGTCATGAGAGGCCAGGCGAGGAGATGCGTGCCTTAATGCGAGTGGTGTTGAGTTGGCCACGCCCAGCCAGTCATATGACCACCAAGCGATGCCCACCAACTAAGCCACACCCACAGAACCGTACAAATTTGAATCTCACCCCTGCAGGAAACCCTATACCATTTCAGAAAAATGGTTGTCCAATCTCTTCTTGAAAACATCCAGTGTTGGAACATTTACAATTTCTGGAGGCAAGTTGTTCCACTGATTAATTGTTCTCACTGTCAGGAAATTTCTCCTTAGTTCTAGGTTGCTTCTCTCCTTGATTAGTTTCCATCCATTTTTCTTGTCTTCTGCTTTGCAAAATAGGTTGACCCCTTCTTCTTTGTGGCAGCCCCTCAGCTATTGGAATACTGATATCATATCGCCCCCTAGTCCTTCTTTTTACTAGACTATACCCAATTCCTGCAACCATTGTTCATATGTTTTAGCTTCCAGCCCCCTAATCCTCTGTTGCTCTTTTCTGCACTCTTTCCAGAGTCTCAACATCTTTTTTATAATATGTTGACCAAAACCGGATGCAGTACTCATAAGTGTTCTCTAACTAAGGCTTTGGTGGGTCTGTTTTGGTTTTGTAGGAGCAGAATGGAATGTAGTAGTTAGCTCAAGGTCATCCAGACATCTGAGCGTCATTATTGCATTAATTTGTACCCTGCAGTATCAAAATTAAATAGCTGCTTTTAGCTCAGGTTACAAGGCAACCTATCAGTAACAGCTAGATATAATATGCTAAACATCATATGCAAGGTTGCACTCTAGAAAGGAACAGGTTGCAACATTTTTCATTTCAAAATACGGCATTCTGCAAAGTGTAAATGTCACCATCCGTAGGGATGCAGTCTGGGAGAAATGCAATTCTTTGAAGTGCCAGCTTACAGAAGTTGCTAAATACTTGAAAAGTGTTGCTCTGATTAGCCATCAGGAGACAGGAGGTTATTACGGAACTGAATCTTTGGTGCTTTAGGGCAGGTAGTCCTCGACTTATGACTCCAATTGAGCCCAAATTTTTTGTTGCTAAGCGAGACAGTTGTTAAGTGAATTTTGCTCCATTTTACCAACTTTCTTGATACAGGTGAATCACTGCAGTTGTTTAGTAACATGGTTGTTAAGTGACTTCTACGTTGACTTCGATTGTCAGAAGGTTACAAAATGACCCCGGGACATTAGAACCATCATAAATATGAGTCAGTTGCCAAGAATCTGAATTTTGATCATGCGACCATGGGGGTGCTTGCAAGTAAGTGTGTGAAAAATGATCATAAATCACTTTTTCAGTGCTGTTACTTCAAATGGGCTGGGCGATCAGAATCCTGAATAAAGATAATCTTGTCAGACATCATCTCCAGTGGATTCATGTGGGCCCACAATTCAGTGCGTGCTTGGGCCTGAAAATGCTTTGCATATATGGTGTATACACAAAGGATTTTGCAGTGTTTAAGGGAAAAAACCAGCCTTTTCTGGGAAAATTAAGCCTTTGGACAACTGCGGCTTTCTAAGCACATGCTGCAACACGTATTTTCTAGGCATAGTGTTGAAAGAAAATTGCGCATACTGTTGAAACTCATTGGTACCTTCTTTGATTGCTTTCAAAACTTTTAGCTGCTTCTCAATTATCGTCGGCGTCTAACAAATGAATTCTGATTTTATTGTTCTCTGGCGCATAACTCTTCAGCCGGAAGAAGAGCCATCTGTGACTCACAGGCTTGCAAGAATGTCTTTAAACAGCTAGAGTTGGCCCAATAAAAGAAAATCATCTTTCTCTTAATCTGCATCTCCCAGATGCTTCATAAAATGTCACAGGACAAAGGAGGGATTCTTTCTTCCTTGTTGTCCACTGTCAGGGTTGCTAGTAGGCATCGTCTCCTGAACAACTCTTGTTTGCAACTGGATGGAGCCACGGGGCAATTGTGGTAACAGGAAGTGCCTTATGTGCCAATACAGGAAAATATTTGTAGCTCAGGTTTAAACTGTGGAGTCCTTGGTGCTCTCTGAGTTTGCTTGTTTGCTTGCAGATGTTTCTTTACCCAGCTGGGTAACATCTTCAGAGATGTTGTGAGGTCTTCAGAGAACATCTTCAAGCTCAGAGAGCATCAAGACTCTGGAATGCCTAATAAGAGAGCACTTCTAGGAGAAAAAGCAAAGGTGCTTTTTCAAGAGGCAACTGGACTTTCTTGAAGAAGTTCTGCTTCTTGTCCAAGAAGCTTCTTCAGTTCTAACTGAGTGGTGGGGAATGGAAGGATTTATATTCCTGGCAGTCATCTGGTTGTTAGCATTCTTTTTGAGTGTTGTTGAGACCATTTGGAATTTTATCTGTGCCCTCATGGTCACCTGAATTGTGCAAATGGACGTGGAACCATTATGGAATTGCTGAAAGAACTGTGTGGTAAACAGGAGATAGGTGGTGTCATATCCCTCGCTCTGTTGAGAGAGGGCTATTCTGTTTTCAATATAAACGGCCTTTTTGACCTTTAGATAGACATCTAGGAGATACTATAGTACAGAGGTTTCTGATCTTGGTAACATTAAGACTTGTGGACTTCAACTCTCAGAATTGCTCAGCCAGTAATGGTGGCTGGGCAATTCTGGGAGTTGAAATCCACAAATTTTAACATTGCCAAATTTGGAGACCCCTAAATAGGAGACAAACCATGCTAATTTGCAAAAGGAAACATCCAAAGAAATCTTGTAGCTCCTTTTGCAACTAACTTCATCAGATATCACTCATCTGCCAGCACCGACTCGGTTCCTTCAGTCAGTTCTCCTTGGTTGGCCTTTGGGCCTAATCACTGAGGTGAAATAATAGTTGCGACAATAGCATTCATTCAGCAGCACTCCAGCCAGAGATTTTTTTTTTTTTCAAAGTCTATTAGAGTAGGCAGAAAATGCTTTTGCAGCTTTTGAATGTTAAGATCGATTTGCAAAATTGGAACAAGACAAGTGTGTCCAGAGCCTGGTTGCTTCCCCATTTAAAAAGGTGCTGCTTATTTCAATCTGCATTCCATTTTCCCCTCTAATTAGGGAACATGATAAGTTCAAAGCCAGCTCTATTCATTTCTGTGTTGTGACAAAAACAGGCTGAAACCAAGAGTGAACTGCTGGGAAAAGTGAGGGAGGGAGAGAGAGGGGGGAAAAAACCACCTCATAACCAGAAATCTCCCTCCATCCTTTCCACCCCTGCCAAGTTTGAAAAGGCCAGAGCCTGAGAAATCCTGAAAAATTAATGGGGTCTAGGTAAGTTTTGCACACTTGCCACTGACCTCTCCTCTCCCAAGCCCACCCTGGGTCACCAATGAAAACTTGGTAGCACAATAGCTGCACAGTGGCAGTGCTTTTGTATGTAAATATGACCTAAAGCGATGCAGGGAGCCGGTGGCCCATTGTGGCAGCCGCCAGCGTGATTTCAAAAAGGCGCACTTGGGCCTTTCAGAGTGCGCAGAGAGATATTGCAAATGTCATCAGTGGGGTTCTTCCCTTGGCAGGCCCCCGGATCCTCCTGCCATCTTCCTCCACCATAAAAACATAATCAGAGTCGCTGCTAAATAATGTAAAAGTTGCCTCCGAGGGGTTTAAGAGACAGCCAGACAAAGAAAGGGCTTTTCAAAGCACCCCTGGCCGCTTTCCCCCTCCCTCCGCCACTGATGACCCTCACAGCTTTTCCCTCCTTCCTCTCTCCACTTTTTTCTTTTCAAAATATTTTCAAGCACTCACTGAGTTCTGAACTCATAATGGTTTGCATTTTCCCATTATAGGGAAGGTTGGGGGGGGGGATTCATTTTGCCTTTCTTTCTTTTTCTTCCCCCCTTCCTTTTATTGCTAAATTTTTCCAGTGACTGGACAGCTTGAGTTTCCAGTCTCCTGTTAATGAGGAATCAAATTTCAAATTGTAAGAGCTCAGATAATACTGATTGGGTTGTGTTTTCCTATTTTGTTTCCAAAAGCAGAATGTGTGTGTTTGTACTTGGGGGGGGGGGGGGGGGGTGTGCCAAGACCAACCCTCCCTCTCTCTCTCCCTCCCTCCCTCTCTCCCATCTTTTTTCTTTTTCTTCCCTTCCTCCCTCCCTCTTTCTCTCCCATCTTTTTCCTTTTCTTTCTCCTTCCTTCCTACTTTCCTACCTACCTACTTACCTACATATCTACCTAGAAGGATTCAGCACATGGTGGTAAAGATGACCCTTGTTCAGCGACCATATGAAGCTATGATGGTGCTGAACAAGAAGATTGCAATTATCAGATTATTCAAGTTCTTATTTTATAACCATGCTAACTGCATGAAATATCTCTGTTAATGGTACTGTTGTATTTCTTTACCAGATATAGAACAGAAACTTTATTTCATTCATCAACCAATAAAAATGCATTCTATATAATAAAGCAAAATTATCCTGCAGCATCAGAGAGGCAATATCTGGTTTCATATAGGTGTGTGTGTGTTTTTTTTAAATTTCCCTTGCAAAACAGCTGTGGGGAGAGCATTAAGTTGGGCTAGAGATAAAGCTTTCCTGAATTTGGGAACTGTAACATTCATTTCTTTATTTTATTACTTTGTTACTTTATAAGTTAAGTCAAGGGTGGCAAACAACATCAGTTTGGAAAAGAGTAGTCTGCTTCAATGCAGTATAGGTAAGTCCCTCAACTTAGGACCACAATCAGGACCAGAAGTTCCATTGCTAAGTGAATGGTTAACCTTTTTATATCGTTTAATGACCTTGGGGTGTGTGTGTGTGGCTTTTGTTAAGCGAATCATAGCAGTTGTTTAAGTAAATCTGGTGGTCACTGAGTAAATCTGGCTTCCCCCCTTGACTTTGATTGTTGCAAGCTGGCTGGTGATCCCTGACCCAGAGATGCTGCAACCATCACCAATACAGGCTAGTTGCCGAGTGCTTGAATTTGGATTGCATGGCTGTGGGGTTGCCGCTATGGTTTGAAATGCAAGGGCTGGCTGTAAGTCACTTTTTCCAGTGCAATTGTGACTTTGAATGGCTGCGTCTTGTCATTAGTAAATTTGTTCTGTTAGTAAATTTGACTGTTTTGTCTACAAGTGCGAAGAGTTATATACAGTAAATCATAGGTTTGTAATAACTGCAGGATTTTTTTCCCCTGTGTAATTGGTGAGATATTTCTTGACTTCCTGGTTCAGAGTTAATTACAAAAAATGGGCTTGCTTCACTTTCCGTGGTGGGGCCAAGAATTTCTTTGATTAGACATTTAGAAGAGATTCCTGTTTGGAAGACTATTGAAGAATTGTTCCATCAACATCTGAGATGCTCCTTGAAAATCTACCCAAGAAAACTAATTATTCTTCCTAACTGCTTTATTCTTTCAAATCTTTTGCCATAATGGAGATTTAGACTCCATCACCATTCGGCTATTATTTCTGTGTAAACAGAGTCATGCCCTATTGCGTCAAGTAAACAATCAATTATTTTCTATTACCTTTGGCTGCAGATAACAAAAGGTGTAAGGTAATGAGCACAGCAGGGTCATGGTTCTTCATTTGTTTGTGTTCTTCCCAATAATTATAATAATTGTGGTTTGAAAGGGTTAAATATCCTTGAATGCTCAGCTGCATTTTGATGTGGTGCTCCAGAGGGGCTGCCTGTAACTGGGTCAGGATGATTTTGACTTGCAGCTAAGTATTGTCTTAAATTAATGTCAGTCATTGACATGGTACCTGAAGTTACACCTTTCATTTATACAGCTATGACAACAATTTAACTTTTTAAGATCTTTCTTAGCTCACTGTGGATCAAGTGTCTTTTCTAGAAGATAGCACTTAGATTTATATACTGCCCCATAATGTTTTACAGCACTCTCTAAGCTGTTTACATATTGCTGCCAGCTATCTGGGTCCTCTTTTTACTGATCTCGGAAGGATGAAAGGCTGAGTCAACTGTGAGCGAGTTAGGATCGAACTGCTGGCAGTTGGCAGAATTAGCTTGCAATACTGCATATCTCATATTTCTACTGAACTGTTTACCTCAGTAAAATATTTCTCTACCTTGGAAACTTTAAGATGTGTGGACTTCGTCTCCCAGAATTCCACAGCCAGTCTTGCTGGCTGTGGAATTCTGGGAACTGAAGTCCGGGCGTCTTTAAATTGCCATGGTTGAGAAATGTTGACTTTGTGTAACAAAACTGGCTTCTGGAGTGATTGCTTATCTCTGAGTCATCTTCCTTTGTATGTGTTTTAAATTATACATTCTAGTTGGTAATGATTTTGGTTGGATTAACTAAAAGAATAAAGAAGAAGGTGAAAGCTTTAGACTTTGAGACTTCATCAGGCAAAATGAGTGGTATTAAAGAGAAAGAACCAGAATAGTCAACACTTCAAGAATGAGCATAACTCTTGATGGATGACAATGATGATGGTATTATCCATTGAGTCATGTCCAACTATTGATGATTCTCTGGGCCAAGTCTCTCTACATCTTCCAGTCTTGCTCTACTTCTTTCTATACTCTGATGGCCTGGTTTCCTTTTACAGCTACCTTTTCCAAACCTAATTGCTTTTTCCAGTGAATTCCCCCCACATGACATGACCAAAGTAAGTGAGACACAGCTTTGTGATTTTATTCTTGATGGGTCCCAGCTTTGGGGCAAGTCACAGAGGAGCAACCTTGTCAACAATTTTGGATTCTCTTCAACTTGAGAACATGGACAGGATGTCTGGAGAGATTATCTAGCTAAATGGGTATTATCTGTCTGTATTGATCTGTAGTATACAGTGCCTTGAGCTGTGTCTTTATGCCAAAATATAGATGGATATATATGAAAACTAAAAAGTACACGAGACTTATGTGGAAAAGTCCATTCTGGAAAATTTCAACAAATTCATGTGAAAAAATACCAGAATGAAGACCTCTAAGAAGACTCAACAAGCAATGGATAAGATGATGGCACTCAAGGAAGAAATGAGAAAAATTTGGAAGCCTTATCAGGAATTCTAAAATGGTATTGAAGCTGTAGTAAATTGCATCTTATAAAACACATGGTAGGCTTTCTGCTTTGATGTATTTCTTGGAACTCAAAGCAAACTTGGCCAGCAAAACTTCAGAGTCAGGTATATAGGTAACCCAAACATTTCAGTGAAGAGGCCTGCAGATCATAAACTATAAGCGGTGCCCGAATTTATGCTCTGTTTCTTTTTCCTTTATCCAAAATAGTAAAGTACCTTCCAGAAGATACTAATAGGCTTAAAATTAAGGAGTGATGTCTTGTCTGGTCTGAAACCTTCAAATGCCAGGATACAGAACTGGGCCTTTACTTCTAGGCTATAGTATCTATGGTGATTCTAAATCATCCAAGTCATAGTGCTTTTACAAAAGGCAATTGGACTTTTCTCTGTTTTTCCTTGAAGACTTTTGCTTCTTGGCCAAGAAGTTTCTTCAATTCTAACTGAATGTTGGGGAATGGATGGATTTATATTTCTTGCAGTCATCTGGTCATTAGTATTCTTTCTGAGAGTCATTGAGACCACTTGGAGGTGTTATCTGTGCCCTTAGAGATTTGCGCTACCTGAATAGCGCAAATGGGTTTGGAATCTTCTTGGAACTCCTGAAAGGACTGTATTGTAAACAGGAGAGAGGTGGCATTGTATCCCTCCCCCTCTGTTGACAGAAGGCTGTTCAGTCTTAATGTAGATGGCCTCTTTGACCCTTCTTTCAAACCAGTGTTCTCTGCCAGAATGTGGACTTTTAGGCTAGTAGTAAGAAAAGGCTTGGGAACTGCTACTTGCATTCCAGCTTTAAAAACCATACTGGATCAGACACAAGATGTTGGCCATTTAGCCTCCTTTTTCAAAAAAAGGTCCACTGTCTTGTTTTTTTTTTCTCCCCAGCATAGTTACTATGTACTCTGTGAAAAGACTGACCTTGTCACCAGCTGCTGCTGTCACGGATGTTGTCTGCTTCGTCTGAGCTGATTGTGAAAAGCAGTGTAACTTTAAAAATTAGCTTTTGAGCTTCTTTTTCCTGATTTCCTTCCTATCTTTGTTCCTTGTGTCTGGCAGTATTTAAATTATAAGTGTGAGCCTTTATTATTGAAGGTTAAGTTGCTAGAGGGGTGTTTTAAACTAAAAAGCAAAAAAGGCTTTAAATAAAACATCTATTTATCATCACAATGCTTTAAATACAATAATAACTATCATTGCAATATGTGGTTATGGATGTGAGACACACATTCCTAAGACACACACACTTATCCGAGGAATAGAAGGAAGACGCGGGGTTATTTGTTTGGAATTATTTAACTTGGACATCAAAATGACTCTGGGCATCTGATACTTTAAAAGTAAAAATGATTTAGAAAACCCCAAAATAACACCACAAAAATACAGTGACATGGGCTCCCTAACTACCTTCCCCAAAGCCTGGGAGTTTTAAAGACTTCTGGAACTTTATCAAGATGGGAAATAGCTGGAACTCTGAGAGAAACAAGCAGGTTTCGATTAGTGCAGTTAATGATTCCCACAAAACGAATGCATTCTCTGAATTTGCACTATTTGACGTGACATTTCTGTGTATGATGGAATATAGTCTGGATTCCCAGGAGAGGGACAGGTGTTTGCCAGTGGAGCAAGAGGCAGCTTAGTTCAGATAACTTGTGTTGAAAGAAAGACGGTGAAGATGGTTCCTTCCTAATAGCTCTCAGAGTTCTCAGGAGCTGTGATGGCGCAGTGGTTAGACTGTGGTATTGCAGACAAACTCTGCCTATTTCCAGGAGTTCGATCCTGGCCAAGGTTGACTCAACCTTCCATCCTTCAGAGGTCGGTAAAATGAAGTGGTATATAAATCTTAAGTGCGATTGCTATTGGCATATGCCTACTGTAGATAGTACAGATAGTCCTTGACTTACAACAGTTCATAGTGCCTGTTAAAAAAAGTGACTTATGATTCTTTTTCACAATTATAACCGCTGCAGCCATCCTCATAGTCATGTGATCAAAATTCAGAACCTTAGCAACTGATTCATATTTATGATGGTTGCAGTATCCAGGGCTCATGTGATCCTCTTTTGTGACCTTCTGACAAGCAAAGTCAACAGGGAAGCCAGACTCACTTAACAACCTTATCATTAACTTAACAACTGCAGTGATTCACTTAACAAACTGGATCAAGGGTGATCGTAAAATGGGCCAAGAATCCCCTTAACAATGATATTGTTTAGCAGTGGAAATTTTGGACCTAATTGTGATCATAAGTCAAAGACTACAGTTTGGCAAGATTCTGTGTGCCAAACTGTGTGGAACAATAAAGAAGTCTACTTGGAAGAATTGCCACATATCTTTTTTGGTTTTCGGAGCCTGCATTATCGTAATTGGCTATAGTTTGATGGGAATAGGCAATGTCAAATTTTTAAACACATTTTTACAGTTATATAAAGGATAAATAGAATATACTTATAAATTAAAATTATGGTTAACTAAGTCGTAGAGGAGTTACAGAAAGCAGAATAAAAACAAAAATCTAAATATCATTCCTAAAGGTAAGTTTAGATGGACAAAACTGTATTTATTGTCTCTCAAAGCACTTTTAGCAACATAGACTCAAATGTTTTCTCTTTAAACCTTCATACATAATGCTGGTAGACACAGCATGTGGTGCTTTATCCGCATCTTGGCAAATTTGCATGCTTCGATCAAGGTTAGTGTCAACATCCATAATTTTCTGTTTTGCGAATTCTACAGCTTGAAAGCTATTTTCAGATTCCTTGAGAGTGAAGTGCCACGTTAGTGTTTTTCTCTGATGGGATCTTCCTTTTCTCCATTCTGCACACACAACGATTAACAACATCTAAAAGCCCAACCACAACCCTATAGGCACACCTGCTAGCCTTCCATTAACTGAATTTTGGTTGCATTAAACATGACCGAGTATCAATTTATGATTCATATTAAATCAAATGTTCCATTATTCAAACTGATCCTTATCACAAACTTTCTGTATTATTTCAGAGTAGAATAAGAGACTCTTGTACTTGGTAGGTTTGGGTGCAAGTGGGAATGAGATGGCGACATTAAATACTAACAAGTAGTCTTCAACATATGGTCACAATTAGGACCAGAATTTCTGTTGCTAAGCAAGATGGTTGTTAAGTGTCCGATTTTATGACCTTGTTTTGCTGTGATTGTTAAGCAAATAGCTGCAGTGGTTATGCGAATCCCACGGTTGTTAAATGAATCTGACTTCCCACTTTGCTTGTTGGAAGCCAGGTGGGAAGGTTGCAAATGGCAATCACATGACTATGGGACAGTTCATCTGTCATAAATAAGTAGTTGAGGTAGTCTTCGACTTACAACCATAGCTGCTGAGCCCCAAATTTCTGTTGCTAAGTGAGACAGTTGTTAACTTAATTTTACCTGATTGATTTTACCCCATTTCTTGCCACAGTTGTTAAATGAATCACTGCGGTTGTTAAGTTAACAAGCATGGTTGTAAAGTGAATCTGGCATCCCTATTGACCTTGTCAGAAGGTTGCAAAGAGGGGATTTACAAGGATACTGCAACCATCATAAATATGAGTCAGTTGCCAAGTCTCTGAATTTTGATCACTATGGGGATGCCACAACAGTCGCTAAGTGTGGAAAATGGTCATGAGTCACTTTTTTCAGTGATGTAACTTCAGACGGCCACTAAATGAACTGTTGTAAGTGAAGGACTATCTGTACATGCTGGTTGCCAAGCACCCAAATTTTGTTCATGTGACTGGGGATGCTGAGATGCTTATAAATGCAGGGACTGGTCATAAATCACTTTTTTCAGTGTTATTTTAAACAGGTGGTATAAAGTCATGCAGAAACCCCCTGTCATGCCCCTGGTGGAGACTGACTCTGAAGAAGAGGAGGAACAGCCAACAGGGAGTGGGAATGTGACTCCAGAGGTGGTGGGGGAGGCTGGGGAAGGGCAGAGGCTGGATGAGCAGTCAGAGGCCCATCCCTTATCCATCCTAGGGACACACAGGGAGGAGAGGATCAGGCTAAAACGTGGTCTACTTGGGAGGAGAGGGCCATGATCCTCTTCATGGGTTGCAGGTGTGAGATTTGCATAAGAGTTTGGACCTGCGTGCTAACAGATGCTGGAGACAAATTAGTGTTTTATTCCTAAACAAGGTTTATTTTGGTTGGCGTTCTTCCAATGAACTGTATCTTTTGAATGTGAACTGTGTTTCTTGCCTTTGAAATGTTATTTTGAAAATAGTTTACTCCTCCACTGTGAACAATTAAACAGTGAAGCCAAGTTGAAGGCATTAAAGGACTTTGAGTTACGTTTTGGGTTTTGTTATATTTTTGATATACTCTGGGTCATCACACCTGTATTTGGAAGATGTAGGAATCAATAGAATAGAATAGAATAGAATAAGATCAGGACCAGGACCAGGACCAGAACCAGAACCAGAACCAGAACCAGAATAACAGAGTCCTTTTAAAACTATTCCAACTTTGCCTCCCTCCTGTCCTTTCTCTCCCATGCCTCCTGATGAAAGTAAATTTTAAGCAAGGGGTTAGCATCCTGTGACTTCAGGGTCACGTGCAACTTTCTGGTTCTCAGAACAGCCATTTCCTGCCACCTTGAAATAGGAAACGCCAAACAGTAGTTGAAACCCTGAACCGGCATATCATAATGAAAATAAATTAAAATAAAACAAAACTTTTCTCTTTTCCACCCTACTATTCGGTTCCCTGCTGTGGCCATTCCCACTTTGATCTACAGTTATGCAGAAGCCGGCTTCTCCATTCTTCAAAATGCTTTTTCATGGAATGGAAAATGACTAACCGGTTTCTGCTTTCGAAGCAACAAAGAACATGCTGCCTGCATAGTGTATGGCTGTTAGAAAATAACTTTTCCTTTTTATGTATAGTGTATTCCCAGCAGAGGCATTTATTTGAGAAACGAAATGCTTCTGGTTAGCTTCTGTATGGATTCAGTCCAGCTCAAAACCACTGCCATGAGTAAAATTCATTTGGCGGCGAAGGAAGTAAAAACAAATGTTTCCTGACATCGGGCACTTCTGCCCAAAGGCCTTTGGGAGCTATTTTCCTTCTTGTTTCTTTTTTCTTTTCTAAAAATCTTTTTAAATTACTCTTGCATTACTCTGAGTTCAGACTTGGCAGCCGAAGGCAGGGTAAATATTGAAACAATTTAATTGTTGGATGATATAGTGGAATTCCTCAGTATAGATCCACGTACATACAATATATTTATTACGGAAAGGTTATATATAAAAAAGTCTTCTCTCTGCCCTTATGTCATTTGAAGGTCAGGAAATGAGCTTCATAACTTCCCTTGTGATCCTGTTTAAAAATAAAGGGGAAAAAAATGAGTCAGCTTTGACTCTGAAGAGCTGGTGTATGCATGCATCTCTAAAAGTATTTGTGTCTATATGGAGGCAGGCAAGGAAACACTCTGGTTAGCTATTGCCAACTCTGGAATTCATTTTTCTTTGAGGCTCATGGAGATCCAAGGCATGATAATCACAGCTGCATTTTAAGCCAACCAGTTACAGGTAGTCCTCAACTTACAACAGTTCATTTAGTGACCATTCGAAATTACAATGGTATTGAGAAAAGTGACTTAAGGCTTTTTGAAATGCCACCTGATCAGAATCCAGATTCTTGGCAACTGTCTCGAATTTATGATGGTTGCAGTGTCCTGGGGTCATGTGATCCCCTTTTGCGACCTTCTGACAAGCAAAGTCAATGAAGAAGCCAGATTCTCTCAACCACTGTGTTACTAACTTAACAACTGCAGTGATTCATTTAGCAACTGTGGCAAGAAAGGTCATAAAAATGGGGTAAAATTAAATTAACCATTGTCTCACTTAGCAACAGAAATATTTGGCTCAATTGTGGTCGTTAAGTTGAGGACTACCTGTATGATAACTCACCCTAGTGAGTTAACCCTCCCTCCCTTCCCCTCCCCCAACCATCTCATAGGGTTGTTGTGGGGAAAATAGGAGGAGAAAAGAATGTCTACCACCTTGAGCTTCAGCAAAGCGGGATCTAACATATCCCCTGGTGGTTTGTTGACCAATTCTTAGGAAATTCTTCATGAACTCCAATTGAGCTCTGCATTCTTGTCATTTAAATCTACTGTATTGCCCTATCTCCTGAAACAACTTTAGAATTATTAGCATTCTTTATTGGCCCAGTGTGATTAGACACACAGGAAATTTGTCTCCGGTGCATAAGCTCTCAATGTACATACAACAATAGTGATAGAACATTATCATAGTCATTGTAAAAATACATTCATCATAAAACATTAGATACAACACATAGTGATAGTCAGGGATATACCAAACAAGCAATCAACATATATCATACTAGGATACTAAGTAAACAATATAAATTGTAAGATACAAGCAACAAAGTTATAGTCATAAGAAGATAAGGAGATAGGGAATAGGGAAGATGAGAATAATGATGGCAATACTGAACAAGCCTTTTACATGATAACCCTTGAAGACAGACATCAAGTTTTCCTGTAGCCTTCTCCCCTCCAGAATAAACATTCTCTTTATCGGCAACTGTTTCTCGTAAAGGTTTTTCCTCCAGGTCCTTTATCATCTCAGTTACTATCTGCTGGACGTTGTCAGTGTCTCCAGCTTTCAGTGTCTTCCTTAAAATGTGGTGCCTTAAACTGAATGCCTTATTTTAGATGTGGTCTTGCTAACACAAGTTAGGCATTGGTTGATGTTGACACTGATGTTCTGGTGATGTAGCCTAGCATTGTTTTGCTTTAATTCTTTTGTAGCCCCATCACATTGTTAGTTCATGTTCCACAAGTGACCCACCAAGACAGTTGGATTCCTGTTGCAGGGACTGCTGCCATCCTATTCTTGTGTGTTTGATTTCTCCCCCGCCCACTCCCCCCCCCCCAATATATAAGGATTTGCATTTGTAGTTGTTGAAGTTCATCTTCCTGGATTTTGCCTTTCATTCCAGCTTTTCAATATCCTCCTGATCCTAGTTTTTGATACTGTCTCTTTGCTATCTCCCAATCTTTGAGTTTTTCAGAGTTTTGCAGCACATCCGATCAGCACACAAATAAATAAATTCTGCAGGATTCATGTACATATGAAACTTCTTTATATATAATACCATACAGCAGAAGTCAGCATACAAAATCAGGAACACAGAAGCCATATTTACAGAAGCAAGTCATTACAGAATAGAGAGATACAGAGGAGAGGGGTACAGAGGACAAACCAACTCTTATATACAGCCCAGCAAGTTTAAGCCATGCCCAGGTATAAGCCATGCCCAGATTCCAGACTGTCCCTTATGACCCCATACGAACAAATAATATGTTTCAGTTTTCAAACAGTCCCCTGACCTGTTCTCATGTCTATTCAAACAGTCCCCATTGGCTGACCTGTTGCCATGTCTATTCAAACAGTCCCCATTGGCTGACCTGTTGCCATGTCTATTCAAACAGTCCCCATTGGCTGACCTGTTGCCATGTCTATTGCAGCTAATAATTACTAAGACAGAGTTGCCTACAGATTTGATAACCATATTTTCTAAACTGTCATCTGTGTCATTTGTAAGTAAGGTTACAAACATTCAGAACAGCCGAAGGTGTATACAGTATCTGTCCACACTTCCTTCCATCTTAACATGAGTCTGCTGACTTTCCTCTTTCTGCTTGCTCTCACTTTGATTAACCAGGCTTTGTAGGAATATGTACAAGTAGGAGCTTGTTACCAGGATCAACCCAGAATCTTTGTTCAGAAATTGTTGTCATGATTGTTAAGCAAATCACTGCCCATGTTAAGTGAATCATGTGGTTGGTAAGCGAATCCATCTTTCCCCATTGACTTTGTGTGTCAAAATTTGGCAGAAGGGTCGCAAAAGACAATCACATGATGCTCCAAACATCATAAAATACATGTTGACTGCCAAGCACCTGAACTTTGATCATGTGGCCATGAGGATGCTTCCACAGTTGTAAGGATGAGGATCAATCATAAGTCACTTTTTCAATGGTGTAACTTTGAACAGATGCTAAACAAATTACTGTAATTGTGGAGACAATTACATCAGCAGAACTGATAGGTGTTTGGCTTTCAGAATAAAGGTGCATCTTCCAAAATGGGTCCAAACAGCCTTGAATAATCCAACAACAGCAGCAAATCATGGCCATAAAATGCCTTATTTGGCCATTGCAAGACACTTACTATCTATGGGTCACCAGGTGGATCATAACTCTGCGTTTAAAGTTCTACTATGCCAGGTGTCTCCAACCTTGGCAACTTTAAGACTTATGGACTTCAACTCCCAGAGTCTTAAAGTTGCCAAGATTGGAGACCCCTGTACTATGCCATCGGAACTCTCATTTCTTGTGGTTTGCTGAGGCAGTTGCCATTAACCATTTGAAGACCCCTGTGTATGTGCAGAAATGGCTTTATGTCAATCTATGGCTCCCCTGGGTGTAAGACTTGCCATTGGTTGCTTTTCTGCATAAGTTATAGGCTTAATTAATTCATGCACTTGCTAGATCTTATGTTTGAGGTTGATTTTAACTGTGTTATTGTAATGTAGGTACTGATGAGTCAGTACAAAATGCTTGCATCTACCTTTGTTCGTCTTTTGACTGTTATTATTAAATTATTAAATTAAATTATTAATTATTAAAAAGGGACTGTTTTAAATTGATGTAAGTCGAGAACTATCTGTCCTCAACTTACAACAGTTCATTTCGTGACCAAAGTTACAATGGCACTGAAAAAAGCGACTTATGACTGTTTTTCATTCTTACAGATGTTTGAGCATCCCCAGGATCATGTGAGCAAAAATCTGACACTTGGCAACTGACTCATATTTATGATGGTTACATTGTCCCGGGATCATGGGATCCCCTTTTGCATCCTTCTGACAAGCAAAGTTCAATGGGGAAGCCAGATGCACTTAACAATCAGGTTACTAACTTAACAGCTGCGGTGATTCACTTAACAACTGTGGCAAGCAAAGACGTAAAATGGAACAAAACTCACTTTAACAAATGTCTCACTTAGCAATAGAAATTTTGAGCTCAATTGAGGTTGTAAGTCGAGGACTACCTTTATATTGGTCATGTCTGAAACCCGGTCAAAGAATGAATCCAGTGCAGAACCATTTTGTTGTCGTTTAAAGAATTCTTAGTGTCAGTTTTTTAAAGGTGCAAGGTTTTGTTAAAGTGCTTTCAGTTACATGGAGTATGCCAAAAGGAGTAGACAATGATTTGCACTTTTATGCTTGGAACAGTTTTCAACAGGCTGAGAGAGCAGATGTATCCATGAGGACTTTCTCTTGATCTAAGTTCCAGTTCCTTCACAAATGATTGTGCTGCTAGGTCATACCTGACACATGCATGTCACAATCACCTACATACTAACCGCTCAGTATCTCAGGATTTTGTAGGTTATCTTCCTGCTAGAGGACAGGGTCCCCCCCATAAAATATTTTTACTTTAAGAATAATAGAATAAATTCAGTACGGATTGATAACAAAGCATCATCCAGAAGAAAAAATAAAATGGATTTTTTTGTTAAAAAAGAGATCGAAAGCTTAGGCAAGTTCTTCCTGGCATATTAATAACAAAATGTTATTATGTAGAATGTAGATGTAAAAATTCTACATGTCAAAAATGTAGAATGTAGAAAATGTCCTATCTGGCATGCTAATAACAAAAGAACAGATACATCTTCCAGAGAAGTATTGTAGCGCACTGGTCCCCAGGCTTTCTGTCTTAACGGACTGGTTGGGGCGGGAGGGCTCAGTGTGTGCAACTCCAATTATGCAAGTGGTGGGTGTGCGCGCCTTTCACTCACACAAATGGAGCTGCAGGTTCAATCTCCCAAGGAAATGGAGCTGCGTGTGTGAGTGCCAGCTCCCACTGCTTGTGCACATGGGGTTACACATGTACATGCGCTCGTCTGCCACTTTTGTGGCCCAGTTGTGAATGTGCCATGGCCCAATAGTGGGCCTCTGACCAGGGATTGAGAACCCCTGTTGTAGCTCAAAAACTGGGCATCCCTGGAAATAAGGTTTTAAGATACAGGAGAAGCATTTGTTTGTCTCTCTTCTTCTATCGTTGTCTTTGGAGTCATTCTCAATATAAATGTGCAAAAATTATGTAAGTCTAACAACATTTCATAACAATCAGATTCATTACAGAAACAACAAATTAATCAAGCTAATAACTTTTATAGAATAATCAATTAATTGAGTGATTCTTAGTCATTTATTTTAGTGGAATAAACAGCAGGTCTATATTTGCAATTCATTTATAATATCATGTCAGCATTACATTTGCAGCTGCTTGACTCAAAGTTGCAAAAGAGGACTTCACCATAAAAAGATCATTTAATTCAGAGGACTAAGGAAGTTTATTTCCCACTTGAGGGGTTCTGTGAAATCGTAGAAATCCATCATTATGGTCTTCGTTTGTTTGTGAGGTTGATATACTCTCCTTTTCTCCCCAGAAACGTTCCTTCATCTGATTTTATTGCATAATAAAAACCTTGAGAAATAATCATGATTTATCAATGCAAAGCTTTAAGTAAAACAGAGATGGTCCTTGACTTATGACATTGGAAAATGTGGAAGAGCAATTTTTAAAACTGCTAAGAAACAGAGATCAGCCCCCCACCTCCAAGTCAGACACAACTGGATAAGGAAACTACTTTTATAAGATCAAGAACCAATGGTAGGTGAGGAATAACCTTAAATATTATATTTGCTAATGAAATACACTACATAACTTTATCCTAAACAACTTATGTGAATAGAAAGGGAGTAGATGAGCTTTGAAATGTCACTTCTCTGACTCAAGATTTATATATAGGACCCCCACTGGAGAATATGGGTATTTAATTCTCAACATGACTAAAATATCCATATAATTAGTGTTTTGAATCTATTTATGCAATCACTAAAGTCTTTAATATAAGAGTAGCCTAAAAATAAATCCAAATACTTATTCAAAAGCTGGTGCATCATTTTGTAATAAAGTCTGTAGTTTTATGCAATTTGTGATTTCATTCTTAGGATCACTGACCTGGACAGAGATTTCCTGGAACATAGTAACTTACTGTGAGCTTGCACTTATAATGGATGGATGATATTAAAAGAGTGAGGAACATGGACCAGAAGTTTGCCTGTAGCGGTCAGCCTTTTATCTTGACTGCAGTTATTTTATTTATTTCGTTATTTGTATCCCACTTTTATTATTTTTACACATTAATTCAAGGTGGCAAACATATCCAACACCCCTTCCTCCCCCTGTTTTCCTCATAAGAACAAACCTGTGAGGTAAGTTGTATTGAGAGAGTGACTGACCCAAAGTCATCTTACTGGCATTAATGGCTAAGAAGGGACTTGAACTCAGGATCTTCTGCTTTCTAGACTGATACCTTAACCACTAAATTAAATTAGCTCTCCTTTCATTTCAGCAGTTACCCTGCTGATTTTAAGCAATGTGCTGCTTCCTTCCTTCCTTCCTTCCTTCCTTCCTTCCTTCCTTCCTTCCTTCCTTCCTTCCTTCCTTCCTTCCTTCCTTCCTTCCTTCCTTCCCATCATTCATCTTTTCCTTCCATTCTTCCACCCTCCCTCTCTCCCCATCATCCCCTCCCTCCTTTCTTTCTTTCCTTCCTTCTTACCTACCAATCTTCCACAGAATTCACACATTATATTTGAGCCCCTCTTCAATATTTCCAAAAGCCATAAAAATAATGGGGATCCCCCAAATGTAGGTCTCATTTCTGAGGAGGGAAGGCCTCTATAGAGAACCAAGAAAGCGACCTTGGAGAAATCAGGCAGGAATGGCTTTTGGAAAGATATACTTTTAAGCCCAGGAAATGACAAAACTTTGAGAAAGAAGCTCAGTTTGACTTCTGTTTGATTTATTCAAGTATAAGAGGGAGACAGTTTGGTTAGGTCTTCAAGTCCTTATCAGTAAAGTATAATTCTAGTCAGACATTGGATTCATTTCTTGATTTGGCCTACCTGGACGGGCTGACAGCTTTCTCATTGCTCAGAGGTCGGCTTTTTTTTTTTTTTTAATGAAAAATAAAATAACCCTAACCCAAATACCCACTATTTAATCCACAGAATTACAGCCACAAAGAATATTTTTGAAAGTCTTGCCTATAAACCTCTTTCTGACATCTCTTTTCCATCCTCCCCAAATCTTTCATGCTTATAATTTTTTAAAAAATGGTGTCCACTGAAACCTGGATAAAATTCCTCTGAGGGTCATGGAGAACCCAGCTTAGTTGAAAAAAAAAATAAAAAAATCCTACATAATATTTTCTTTCTTTGTCTCTCACAGCCCAATCTACCCTGCAGGGCTGTCGCAAACCAGAACTGCCTTTTTTGCAGCAGGGTAGGCAGGTGTGAGAGGAGTAAGACATAAAAATAACTGATTCGCAGAAGTATTGCCACAAGCTTCTGTCTCCCTCAAAAAGAGATACATTGGCAAATGTTTGTTTTGATTTGTGACAAATAAATAAGGAATTTAAGTCTCTAAGATAACTTGTAATCTCTCTCCCCCCCACCCCCAACAATCCCTTTTACCACTGATGTGTGTCTTCCCCAGACACAACTGATGTTTAATAGATTCAAAGGCTGTCAGGCTGGTAGAAAACCTGACTGCAAACAAGACAGTCTGCTCTTGAGTTTGACAACGGCTGATCAGGAATGAATTTGAAAATGGCCTTGATCAAAACTTTCTTCTCTTCTCTTCTCTTCTCTTCTCTTCTCTTCTCTTCTCTTCTCTTCTCTTCTCTTCTCTTCTCTTCTCTTCTCTTCTCTTCTCTTCTCTTCTCTCTCCTCTCCTCTCCTCTCCTCTCCTCTCCTCTCCTCTCCTCTCCTCTCCTCTCCTCTCCTCTCCTCTCCTCTCCTCTCCTCTCCTCTCCTCTCCTCCCTCTCGCACTCCCCCACTTCATCCTTTCTCCTTTTCCACCCTTCCTCCTCTTACTCTTACTCTTCCTTCACGGAAGCACCTAGCCTAGTACGGAGAGGAATCAGCCTGAATTTACTGCAAAAACATTTAATCTGTATGTTGCCCAGAGTCACTTCATAGTGTGATGGGTGGAAAATTAATTTAAAAAATAAAGTAAATAAAATAAAAATAGCTAGGGCTGATACCCCCAAAGTTCTGTGCAGCCTTATCTATTCATTCTCAAGATTAGGCTGCCAGACTGGGGAAGATTCCTGTATTATAGGCCAAATTTAATAAAGTAGTTAGTTTGATTTTGCATGTGTGGGTTTGGTTATTCACACGTGACACCCACCCTCTTGTTCTCCTCTCTCCCCTTTCCACTCTCCCCCTTCCCCAGGATGTCCTTTTATTTCAATAGTCCCTTGGTGGAGGCCACTGTTTCTCTCACTTTCCACCTTGTTTTTCTACTTTGGTAAATGCAGCTAGAAAATATTGAAGGTTTCCACTGTTATCCTCGAGAAGGTTATTAATTCCATCAGCTTCCTTGCTGGACATCTAGAGGTCGATCTAGAAAACAGAGCTTAATTATTTGCAAAACCTTGAATGAATAAAAAGCTCTAATGGCCTTTTCTCACTGGAGAATTAAAGTTCTCTCCATCCATCCTCGAGTCAGCAGAAAACTATAAAGCAGTATGAAACCTGCCATCCCTATTGCTGATCCCTATCTTGTCTTGGGTTCTCCTTGTTCCCAATCAGCTCCTTTGATCCATAGTAAGCTGATGAGGCCAATAGATTTTACACACCTTGAGGGTGCCCTTGGATGGTGTGGAAATTAAGGGGGGAAACTCAGGATTTCTTATGGCTAACTCCTTCGAGGGCTGGGTATGCTGAAGTAACATCATGTGGATAAGATTTTGCTAGAAAGTATCAGAGCTATGCTTAGGTGCAAGCTACCTGCCCATTTGAGCATAGCTACTTGGGGGGAAATTGTGACGCTCTAGACAGGGGTGTCAGATTCGACACATGGGGTGCTTAGATCTGGCCCGTGGGGCTGTCCTGGAAATAGTGAAGGACCAGCCTGTGGTGCCTTTGCCAGCAAAAATGGAGCTGGGGAGGGCCACGCGCAGTCCTCCCAAGTTCCGCTTTCAGCTGCGATGGCCTCCTGCATCCCTCTGTCAGTGAAAATAGAGCTGGAGGGACCACGGGCAGTCTCCCTGAGCTCCATTTTCACTGATAGACAGTTGCAGAGGCCATTTCAGCCGCAAACGTGCCCCCACCAGCTCCATTTTTGCTGGTAGAGTGCTTGGGCCGCCACAAGCACCCCCGACAGAAATGATGTGAAGCTATCCACGCCCACCCTGGCCATTCCCACCCCGGTCCCCCAAGGTCAAACAATCCTGATGCAGCCCTCAATGAAATTGACTTTGATACCCCTGCTTCTAGGAGAATTTTCAGCTCTCTTGCCAACCCTATTTCCAAGATCCTCGGAAGGAGTCGCAATTACAAGTATAAGTAGTCCTCAACTTACAACCATTCAGTTAGTGACCATTTGAAGCACTGAAAAAAGTGTTTTGGAACCATTTTTCACACTTACGGGGTGCTGCAACCATCATAAATACATGCCAGTTGCCAAGCATCTGAATTTTGAGTATACGGCCATAGGGATGGTGCAATCGTTGTAAGTGCGAGGATTAGTTTTAAATCACTTTTTTCAGTACCATCATAACTTCAAATGGTTGTACGTTGAGGACTCACTTGAACAAGTTTGGATCACTGGAGACCTACAAATGAGGGTAAAATTATAGTGTAATGTCTTCTAAATCTTTTTTGAACTATTGATAGAAGCTTCGGGTTAATCTCTCAGGGGTATTAGTATTATTATGGTTAATCTTCAATTTGATTCACAGTCTGGAACTGGTAAAAACATAGCAGTTCATAACATCATTGTCGTCGTCATCATCATCATCATCATCATCATCCACAATATGTAGTTAAGTTAGTATGCGTTAGATATTTCTGCACATGCTTAAGCTTTAAGAAACCTCTTCAGCTTTCCTGACTTGATGAAGTGAAGCTGGTAGAGTTAGAAACTTCTTATTTGGATATGTGCTGTTTGTGTGTGTGTTTGTTTGTAATCCTAGAAGTAACACAAAACAAGTGACTGCTGAGCACTGTCATGAATTTACTGTGAAAGCTTCAAAATACTATTCTCTACCTGACCTTGGCGTTCTCGATATTATATCAGAGTGACATACTTGTCTTTGCAGGAGGGAACATGAAAGTTTGGATTGCGTTAAGCACAAAAGATGGGAAAGCTATGGTTGTCAATTGTCAGTTGTATTTCGCCTTGTCGTTTGTTTGGAGTAATGCCAAGAGAGTGCTTTTCCAGTGATAACAGTGCTTTTTCAAATGCACTTGTAGGCTTGAATGCAAGTTGCATGATTATCTCAAGATAGGAGAACATTTGGTTTAAAAACCTACACTTGGCCAGAGTTTTAAGATAGAAATTGCAGGAGCTTTTTTAAGTAATAAGAATTGAAGATCTTTGCATTGGAAGTAAGCCTATGAAAGTCTTATCTTCTTATGCATTAAAGCTGATGGGGTGTGCACATGATTAATATCCTCCAAAAGGGGAGAGAGCAGTTAAGTTCAACATAGGTATATTGCCAGCTAGGCAGAAAATCACAGGCCAGTTTCAAGGATCTTAGAGTTGACCATAGTAACTAACTCAACTACAACAAATGAGAGTTGACTATCCACATATAATGTGTTGACCTTGGGAGCTCTTTTGGTCTATCTAACTATTCTCCTTTATAAAATGTATTTTTTTTCCTCCTGAAGTAGTAGTAGTTGTTGCAAAGTTGTGTCTGACCCATCGTGACTCCATGGACAATGTTCCTCCAGGCCTTCCTGTCCTCTACCATCTCCTGGAGTCCATTTAAGCTCATGCTGACTGCTCCATCCCGCCACCTCATTCTCTGTTGTCTCATTCTTCTATTGCCCTCAATCTTTCCCAGTATTAGGCTCTTCTCCAGAGAGTCCTTCCTTCTCATTAGGTGGCCAAAGTATTTGAGTTTCATCTTCAGGATCTGGCCTTCTAAAGAGCAGTCAGGGTTGATCTCCTCTAGGACTGACCTCTTTGATCGCCTTGCAGTCCAAGGGATTCACAGAAGTCTTCTCCAGCACCAGAGTTCAAAAGCCTCAATTCTTTGGCATTCAGCCTTCCTTATGGTCCAACTTTCACAGCCATACATTGCTGAAGACCTTTATGTAAAAGAAAGCTAGAGCTTAACAAGATGTCCTTAACTGCTGAATAGTTCTAGGCATAATTGGAAGCTGTATAAGGAGGGAGGATCCCTAAAGGAGATACCTCAAGAGCTTCATCATTGTCTCACCATTTGGAATGGATCACCAAGAAGATGAAAAAGTTTGAAAAGTCTTTCTTGATACAGAATCTTATAGAAAGCAAAAGACACCAAGGAAGCATTTTGTAGCCAGTGTAAGAGAGGCTTCTCACACTAATAAAGTGGCTAGTAGTTAAAAACAGAGATCCCCAACCCCCTGTCCACGGTCCAATGCTGAGCTGTGGCCCATTTGGAACCGGGCTGCAGAAATGGTGGGTGAGTGCGTGCACACATGAAGCTGTATTTGTAAAAGAGGCATGCATGCAACAAACCATTCTCCCCCCTTGCCACTACCTCCATCAGACCACTGCAACTGTCATAAATATGAGTCAGTTGCCAAGCATCTGAATTTTGATCTCGTGACCACAGGGATGCTCAATGGTTGTAATTAGTGTGAAAAATGGTCATGTCACTTTTTCCAGTGCCATTGTAACTTCAGTCACTAAATGAATGGTTGTAAGTTGAGAACTATCTCTATATAGATTCCACACTTGAAGGCAAATGTGCTTTCCAGAATTCTTGTATTTTTCACAGTCACCTTGGCTTCCTAATAAAACTTCTTAACCCAAGCTCAGAGGCAATCTTTTCATAGTTTTTCTTTTCTAATCCTGATTGTCACTGATGAGATTTGACAACTGTGTTCATTGTGAATTGCTGTTCATAAACATGTTAGCCTTCCTTCCTTCCTTCCTTCCTTCCTTCCTTCCTTCCTTCCTTCCTTCCTTCCTTCCTTCCTTCCTCCCTCCCTCCCTCCCTCCCTCCCTCCCCATCATCAATCTTTTCCTTCCTTCCTTTCTTCCTCCCTCCCTCCCTCAAATTTCTAGACATCAAAATCCAAAACAAATTTGGATAGCTTCAAAATGAAATAAATAAATAAAAATAACGCCTAATAAAAAAGAACAGTAATTCTCACCCCTGATCACACTCCATCCAGACAAATATTCACCTCTGGCTTGGAAAGCTCTGACACTAACCCAAGGCCTCAAGGATCAGCCAGGCTTTTTAAGGTGTGTGTGAAGGTGGGTTTGGTGAGGACCATACATATCTCTGTGGCCAGTGCACTTCCTGGTCCAGTTTGCTAACCCTGCTTAATGGGATCCAAAGGAAGCTCATTTCAAGATGAAGATAGGAGTGGGAAAAGCAACCAAATTGCACATGTTTCATGACAGTGAGGTTCTGCTTGCGGTTGTTATCCGAAACCACAGTGGATTTCCAGAAGCAAAGATTATAACTTGTCATCCATGAAAGAAGTGTAATTCCATGTAGTTTTCTCTGGTGTCCTCCAGATGTATTTGAACTACAGATTTGACAAGCCTCAAACTTCATGCAGTCTGTTGCTGTGGATCAGGGGTCTCCAACCATGGCCATTTTAAGACATGCTGGCTGAGGAATTCTGGGAGTTAAAAGTCTACAAAGTCTTAAAGTGGCCAAGGTTGGAGACCCCTGCTATGGACCACACTAGTTGTGGGCCCTATTCTGGCTAATTCAGGAAATTTATGATTGCACTAATGTGCAGATAAGAATGTGGAACAGAGGATACAATTTCCCCAGTGAGGGAAATGCCCTGTATATAGGAAAAGGGTAAAAATCTCACAGATCTGGAGAACTCTCTTGAAAATCATCTCCATGCATCTCTCAGCCAATTTCTCTATTATGTCTATTCTTTTGACATTTTTTTGTGGGGTGGTGGTGGAGCAAAGATTTCTAATAGAGATTTGGGATCTTGTAGTTTGTTCAGTATTACAGAGTTCTTACATTGTATGTGGTCTTGAGTTGGCTTTCAGACTAATAGGCTGCCTTCTCTGCCCTGCAGTTGGACATTCAAATCTCTCAAAGTTCTGAAGACAATTTCAAATCAGATTTGACAGTTGGTACATAGAATTGTGACCACTCAAAAAAGGTCCTTGGTTGAGTAGTGGCACAATTATTGCTTAAGACCTGCACAAACATTCAAGAAATGGAGTGGATAATTGGCAGACAGGATGAGTTTGATGAATGAGCTTGACTCACTGTTTGTTTGTTTGTTTTATTTATCACATTCAGCACCCACCCAAGTCCCTTACAGAGGAGGGACTCTGGGCAGAGAACGAATAAAATGTTAAAAGCATATAAACGTTAAAGGTGTAAAAATTGAATATAAACAATTAAAATAGGGTTTTAAAAAAAGTTTAAAAGATGACATTAAATGTTAATTAAAAGTTAACTTGTGGCAGTGGTAAAATGACCAAAGGGTTTTTTAAAAACAAATTTTATTGATTTTCAAAAACAAACACAAACAAACAAAACATAAAACCTCTTTTTTGAAAGCCGCTTGATCCCGGGTTACATCTCTTCGTACAGACACAAATTCAAATTCATGCTCATTTTATATACTATTCCATATCTTATTGCCATTCTACATTTTCTATATAGCTTCTCCCCCCTTTTAATGACCAAAGGGTTTTGTGGAACCAGGAACCCTAAGAATTTCCCCAGCTTCACTTCTTATCCTTAGTTGGCAGAGTGGATTTGCCTCCTGGGTCTTCAGCAGTAATGGGGAGAAATGGAATTATAAATAGCCAAGTCAAAAGAAAGGAAACACCAAAGATACAGTGATATTTGCATCATTCATGAAAAAAAATCTAGTTTGATGACAGTGCAGCCATTAACAGAGGAGAGTATTGGTAGTTCATGGTTGAACTGAGCGGTTTTCTGAGCTTGGTGGTTTTCTTGCAGATGTTTCATTACTAAATTAGGTAACATCATCATTATATCACTATAGGTAGTCCTCAACTTAAAACAGTTCATTTAGTGACCGTTCAAAGTTACCATAGCACTGAAAAAAAAGTGACTTTTCGGCCGTTTTTCGTGCTTACGACTATTGCAGCATTCCTATGGGTACATGATCAAAATTTGGACACTTGGCAACAAATTCATATTTATGACAGTTGCATTTGTCAGTGGGGAAGCCAGATTCACTTAACAACTATGCTACCAATGTAACAACTGCAGGGATTCACTTAACAACTGTGGCAAGAAAGGTGGTAAAAAGGGGCCAAATTTAAGAACCATCTCACTTAGCCATAGAAAAGTTGGGCTCGATTGTGGTCTTAAGTCAAGGTATACCTGGAGGGGTTGTGTACATGGGATGTGATTTTGAAAAGTGTATAGGGTAATGCCACTCCATGTAAGCCTTTCATGCAAATGTTGGGTGAGGTCACAGGAAGAGAAGCGACGTTTTGAGAAGGAGGCAGGACGGTGAAGCAGATTTGGTTTCTTTTGAGAACTCTGAAACAAATTATTTTTAGCACATTGATGGTAAGCAGGGGTCTCCAACCTTGGCTCCTGGAAGCCTGGCGGACTTCAACTCCCAGAATTCCACAGCCAGCTTTGCTGGCTGTGGAACTCTGGGAGTTGAAGTCCGCCAGGCTTCCAGGAGCCAAGGTTGGAGACCCCTGATGGTAAGCATTGAATGACAATTACTTTCCTCCCTTGAGCAACTGTTTCCCATCAGCTTGAGTGAAACTAATCTGCAGCCTCCAATATCTTATCAAATGGAGAATATCCGTTTTTGGGCTGAAGAGCATATGACAAAAGTAATCTAAACCATCCTACAAAAATAAATAAGTCTGTCTTTATAAATATCCTTTAAATGGAGCGATGTGATGGCACTGGCGGAGCTGTTGAAATGCATTTCATACTTCCAGTTATGGCTGGGTGTATGGGGTGCTACAGCTGGGTTTCTTTTTCCCCCTCATTCACCCATTTTCACGTTTGTTTGAAGATTTAAAACGAATGGTTGGTAGATCAAGGCTGGGGATGCTTGTCCCATGTTACGTTTTGCTGATTCGTTTGAAAAAACCCCGACAATAGCAAAGTTCTCTTTTGTGAACAGTCCCAACTACAGGGAATCCTCATTTGGTGACCACAGCTGGGAGCAGAAACTTGGTTGCTAAGTGAAGTGGTGATGAAGTGAAATTGTGATTGGGCTTATGGTCTGACGTTAGCTTTCTTTGCCTTTACAGACTTGCAAAGTTTGTATATGTTCCTAAAGGTCTAGCTACTTGATGGTTGTAGTTTATTTTTTCATCATTGTCTTAAGTGAAAACAGTAACTAACAAGATGGTCACTACATGAGGTGACTGTACCATGTACTAGATATATGTGTGTGTGTGTCTGCATATGTATATGTGTGTGTGTATGTATATACTGTATATGTGTGTGTGTGTGTCTGTGTATATATGTATGTGTATGGCATTCAGCTTTGTTCGGGTATTTTCCCACGTCATTGTAGTTGTGCTTTTAAAGTTGTAGCAACGTTTCGGCAGAATCTCATCTGCCATCATCAGGCTTCTGTATAGTGTTCATCTGATATGTATATATATATGTGTGGTGTGTGTGTGTATGTGTATGTAGGTCTAGGTGTGTTCGGGTTTTTTCCCGTGTAAGATTAAGAGTATCTTGGCGAGGTCGCCAAGATACTCTTAATCTTACATGGGAAAAAACCCGAACACACCTAGACCTACATACCTGTACCTGTGAAAATCTACGAAAACAAATATATATAATATACATATACATATACCGTGTTTCTTACATAATAAGGCCGGGCCTTATTTTTTTTTGAGCTCCCCAAAAACGGCTAGGCTGTCTTTTCGGGGGTGACTTAATTCCCCCCCTTGCATCCTCGCCAACAGCCGTTCCTAACGGGTAATTATGGCGAAGCGCAGAGAGCTCCCTACTCCCACCTTTGCTGCAGACACCTTTGGCACCCACCACTGTTGCTTTCCCTTCTGCCCATTCCGCTGCCAAGTTTGGAGCTGCCGCTTCCGTGATTGGAGTGCCGCCGCCATTTGGAGCTCCAAACGCGGAAGTGGCAGCTCCAAACATGACGGCGGGCGATCTTTTTATTTTGGTCCGCGCGAAGTTCAGAGCGAGCGAGAGGGAAACTGCAATGCCTCCATCCGAGATGGCAACCTCACTAGTGGATCACAACATGGCTGGAAGCCCGAATCGGCGGGATACGATGGCAATCTTTTTGGAGCGAGAGGAAAGGGAGAGAAGAGTTGCGAGGCGTAATTTGCAGGAGGAAGTGGGTGTACCCCATGGCAGGGAGCCCAAGGAAGAAGGGCTGGTAGGCAACGGAGAACATCCCATAGTTCCGGAAGCAGCCTAGACACGCCCCCGGGAAGAGGCGCAGATGCTGCCTTGTAGTCCCCAAACCAATGGCGTGCTCCGCCTTTAGTTGTGCGCTCCGCTCTTTGGGCATCTCCGTGTGATGGTGACCCTGTCCTTTCCACCTGGCACCCTTGCTGCTTTCTGGCTCTTTAGCGACTGGCTTCACATTTGGAATACGCTCGCGTTTGGAATTGGTTTGGGGACTACAAGGCAGCATCTGCGCCTCTTCCCAGGCGCGTCTCTAGGCTGCTTCCGGAGCTATGGGATGCTCTTCATTGCCTACCGGCCCTTCTTCCTTGGGCTCCCTGCCGTGGGGTACACCCACTTCCTCCTGCAAACTACGCCTCGCAACTCTTCTCTCCCTTTCCTCTCGCTCCAAAAAGATTTCCATCGTATCCCGCCGATTTGGGCTTTCAGCCATGTTGTGATGCAGAGTGAGGTTGCCATCTCGGATGGAGGCATCGGAGTCTCCCTCTCTTGCTCGCTCTGAACTTTGCATGGACCAAAATAAAAAGATCGCCCGCCGTCATATTTGGAACTGCCACTTCCGCGTTTGGAGCTCCAAATGGCGGCGGCACTCCAAACACGGAAGCGGCAGCTCCAAACGTGGTGGTGGAATGGGCAGAAGGGAAAGCAACAGCGGCGGGTGCCAAAGGTGTCTGCAGCAAAGATGTTTGGTGGGAGTAGGGAGCTCTCCGCACTTCACCGTGATCGCCTGTTAGGAGTGGCTGGTGGCGAGGAATTCCTGCCCTCCGGGCGCTCCTAATGGCAAGTCTCCCCGCCCTTCCCCCTTACTTTGCATATTTTAAAATAGGCCTAAATTTGGGGGGAGGGGCTTAATTTGATTTTATGCCCAAAAAACATGCTGGCCCTTCCTATTGGTGGAGGCCGTATTGTTGGAGAAACACGGTACATATACATATACATATACATGTGTGTGTGTGTGTGTGTTTTCTTAAGTTTTCGCGGGTACTTACATGTATGGTATTCGGCTTTGTTCGGGTATTTTCCCACATCATTATAGTTGTGCTTTTAAAGTTGTAGCAACATTTCGGCAGAATCTCATCTGCCATCATCAGGCTTCTGTATTGTGTTCGTCTGTGAGTCAGACTTTTATAGTTGTTTCAGTTTTAAATTTGGGGCTAGCCTACTGCTGTGCCAGAATGGTTTATTCTTCATCCTGATTGGTTGGGAGTCTTGGTCTGTGTTTATTGGTCTTAGAGTTTGCTGTGTTCTGCTTGATTGGTGTTTCTGATATCTTCTGTCTGTTTTGTGGCTATTTTTGTGTCTTGATTGGCTGGCAACATTGTGTTCCTGTATTGGAGGCTTTTAGTGCAGCTTGGCTCTGAGTAAATGGACGGCTATCATTTGTTAGGAAGCTATCATTTGTTAGAAACCCAGATGAAACCTAGCTTCCTAACAAATAATAGCCGTCCATTTACTCCATTTACTAAGACCAATAAACACAGACCAAGACTCCCAACCAATCAAGATGAAGAGAAACCATTCTGGCAAAGCAATAGGCTAGCCCCAAATTTAAAACTGAAACCACTGTAAAAGTCTGACTCACAGACGAACACAATACAGAAGCCTGATGATGGCAGATGAGATTCTGCTGAAACGTTGCTACAACTTTAAAAGCACAACTATAATGACGTGGGAAAATACACGAACAAAGCTGAATACCATACATATATGTACGTATGTGTGTATGTATGTATGTATGTATAAAATAAAGTGTTAGCAGACCATTCCTCTGTAGTGCACAATACATATTTTTAAAAAGATCAAATTAATGAGTAAGCTATCCCCAATAAATCTTTTAAAGTGTTTTACCTAGGATCATAGTTATTTTCTTGTATTCATTCTGTGTTGCTACGACACCTCAAAATGGAGGACTGTAGGTCAGTCTGCAGCAGTGGGGTTGCACAAAATGTGCCTCTCCCCATGGAAGCCAGATAATACATTACGCACAACCTTTAGCAGAATGATAAATTGCTTCTTTATCTGGCCGTTGTCTAGGGAGATCCACTGTGGAGAATTGAAAGAGATGTTTCACACCACCAGCAAACATTTTTTTTAGAAGTGAACCAAAACCCACACAGTTTGGACTTGAAATGTATTTAACAGTGTGCCCTACATAATGGTATCTCTCCCTGAAAGCTTAAAGAGGGAAGTAGATTAGTCACCTCAAAACTTAACTATCTGTGTTCACACACACTCAGACACACAAACAGAGAGGGATGGAGGGAGGGAAAGGGAGAGAGAGAGAGGGTTGGGGGAAGAGTTTCCTTTTGGTTTGGTGGCTCAATTTTGAGGGAAGCAAATTATGTGGTGTTTTATTTGTTTAAAATATCTTACTGGTTGCTGTTCCATGAAAAATATTCAGGGGGATGTACATCATTTTTAGAAACAATAACATTAATTATTAATTAATATATTAACAACCATAATTTTTTTTACGTTTTATTGTTTTTAAGACAAACAAACAAACACAACATAAAAACATCAAACCATCTTCCATATATGTGCAAATAGTGTGTTGGTTGGTTTACAAATTGTTTTGTGCTTCCACTTCCATAATTATTAATATAACAATTATATTATAAAGAACAGTTAACTACAATGTATTAGTCGAAAGCAAAAATTAAAAAAAAAGGTAGTCCTTGATTTACAACCACAATTGAGCTCAAAATTTCTGTTGTTAAGTGAGACATTAAGTGAGTTTTGCCCCATTTTAGAACTTTTCTTGCCATGATTGTTAAGTGAATCACTGCGGTTGTTCAATTAGTAATATGGACATTTAGTTAGTAATGGACATTTTCACCCTGTGACCATGGGGATGCTGCAATGGTCATAGGTGTGAAAAAGTCATATTGTTTGGCGCTATAGAAATATACAACAGAAGTTGGTAGATGGGTGTGTTTAAGGAAATAGTTAATTTCTGTGGCAGTCTTGAGGGGCATTTTATCAATACCTCATCTGCTGCCCACCTAAAGTAACACAGAAATTTTGGCAAATGTCCCTTGAATAGTTTGTTGGTCTTGAATCCTAAAACTCCGGTATTAACCAAATTTTCTAATATGCATGAAGGCAGGCCCCAGTTTTACAGTCTCAAAGTATTTGAATCCAGTAGCTAAACATCAGCAAATATTTTCCTGACAAAACCCCTTTTCAGTGACGTGGGCCTTCAGAACATTTGAATTTGAGCATTTTGCATGGATGAGTTTCTGATGGAAATCCCCAATGCAAATTCGCTTACAGGTTTCCATAATCAGTGATGTGAGTTGGAAATATTTTGATGGGAAAATAAAGTGCTAGAAATTTCTCCCGGAAAATATTTCACTCCATACCCCACCATACCCCTCCACCCACCCTCTTTTACAATATACTTCTGTTTGCACTTTGTGGAAACATGTTGGATTCACTCCCTAATTTGCTTTAATGGAATTTGTGTACTTTGCAGTAGAATGAAAGTGTCATTATTTAATTCATATTTTTCACATTGGGTTTAAAAACAATTGCAGGACAAGGGACAAATATGTTTATAGAACATCTGCTATCTGTAATCTTGCATCTGGCAGGGTTCACGAAAAGCCGATCTAAAATTGCAAGCAGTACTTAAATGTTTGCTTTTAGGGTGGAACTGCCCTCAAATCAGCTTGGACAGAATTAGCCCTAGACTATAAGGACCCTCGAATGTTTCTGTATGATGCTGATGTTCTGGCAAATATGGTAATCATCACTCATTACTGTTTTATGTTGTATGGAGACCCACCACCACATATATCTTTCTCTCTCCATGATACAGAAAAAAATTAAAAATTAAAAAGAAAAATACTTCTGTTTGTAAGATGGATCTGATAAGGCTAAATCACATGATGAACGGCCAAGGGAACTAGGTATATTTAGCTTTACAAGGAGAGGCCTTAGGGGTGACAGCCATCTTCCAATACTTGTAGGGCTGTCACAGAGAAGAGGTCATTGATTTATTCTCCAAAGCACACCTGAGGGCAGGACAAGAAGCAGTGAGTGGAAGCTTCTCAGAAGGAGAATGCAACCTGGAAATAAGGAGGAATTTCCTGACAATGAGAACAGTTAATCAGTGGAACAGCTTCCTAACCTTGGTTCCTTTGCAGTACATTAATCTATAGATCTCCCTGTGTAGCTTGAAGGAGGGATTGAGTAGAAAACTAATTAATAACACTCCTTGTCTTGGAAGAAGGGAATTGCTCATTTTTGTGAAAACGTTTGGCCTTTTTGTGTTTGCCTGTTCTTCAGCCGTTCCAAATCTGTTGTTTGCGTGTGATATTTAATTCAAAGGTTATTTTATATTTATGCATCTCAGCAACTTTACTCCGTAAGTGTTAACAGTACAGCTGGCTGGAAGTGGTATTCCTATTAGCTTTTGATGTTGTCAGCTTTCCAGAAGGTGACTTTTTCCTGCATAATATTGCGGGTTGTTTGTTTTGTTTTGTTTTTGCCTGTGGACTTAAGGCTACGGAGGCTTCCCTCATGACATGGCAAGGTAGCAAAAACAGGCGTTGCTCAGATTTGCCATTAATCTTGTAAAAATGTCAAAAGGAATCACGAAAATTAGATCCTTTTTTTTTTCCTCGATAACCCTGAATCCCAGAAGATTCCCATTTTGTGAACTTAAAGATTTTGTTCCTTTCATATTAAAGTCCAAGCCTCTCTCGAGTTGCTGTCACAGTTACATGCACCAATGAGTTGAGGTCGAAAATGAAGGAATGTCAAACCAATGGTGGGAAACATTTGATTCTAGGTAGTCCTATGACTTGCAATCATTCGTTTAATGACCTTGAAAGTTGAAAAAAGTGACTTATGATGGTCTTCACACTTACAACCATTGCAAGCAAAGTTTGGATGTTTGGCAACTAGCATGCTTTTACAACAGTTGCGGTGCCCTGAAATCATGTGATACTGGGACATTGTGATTCATGATGTTCCCAGATGACTTCCAACAAGCAAAATCAGTAGGGGAAGCTGGATTCACTTAACAACTGAGTGATTCACTTAAGAGCTGCAATGATTCACTTAACAACTGTAGCAAAAAAGCTTGTGAAATTGGGCATGAATCACTTAACAACCGCCTTGCTTACCAATGGAAATTTTGGTCCTTATTGTAGTCAATAAGTTGAGGGCAACGTGCACTTGAGATAGATGCAAACACATGGGGGGCTGCTTAGGTGAAGGATTCCAATGGCTCATCCCCTGAAACACAACACAGACACATCCCGCCCCTGAATCAGAATGCTAATAAGCTCAGTCAGAGGCCAAATTCTGGGATAAGGTGCTGGAGGCAGAGCTTGCTCCCTTGTCACTTTGGTGTCCTTGTTGACCTAACTGATGGGTCACTTCGCTGCTGTCACTTTGGGGAACCACTTTGGATGAACATGGTGATCCCTTGCCTAAGTTCTTGGCTAAACACTACAGGTAGTCCTTGATTTAACAATGTTTCACTTGGTGACTGTTCAAAGTTACAACGGCACTGAAAAAAAGTGACTTAGGGCCATTTTTAACACGACTATTGCTGCATTCCCCATGGTCACATGCTCAAAATTCAGACACTGGCCAACTGGTTCTTATTTATGATGGCTGCAGTGCCTCGGGGTCATATGATCCCCTTTTGTGACCTTCCGACAGGCAAAGTCAATGGGAAGCCAGGTTCACTAACAGTCATGTTAGGTAATAAAGTGGGGCAAAATTCACTGAACAACTAACTGCCTCGCTTTGGAGCAGAAGCTTTGGGCTTGATTGAGGTTGTCAAACAAGGACTACCTGTACTTTTATTTTCAGGGAGCTTAGAACAGATCCAATGAAATGAACAGATCTTCCCTCTACCCAGAATCCCCCCAACTCCCATCTCTGGTAAGCAGAGCCTGGAAGACGTTTTGTCAAGATCTCTTCTTACCTGGCAGTGCATCATGGGTTCAGAAGTTTGTGACCTGATGCTTGCTGCTCATTCTTTATCATTGATAGGTATTTGGGGGTAGAGCAGGTGGGTTGAGTTGTAAGCTTCTGGGGTAAACTTGGGGCCACGGATTGGGAGGAGTCAGAGAAAATGATAAGAACTTGTAGATTCACTTTTTAAATGGCTTTTAAATGGCTTTTAAAGGAGATGCAAGGTAGCCTTTTAGGATCTTGGTTCAATTTTATCCTTTTTTTCAGACATTTTAAAAAAAATCAAAGTATTCTGTCTTTTGGCTTATAATGGTGACTAAAAGCCTAGCAGCTGCATTTCAATGACATGCTAAGCATGGTTTATTTTAATCCTGCTTTGGTTTGTTTCTTGCCACTTGGGCTGTTGTGCAAGCAATCCCCCATGGTTAGTTAATAATTCAGCATACTGCGTGAACTCTGAAAATGGGTTAATTTAATAACCAGCATAAGCATACTAGATGAGCTTGGTTTTTCCTCTTTTATATGGTTTTCCCTCTTGTACAACACTGCTCCCCGTGTTTTCAGTACAGGAAACTCTTCTCTTCCCCAGCTTATTACGCTTAAATCTTTTCAAAACCTTTTGTTTATACAAATCCGGGGAGAGTTGCAATTATATAAGGTTAGCTCATGCCAAGAAAAAAAACCTGTAACCCTTGTAAGATGTATTTGTATTTTATGATGCTTGGATTTTATGCAGGAAGGACTCTGAGAGTTCTCTGTTATTAAAATCTGGAGAGTTTAAGAAGCCTTCCTGAAATTTCCTGAGCAAAACATCTCTTTGATCTTTATGGTTCCAGCCCTTCCTTTTAGAATCTTTCATGTAAGTTTGAGGATGTCTGCAGAACTTCCATAAAACACAAGGAGCCCAGAAACGGATAAAGGTTCTCTTCTGCAAATTTCCTTGCTATGAATTTTGATGGATTCATCTTTTGGCAGGTCCAATAAAGTTAAAAGATGCTTTTTGTTTAGCTGTTTCAGAGAACTACCCATTTATTTTTTCAATCTCCTTCTATCCTATCTATTTTTCAATTTCTCCTTCTATCCTAGAAGGAGATTGTAGTCACTTCTGAGGGAAATGTTACTCTGCTGTAAACCTTTCTGGGACTTTTTTCTTTCTGAAAAATCCCTGTATGACAGATTGCTCCCCGTGTTTTCAGTACAGGAAACTCTTCTCTTCCCCAGCTTATTACGCTTAAATCTTTTCAAAACCTTTTGTTTATACAAATCCGGGGAGAGTTGCAATTATATAAGGTTAGCTCATGCCAAGAAAAAAAACCTGTAACCCTTGTAAGATGTAAGAAGAGATGCTGTCAGGTAGTAGCAACATCTGAAGATATCTGAGTAACTATGTCAATCACTTCAGTGAAAGAGGCCTACTCCAAATACAGTCTGCCAAAGAATTTCAACTGGTGGGTCCAGGAGAAGAACCTTTTCTGTTGGGGTGCCCATCTGTATTTCCTGTGTCAGAGGAGGAGAGCACATCTTTCTCCTTCTGTCCCGGACACTTTTTACAGAGTCACGATTGAGACCATTGTAACAAACTGCATCACTATTTGGTTTGGTGGCCACAGTGCCTCAGATAGAAAGTCCATACAGAGAGTGGTAAGGACAGCTGAGAAGATTATAGGAAACTTGCTTCCCATTATTCAGGATACTGCTTATAAGTGACATGTGCTTAGAGCTCAAAGCATGGTTAGAGACCCCAAACACCCATTTTACGATCTGTTTCTGTTGCTCCCCTCTGAGGGGGGGGGAGGTTTTGAAGTATTTGTATTATTTTATTATTATTATTTTTTATTTGTCAATTGCTTACAAGATAATAGATATAAGTAAAAACATAGTTATGAATACATGGATACATATACGAAAAATAAAAAAATATAAAAGAAACAATAGGACAGGGATGGTAGGCACGTTGGTGCGCTTATGCACGCCCTCTACAGACCTCTTAGGAAAGGGGTGAGGTCAATAGTAGACAGTCTAAGGTTAAAGTTTTTGGGGTTTGGGGAAGAAACCACAGAGTCAGGTAGAGTATTCCAGACATTGACCACTCCGTTGCTGAAATCGTATTTCCTGCAATCAAGTTTGGTGCAATTAACCTTGAGTTTGTATCTATTGTTTGTTCTTGTGTTGTTATGGTTGAAGCTGAAGTATTCATTGATAGGTAGGACATTGCAATGTATGATTTTATACTTAGATCAGACTGAAGGCGGCATAGTTCTAGGTTTTCTAGGTCTAGAATTTCGAGTCTGATGGCATAAGGTATTCTGCAACGAGTAGAGGAGTGGAAAACTCTTCTTGTGAAATATTTCTGGACTTTCTCAACTGTGTTAATATCAGATACGTAATGAGGGTTCCAGATTGATGAGCTGTATTCGAGTATTGGTCTAGCAAATGTTTTGTATGCTCTAGTTATTAGTGTAATATTACCAGAGAAAAAGCTATGTAAGATTAGGTTAACAACTCTTAATGCCTTTTTGTCTGTGTAGTTACAGTGGGCTCTAGCACTTAGGTCATTTGAGATGAGTACTCCAAGATCCTTGACAGAGTTTGGATCATCAACAAGATCTTGACTATTCAGCCTGTATTTTATTTTCTGATTTTTTTTGCCAATATGTAGGACAGAACATTTATTTGTTGAGATTTGAAGTTGCCATTTGTTTGACCATTCTGATACATAGTCATATACATAATCATGATACATAGTCATGATACATCGCAGGACCACCAGAGTCTGTAACAGCTTTGTTCACAAGGCCATCCATCTGGTAAACTCGTAAGATTCGTTTTTCTTGCCATGTACACATCTATGTATACATCTGAACTAGATTGCGTTGTTTTTCTGTGTCATATAGTATATGTGGGTATATGCGTATTTTTTTTGGTCATGTTTATGTAGTGTATATTGGAAATGGTGACCCTTTGAGAGCTGTATGAAATATCTTTTTAATGAATGCCAATTAGTATACATTTAAAGTTATTCTAAGTCTACATTCTCTGAAATATTCTTCTGCTGGAGGTGAGGTCCATACCCACACCCCTGGTCTTCCAGAAGATCCTTTAAAACCTGGCTCTGCCAGCTGGCCTGCAACCCCAATAAGGGCACTTTATGTGAGGGTAGCTGATAGGGGAGAGAGAACATTCACACCAATATTGGCTGCCATCTAGATTTATAGTTTTTTATACTTTGGTGGGAAGATAACAACATTCCATGTGTCTGGGCATATAGTCATGCTGGCCACATGGGGAAATCTTAACCTTTTACTTTTATTTACTTTTCTTAATTTTAATTGTTTTGCATTATCTTCTTTTTTAACCTATTTATCATTTTGGAAGCTGCCCAGAGTTGTTGCAATGGTTAGATGGGTGGCATATAAATTTAATAAACAAACAATCCAAAAGCTTTGTGCAGAACTGCATCTGGTAGATTTTGTATTCATACGAATAATTGTTCAATAGGCTTCTTATATCATGTCTCAATTGCAAAAACCTCTCTGGAAGTGCTGTATAATCTTTTTAAGTGCTCAGCATGTACTTCAGAGAAGCGGTTCTCAAAAGTATGATCTGGGCACCCCTTGAGGTCTCCAAGAGCTTTTCAGAAGGTCCAGTGAAGTCAAATAAATAAACATTTAAAAATGTTTCGGTTTTCATTTCTAATACTATAAATACAGATAGCTATAATCCACGTAAACCAAAGCTCTTGGAAGCCACAGTAATTTTTAAGAACGTAAAGAGCTCCTGAGACCAAAAGGTTTGAGAATACTTGCTTTAGAATATGAGTGAGCTGGTCAGAAATAACAAGCATAAAGTTTGGTCTCTGGAACATAAAAATTTTAATCACCATTCAGTCACCAGAAAACATACACTCAAGATCAACCTCGGCTTTTCACAAACCCTTTTAATAATAACAAGTTTGGAGGTTTTGTGAACAAACAACATCTCCCAGGGATAGATCCATAAATAATGTGTGCTCTGGAGCTGTCCCTCAAGAAAACTGTTTATGGGGCAATTTGTTGACTTGACTGACTCAATCTGATAACCATTTTTTTAAAAAAAAAAGTATTTTCTTTGGTTCAAATGGTATTGAGCCCATAAAGGCAGAAACAAGTATTTTCTGGCTCACGGTAATTTGGATTGCTGAAACAAGGTGCTCTGTAAAGAGAAATCAGAAAAGCCCACTTGCATTACTAATATCCTTTTGCTAAAACACAGAGATTATTTTTCTATGTATCTCAAAACAAATCTTTATTGTGATTAATGGACATAAAAGAGTAATGGGTAAATAGTGTAAAGCCTTCATTTTCATGAGCTGTTTGCTTAGTTTAACTGTGCCATTATGAATGGTGTCCAAGCTTCAGAGTGAAAAAAGAGAAAGAAAATGCATGCTTGTATGTGGGGATTGTTCAGCCAGAAAGTAGGGTGAGAAAGTAATTTATTGGTTTAAAAGGACGCAGTTTTAAGCAGGAGAACCAGATTTTCTCTCAGTAGGGAACTTGCTGTATCAATAGAAAAGAACATATGTAGCTCAGGGTTTAGTTCAGTAACATAATCAGTACTGGTGAGTGTGAGGTTTGTTCCCTGTTTACATACAGTACTTTTCCTGGAGAGTAAGTGTGGGATGGATCCTGGTCCACTCCAGCAGCCAACACCCAGATAAACATGGGTTAACATCAGACAAATAATCAGCAGAAAATAGTACCTTAATCAAGGAATTACCAACAAGACAATCAAGCAGCCAAACAGTAAAGCAGAAAACAATACTTTAATTGAGGAACTATCGAAGAGAAGACATATCCCCATTAACACTGGCAGGGCAGGCTACTGTATATAAACAGGGCAAACCCCACACGGACACTGATGATGTTGCCTAGTCAGGTCATGAAATGTCTACAAGCAAACAACCAAGCACAGAGACCACCAAGAACTTAAATATTAAAAAATACTAAGATGTCAGAGACAATTTCCTACTTAGTTTCTTCTTTGAGATGCTAATTGTCTATAGCAATATTTCTCAACCTCAGCAAGTTTAAGATGTGTGGACTTCAATGCTGGCTGGGGAATTCTGGAAGTTGAAGTCTATACATCTTAAAGTTGTTGAGGTTAAGAAACACTGATCTATAGGGAAGAGACTATTTATTTATTTACTTACTTACTTACTTACTTTTATTTGCTTGCTTGCTTGTTTGTTTGTATGTATCACCACTTGCAATGCGGGGTTTCTGTTTCAGTCGACAGTTGTCCTCTGTGAGCCCTACCAGGAAGTCATTTTTAATGTAATTAGTGCAATAGGGTTATAGAAATCACCATCCCAAGACCCTGGTGCTCCTAAAAGCTACTTAGGGTGATGAATCATGATCAGTTTCCTATCTTTGTACAATAGTTTAGCATTAAACAGAGAATCTGGAAGTAGGATTTTGCAAGGTTAGATGCAGATTCATTTTTAAGCCAATAACGTATAATGGGGAGTTGACCAATCCATTTTTATTGGCTTCCATTGAATGTTAAACCAATGCATCTACTAATGACTTTTAGGAATACGCTAAGCTTCCTTTCATTAAGCCCAGCCATTAGTCAGTCTAATCCAGCTTTGATCTTCAGACAGTCATTCGTGCCACAGTCACCTCATGGTTTGAGTACTGCCTTGTGTTGTTGTATATGGATCTGCCCTTGAAGACCAACTGGAAGCTTCAGCTGATCCAGAATGCAGAGGCATAGGCAGCGATGGACATGCCTCAGGATGCCTCTATTTTATGAGTTGCACTGATTTCCAGTTTGCTTCTGGATGTGATTCAAACTACCGGTTGTTACATGTAAAGCTCTTCAAGACACATGCCTGATTACTTAGGGCACCACCTGTTTCCCATGACATTTGCCCAGCTGAATGTCCATGAAAATGCTCAGTCATCCAGGTCATGGTCGTCCCAAAAGTGCTTTCTCAGAAGGCAGCTGGACTTCTGTTTTTCCTTGGAGATGTTTTGTTTCTCATTCAAGAAGCTCCTTCAGTTCTGACTGAATGGTGGAGGATGGAAGGATTTTTATTCCTTGCAGCCATCTGGCCGTTTGCCTTCTTTGTGAGGATTGTTGAGGCCACCTGGAGGTTTATCTGTGCCCTTAAAGTCACCGGAATAGTTCAAATGGTGTGGAACCTTCTTGGAACTGCTGAAAGGATTATGTTGTAAACAGGAGATAGAGATGACATTGTATCCCTTCCCATGTAGATGGCTTCTCTGACCCCTCTTTCAAACCCACAGCCCTGAGGAGCTGATCTCATCCGGAAGAGTTGGCACACTCTGGATTCCTTCAATTAAGCAATGTTGGGATTCTGGAAGTGTACCTTCTCTGTAGTAGCATCTCCCTTCAGGAATAAGTATTCCCCCTGATATCTGAATGGCCCCCACTCTACTTTTGTGTCTCTTCCCCAGGCTTATGGCAAGCGAGAACAAGATCCCCTCAATTCATTCCATCTAGTCTGTTGCCATCTTTTTATGTTTATTAGTTGTATTGCAATGTCTTGGTTTGATTGATGTAAGCTGCGCAGAGTTGTTGGCAGCCAGGCAGCATACAAAGGATGTTGATGTTGATGTTGGTGATGATACTATCAATGTTATCATGGAATTATAGAATCCGAGGGGACACTGTAGTTCTTCTCATCCAACTCCTAGTCATCATGGACTAGTAGACAATCTCCAGAGACCCAGGTCAATTTGCTATGATCTGAGAGGATGGTAAGTTGTAATCTAGTGGTGAATACCAAATTGAGGTCGACTGTATGTGGTGTCCTTGATGATCTCTGGGCTTGGTTGTTTTCTTGCAGACATTTCATCACCCAACTAGGAAGCATCATCAAAGATCTATGTTATAAGAACTATGGGACGCTTCCCCTGAAATCTGGGTGCGGTCTCCACCTTTGAATTGAACCACACCAAGATCCTTGGCAAAACAGGTGTGGAGGCTAAGATCCCCCCAAAAACCTGGTTGCTACACTTTTTTTTTTTATTTGAGCTGTTCGTGTACAGAGCAGGTGAGCTGCCTCTTTTTTCTTCATCAAACCCATTTATTTTCATCACTCTGCAGTCCCTGCCCTCCAACTGAGTCCCATTTCAGCCTTTTTTCTTCCATAATGTTAATCGCCAGGTTCTAATATTGAATGTGAAAGATTTATATTTAAAGTGCTCTCTTAGTAACATGCGCTTCTGAGTTGGCGTCTGTTGCCAAAACCATGGCACTCTCCTCTTATTTGCACCCCTGATCTCCCCCCCACCCCTGTGCCCACCTGTGCTTTTATTTGGCATTAACTTACAACCTCTCTGACATTAAGTCTATTCCAAACAAACTGCATTGGCAGAAAGCATGGATGAAGCTCCCCGAATCTCTGAATTTGGGAGCTGGAAGGGTTTTGCTTGAAACCCGCTGCCTCTGTCACTTCTTTAAAAAAATATGTCTTTGCAGCGGGGGCGTGTATGCCGAAGCACAAAGCACAATTAAAATACAGTTATATATTCTCCTAGTTATTAAAGCTTGCATTAACATGACATAAAGTTTTGTCTAGGGACTCCTTTGCTATGGCTCAGGGAGCGTTTCTGTGTGACAGTAATAGGCTCCAGTTAATATACTTGAATGATACTAGAATCGGCGTTCTAAAGACAAAACAAAAGAGGTTTATTTGAAGCTTGCACCACAAAGGTGGCATTATCGCTGCGAACAATCCACTGAGATTGAGGCTTAATTATTGTATCTTGCGTTGCTTCAATATAATAAAATGAGTTCAGGGGAACCATTCTCTCCGAATCACCCTCCTCTCAGCAAGCAGGCAGCTTAATCTCTAATTGAAGAGCAAAAAATTGAAGAGGCCCCCAAACGCCATGGGTGTTTCCCCAAACACCAGGATGTGGTCAAAAAAGTCAAGATGGCAGCTACAGTGGTGTGATCAAAGGCCTGTTGTGGGTTTTTTTCAATCCACCTCAAAGCCAGGTGGGGTTTCTGTTACACCTTTGGAAGTACCATTATGACCACAGCTTGGGGACATCCTGCCAAAGAGTGAGTTGCTTCCCTTCAGACTTTAACATTGCTGGGTATGTGTGTGTCTCAGGGATTGAACTCCTGAGACGTCTGCCTGAAGCTGCCTTAGATCTGATGCAACCATCTGTATCCCGAGGGCGTTGTATAAATTCTGTGAACACTGTAGGAAGTTAGTATGTAATATGTTGAGATAATTGCAAGGCTTTGGTTCCTGCTCTCTCCCCATTTTAAAAGCAGCAGAATCTTTTGCAAGTGTTTTTTTTTTTTAATATAAATTTCTTACAATGCCTCCGATAAGGAAATAGTGTTCTGGGATAATGGAAGAATTTAAAATGACCAGCTTACCTTAAATGAACAGTGGCACAGTGGTTAGAATGCAATGTTGCAGACTAATTTTGCCAATTGTGAGCAGTTCGATCTTGACTGGCTCAAGATTGACTCAGCCTTCCAGCCTTTTGAGACCAGTAAAATGAGGACTGAGATTGTTAGGGGCCATATGTTGACTTAGAGAGGGCTGTAAAACACTGTGTTGTAGGGTGTTACTCGGAGACACATGACTCTGACAAGCTCCCAGAGTCTGCAGATTTTGGGTACCCCCCACCACCACCTGCCATTTTCCTTAGCTTGTTCTGCCTGATCTTGTTTATGTTGTTTCTTGGATATCTTGAATAATCCATGCAAAACAAAATAAAACCCTGTACCATGTTGCGTCTCCTGCTGGTCCATCTTCTCCTCCCATTTTTGTGGGATTAAATTAAGTTCTAATTAATTAAGCTTAATTATTGCCCATCTTCCCTTTTTTTTTTTTAAGCTTTTTGATATAGTCTCACCTGCTTGGTAAGAGAGCCTTTGATATCTCATTCATTGGTCATACTTCTTGAAGACAGCTGCCCATACCTGCTCTTGAGATATGTTCTGGGCCTTTTGATAAATGCAAATAAAACGAAAGCTCTCGGTCCCTTATGCCTATTGATTGGGCTTCAACCAGGAGAGCCTGCTTCCATTAGAGATCTGCCAGAAGATTCTTGCCCAGCAGCAGGCAACTTTCTTCCTTTAAGATTATATGAAGCCTTTCTCCTGGGTCAGCAAGCTGTGGTGGAAATGAAACAGCAATGATCTTAAGAGAGTGTTATCTCCCTTGGACAGCTTCCTTAGGTGTAAGACCAGCTCCCAGAATTCTCAGCTGTGGATGTACTGGCTGAGGAATTTGGGGAAATGAAGTCCACCCCCTATTTCCCTACTTCCGTTAAGCAAATTGGGAAATATTGTAAGATATATGTACTGATCTCCTGATGCCTTTAGGTAGGATGATGAACATTGAATATTTATCAACGGCGAAAGCTCCCTGCAAGTTGAATATTGCAGACACACCAGCAACCAAGCAGAGCTATCATAAATACATGCCAGTTGCCAAGCGTCTAAATTTTGATCATGTTATATTGGGGTACTGCAAGGGTTGTGTGAAGAATGGTCACTTTTTCAGCGCCATTATAACTTCAAAGAGTCACTAAACAAACAGTTGCCAGTCAAGAACTACACCTGTGATGTATCTTAAGCATCTACTAGCTATCAGAAAACCTGCTGATAAAGACAGACTCAGTTTCTAAATAATGCATTTGCGCTTTTCAAGGACTGTCTTCCTTAGCTTAGCAGTCTATGGGCAACCAGACTACTGTGACTCATCCAGTAGAGTGGCACACCTACTGTTAATTGGTTCCGGGAGGCACAATGGGTGCCAAAAACAATGAGTACCAAACACATTTTCCCCATAAGGAATAATGTAGTGAGTCACAAGGCAGCTGACAACGGCTTGTGCATTGAGTACCAATCAAACAATGAGTACTGGGACAAAATTTTCACATCAAAATGTGTTGAGTATCAAATTCAATGAGTTTCAAAACACTCAAGTACCAAGGTATCATTGTAGTTTAAAAATCTGGCTTTGCTACATTTCAGAGTTAGCTTCTTTCAGGCCTTGCTAAAATAAACCAGCACTGGTCCAGAACCTGTAATCAGAATAAGCTTCATCAATTTACAATAGTAGCAAAACTTTTAAATTCCTTCTAGAGTTGTGTGTTGCAACTTGTCTTCCAGACGCATAAAGCTGCATAGCTGGGGCAGATAAACAGTAGTCTTGCTATCTCTTTTGGGCTTCTGAACCTCTTGGTCTCTCTTGTGTGCCACAGCTGGATAAACTAAACAGGTGTTAACTTGGATCACCTTCTTCTCATCTGCTTTCAGTTCACACCTGTAGGTGTAACCGCCTTAAAAGGTTTAATTGCTCTGACAAGCTATGAAGTGAAAAGAACTTGATCTGTGACCTTTGCTTGGGGTGCAGTTAAAGGAACGCTCCTGTCGTGTTGTGCAAATGATTGATACATGGTTTGAAAAACAGCTGATCTGATGATAGTTTGTAAAGTGGCACATTATGGCAACAAAAATGGAAGAAGAGCATAAAATTTGAGAAATCTTGATTCTGAGCTGAATGAGCTTCATTTTGGGATATTGAATGAACAAATGATTTGTTGACTAGCCTAAGGCAGAAGGCAAACAGGGTGTAACTTTTACCATTGGTTTATTTCTTCAAGCCCTGCGTGTTTAAATAGTTGTTCTATACATTCCTTTCCCTCGTCATAAATGCTATATTGATGTAAGAATTCCAAGGACCTATAGAGGACAAGCAGTGGGCAAGTGACCTTGTGATGTAAGTCCAAGGGAACTTGTGTTACATCATGATAAATGTTTCATTGCTGTGGTGTTATTGTGGTTGGGAATAGATGCCTAGTGGGAAATTGCTTCTGGTTTTTATGTCCGAAATAGGGGAACAAATGGAACTTAGTTGTTAGCTTGAAGATTGAAAAATTGTGTTATAGAAATAGCTTGTAATAACTAAATATAATGCAAAAAGTTGAGGCTACAAATGTAGCTAGTGCTTCACTGCACTGGAAATCAATGCTACTTTCCCCCCCCCTTTTTTCCCTGTACCCCTCTCCCCCCATAATCTTTAATTTCATTGTATTTTTGCTATAATAGATTACAATTAAAAATGAGAATGGGTTTCTATGCAAAAGAGTTGTGTTGCTAATGATGTAGATGTACAAGCCAACAGATCCTCTCCTCAGTGGCTTCTGTTACATTTATTTATTTGGTATCTTGCCTTTTAATTTCCCCCCTCAAATAACTGAAGATAGCAACCATATTCAACCCACCACCTTCCTACTCTTTTCACCACAACACAACCCCGTGAGGTGAGTTTGACCGAGAGAGTGATTGGCTCAAAGATACCCAGCCAGCTTTCAGGCCTAAGGCACAACTAGAACTCACAATTTCCTAGTGATTGACCCAAAATAATCCAGCCATCTTTCAGTCCTAAGGTGGGACTAGAACTCACAGTCTCCTGGTGTCCAGCCTGGTGCCTTAGCCACTATACCAAACAAGCTCTGACATTTGCAACAAAAAAGAAACAGCAGTATTAGAACTGCTTCCCTCCCAAACTGACTATGCCACATCCTGTAGAATAAACAGAACACCCATTCATGCTTTCTTGCCTGTTGGTTGCGCTGCTATTTTGAGAACCGTTTTTCTAGCATATTTCCAAAATAGTGACTTGCGCCCTGCCTCCTGTTATTCTTAAATATCTTTGCGTCACCACTGTTCTTTTTCCATGGAGTAGGGTTGGTGGTTGTCAGGGTACATTCAGGAGTCTTGGACATGCATGTCCTACGAGCAAACCAGCCAGAGTGTCCACGTCATGGCCTCCCTTCAGTGCCTCTGAAGTTCTGACAGGTTCTCTCCGTTTGAGAAACTTTCCTTGACATGTATTGTGCCGTTAATGCCTCTTAGGGAAGATATGCCAACAGTAATAACAATAGCTGACCCCGGCTTTCAAAAGTCATCACTGACGTAGGAAACTCGGAGCATCAAATTTCAAGTAAAAATAACTTCTTCTGGTGACAGGGCTTCCATTAAACAGGGATTTGCGGAGTGGGGGGTGGGGGTGAGATCTAAATACCAAGACTTACTCTCGCCCTAATGGACAGTAATTAAAAAATTTCCAAAGCATGTTGTTTCTTGCATTTTTTCAAATGGAGAACAAATGGCTTATCAAAATGAGCTCTTCCATGGCTAATGTGTTAAAAAAAAAACCAGTTTTCCTGCCAATAAGGAGAGATGATAAACCCCCCCCCCAAAAAAGCAAGCAAAGCTTGTAAAAGGAGTGATCAGCTCTTGCCAAATTACAGTGTGATTGAATGTTGCAGGATATAGAACCGTCTATTGTAGTGTTTTTCAACCTTGGCAGTTTTAAGGTATGTGGAGTTCAATACCTAAAATTCCTGGCTGGAGAATTCTGCAAATTGAAGTCCACACACCTTAAAATTGAAATCCTGGTCTAATGAGTTTCTTTGAAGTAGTACCGATTAATACTAAACCTATCCCAATTTCCAAATATTTCTGGAAGTTATTAGAATTACAACATAGTCATCTCTGCTACATAGGAGACATGAAACAATCAGCTGGTCAGATAGCTTCAAAACCAACATTTATTTTGGACATTATTAGATTCCCTGGTCAATGGCTTCAACTGACTTTTTAGTGCTTAAATTAAAGGGATGGGACATAGTCCCCTTTGTATTGTTTTTAAAGACGTTGGTCCCAATTTGGCTAACATTTAAAGGAACATGAAAGCATTAGCGGAGTCCTTGGTGTTCTCTGAGCTTGATTGTTTGCTTGTGGACATTTCATTACCAGACTAGATAACAACATCAGTGCTAGAGTGATGTCTAAGGGCTAGAAAAATGCTTAATTTTCTAGAATGTTTAAATTTAAAAAAACAAAAACATTTAAAGCATTCTAAGGAATCAGGAGGGAGATTTGTGGAGGTACCCACATTTTTCTCCCCAGTGGTTAAAATTGAAATAAATATTTGGAGGCAAAGAAAGTCCATTTGGGGCCAATGGGGTGAACAATTTCCCTATGTGGATTAGCTTTCTGGAAAAAAAAAAACAATTGAGGTCTCTTCCTTTTAATGGAGTTACCGTTTAAGAAAGCATGATTAAGGCTGCAATTTTATTACAATTTCCCGATTAAACGAGGGAGGGAGGGAGGGAGGGAGAGAGAGAGAGAGAGAGAGAGAGAGAGAGAGAGAGAGAGAGATGAGAAAAATGCTTTTCCCTCAGGTCACTACCACAGCTGAATAATGAGGTAAAATGAGAGAGAGGGAGGGGGAGAAAGGGGGGGGGAGAGAGAAATAGAGATATCCATGGCCCCTCCCTTGTTTGCACCTCACCTTTCAGCTTAACGCTATCTCACCCTTCCTCCAGAGCAACCGGGTGTCCTTTTCTAATATCACACAGGTCTGTAATTCAAAGGACATTGCAATGCTAATGTTTTTAAGACTGAAAAATATATATGCAGAATTGATAACCTCTGTTCCACTTGATGGTAACCTGAATCTTTAGACTCTTGTTTTGTTTTCCACCTCATCAAATCTTCCTTTTTAATGAATTCACAATGAGTAGAACTCTTGAGACATTCCAAGTTTTTTCCCTAGGGGGCTTTCTTTTCTTTTCTTTTCTTTTCTTTTCTTTTCTTTTCTTTTCTTTTCTTTTCTTTTCTTTTCTTTTCTTTTCTTTTCTTTTCTCTTTTCTTTTTTCTTTCCTTTCCCCCCCCTTCCTTTCTTTTCCTTCCTTCCTTCCTTCCCCTTTTAAAAATGGCCCTCTCTCATTTATATTTTTCCTTTGTGGAATTGAAGCTAGGATACACAGGAATGTCTCCCCCCTCAAACAAAGACAGTATTCAATTTTTCCTCAGCTTCAGTAAGCTGTTCAGCTCTATTGCTTGCCGCTGGACATCACTAGCCTTCATTAGATCCCTATAATCCCCTATCAATGTGCTGCCTTTAAAATAAGACATTTTATGATTTGAACATGGACAGTCATCCCTGGCTTATTTCGATAACCTCTTGAGCCTATCTTGGCTTCTGAAACTGGCTCAGGGTTTTTTTGGGCGGGAGGAAGCCACTTTATTATGCAAGTTGGTCTGCGGGAGAATGAGAAAAAGAAATATCAAACAGCACCTATATAGCTAACCTCCTTTCCTTTCCAGCTGGGGGAAAGCAAGATAAATTTCTCTCCGCTAATAAACGACATTCTCATTTTGCACCTGAGCCTGTCTGGGAAGCTACCAGTGGCAATTGTTCATTTTTTAATATATATTATTTTTTCCTCCAGAAGTCTGTAGATTAAAGAGAGAGAGAGAGAAAGAGAGGAGACCTTCATGCACCAGGAACCAGTGTAATGTAACACTTGTCTTATCTTCACACTTACTCAGCAGGTATTTATAAAAGGGCAATAGGAAAGACTTTCAACTCAATCCTGTTAACTCTGCACAGGATGTGTCCGGATCAGATACACTTACCTGCTTCTCTCCTACCTCAGGGCCAAATCCAGAAGCGGTTTGCCGGCATATTTCCTCTTTCTAGGCAAGCTACTCCATGTCTTTGGGGCTACAAATGGCTTAGGGAAGGGATCAGTTACTCCCTCTGGTAAGGATTGTCCTCTCCAAGAGGATGAAAACAATCCAGTCCTCGATTTATAACCACAATGGAGCTCAAAGTTTCTGTTACCAAGTGAGACATTTGTTAAGTGAGTTTTCTCCCATTTTATGATCTTTTTGCCACAGTTGCTAAGTGAATCATTGCAGTTGTGATGTCAGTAACTTGGCTGTTAAGTGAATCTGGTTTCCCCAATGACATTGCTTGTCTCAAAAGGGGATCACATGACTCCGGGACACAGCAACTGTCATAAATGAATCAGTTGCCAAGCGTCTGAATTTTGATCATGTGACCATGGGGATGCTGTAACTGTTGTAAGTGTGTCATGTCGCTTTTTCCAGTGCCATTGTAACTTGGGACAGTTACTAAATGAACTGTTGTAGGTTGAGGACCATCTGTACTCATTCGTTGCCTGTTGAGCTGGGATTTATTTATTTATTTATTAAATTTATATTCCTGCCCACCTTTGTTGTCAGGCAAATCAAGGTGGCTTACCACAAAGAGCAGTAACCAAACATGAAAAACAATAAATATTGCCACTAAAATTAACAGAGTTAAGAAGGAACAATATACAACTGGGCGGAGGTGGAATCTTCTCTTAATCCACTAACCACCTCCAGTAGGGATGGCCTTCATCCTGGAAGGGTCTTTAGTAATGCAGCCTGTAGGACACAGACTGAACGAACTAAATGTTTGTGTCAATCACATCCTTCTGTCAGCTTTGGAGCCATATTCCACACTGCCACATAACCTGAGAGAGTGGGAAAGGGGGTGATTTCAATTAAATAGCTCCAGGTAGACAAAATAAAATTCTTTTGTTAGTTCAAGGTCATTTAGTATGGAACAGGATGAAATAAGGATCTTACTTTCGAATGGATTGCGATTGGGCAATGTGATGATGACCAAGGGGGGATGGATTTGTAATTTGAGAAATTGTGGAAAGCTGAAAAAAACTTTTAGATTTCGATTTCCACAGATGTGCCAGGTGCTATTCTAATAAAGGTAACTTTTGAGATATGTTTGTCTCGGAGTTACTGATTGGGATGGAGGTTTGCTGGAACGCTGACACCCTCCTTCCAGTAAGCAGGTTCAGATAGTTTCCTACAATGGGTTGTCTTGGGAATGGAGGTAACTTAAGAATGTGTTTTCAACCTCTGTAGGCCTTTGTTCCTCCTGCCTTCAAGGTCTCAAAATAATGAGAGTCTATCTTCTCATCAAATGTTTCTCATTTGAAGAGGCGTGGACTTCAACTCCCTGAATTCCCCAGCCTGCTGTGCTGTGCTGTGCTGTGCTGGCTGGGAAATTCTGGGAGTTGAAGTCCACACCTCTTAAAGTGGCTAAAGTTGAGAAATAGTGATGTGTAATGCAATTGCTTTTTATAAGCAAGTGAGTGAAACAGATATTGCTTCTTCCAAGCCAGTCTGATAGTCAGGGTTAATGAAAGCTTGTTGTTATTTAAAACCTCTAACATGCATCTTTTGGATGGATAAGAGTTTAAGCAGGCAAAAGGCCAAACACTGGTGATAATTCCAAAGGATATTTTCAACTAGGAATCTGAAACTCTTTGGGAAATTTCCCCCTCCCCTCCTCCAAAGTCTCCTGCTATCAGGTGCAAACAACTGGATCCACATGTGAATGTTCAAAATTACAGATTTATTGCTCAAGCTTGTGCACCAGAATCTTCTCAGAGTAACAGTTTACAGCTGGGTAAAATGAGATAAGGATAAACAGCCTTCAAGGGGTGGTTGGATTTTGTCCTTTGGTGACTATGTAGAAACTCCAAATTGATGCCTTGCTTGACTCCTCCCTCTGATTGCTGGTCTATCTCCTTACATCTGCTCATTTCTTTCCTTCTAGTGACGAAACTGAAATTATTCCTTCAGTTCTAAAAGTTCAGTCCATCTTGGGAGGGGAGCTTCCCCCTTTTTGCTTTGTACCTGTACTGCATTAATTTCACTTTTGGTTATTTTTGTTTAGTCTCCATTGCAGTTTCAGTATGTTTCAGTAAATTGCACGTGCTTTGAATCGATGTGAGTTCATGATGCTATGAGCAAAAGGCAATCCGTTCTGTGCGCAAAGAGCTTTAGTCGGCTTATCCGAAATCTGAGCTCAGAATGGCAGGTTTGAACAAAAACTGTAGGGAAACTTCCAGGGTAGCTCCACTGTTTAAATACTTGACATTGTAATCCTTCCAGAATTCTTGTCTGAAAAGCCTTGTTTTCATATATAAAGTTATTCTTGTGAGTATAGGTATTCCTCAACTTACGATCGTAATTTTTCCCGGAGGTACAATTGTAAAATTGTTCATAATCATAACAGTTATTAAATGGTTCACTATGTGACCATGCCCAATTTTGTTTGTGTGTGGGGGTAGTCATTAAGCAAATACAGCAGTTGTACCTTGGTCATCAAATGAACGCCACAATTTTTAAGTGAGTCCATTGTCCCGAATGGGTCATTTTGTCAGAAATCAAAAGGGTTTTTTGACCAATGAAAATGTAAATTGCTGTCACGTAAAGGCTGTCATGTGAGGCAGGTTGCAACTGGTCTTAAATAGGGGGCGGATGTCAGGCACTCTGAATGTGATCGTGTGATGGGGAAGCCATTCGAATTTTGAATCTGGGTTGTAAGTAACCCTAAGGAGGTCATTGTAACACCAAATGGTCACTAAGTCGAGGACTACGCATATGTAGCTTAAAGGCAGCAAGAATTTATCCCCTTATTAATTACCCTCTTTTTTCCCAATTTTCTGCTTTTGTGACAATCTCCTGAAGTAAACAGCACTCCTATTTCTTCCCCTGTCCATTCAAATATTTTTTTTCCTATTTTTAAAAACCCTCCCCCATTTTTATTAGTTGCTGTAACTATTTTATCTGCAACAGGAAAAAAAGATCATTTATCATTTCATTCATTCTCCTGGCAAATTTGCTTATTTCTGGCTGTTTGCACCTTGATCATGCTAGACAAATAGAACATTGTTTTTTCTTCTCACACCATACACTGAAGGAGCCTAAAAGGGCTTCTATGAAAGAGGCCTGAGAATTTTTTTCCCCTCAATAGTTTTCATTTTATTTTACAAACTGTTCCTAGGAGAATGTTGTAACTCTTCCCAGCCACTGTGTTAGATAATGAGTGTTTTTCCAGGATTGTGGCACTGAATTGCTTACTTGGATGCATTGCTTGTTATCTTGTTCCAGCTGAGCTGAGAGGATCCACAGGGATTTTAGATAAAAGGGGTGTGTGGCCAAGAGACGGAGACACCCAACAGAAGAGAGAACTGTGCCGTACTTTGGATTCAAAGGGAAATGTAGAATTTATAGGCACATGCTTAAATCATAAAGGCAGTAAAATATTAAGAGCCGTGGTGGCATAGTGGTTAGAATGCAGCATTGCAGGCTAATTCTGCTGACTGCCAAGGTTGCCTGCAGTTCGTCAGTTCAAGTCTCACCAGGCTCAAGGTTGACTCAGCCTTCCATCCCTTCCAAGGTCGATAAAATGAGATTGTTGGGGGCATATGTCGATTCTGTAAACTGCTTACAGAGTGATGTAAAGCACTATGAAGCGGGTATGTAAGTCTAAGATACTATTGCTAAAGTATCTACAGGTAGTCCTAGCTTTAAAATAGTTCTTTTAGTGACTGTTCGAAATTAGAATAGCATTGAAAAAAGTAACTTATGACTGTTTTTCACACTTACAACTGTTGCAGCATCCCCTTGGTCACGTGATGAAAATTTAGGCCCTTGGCAACCGGTACATATTTATGACAGTTGCAGTGTCCCGAGGTCACGTGATCACCTTTTACAACCTTATGAAAAGCCAAGTCAATGGGGAAGGCAGATTCACTGAACAGCCCTGTTACTAGCTTAACAACTGCAGTGATTCACTTAACAACTGCGGCAGGAATGGTTGCAAAATGAAGCAAAACCCGCTTAGCAACAGAAATTATGGGCTCAATTGTGGTTGTAAGTCAAGGACTACCTTTATAGGCACATGCTTATCTCTATAGGCTCATGCTTAAATGATAAAGGCAACAAGTTGTCAAGGATCCACAGGGATTTTAGATAAGGGGTGTGTGGTTGAGAGATGGAGGGAAGGGAGAACTGTGCCATACTTTGGATTCAAAAGGAAATGGTGTTTCTGAGCACATAGGTAGAACCCATAGGCACCTATCTAAGCCAAAAAATACTACTACATTAAGAAATTGCCATTAGGAAAGATACACCAATCCCCAAACTGGAAGAGTGAACGGTAAAGAGGGTGGAAATGGTGAAACTGTTTTAATTAAAGAGAAGAACTTAGCCAGTTTAGTTTTTATTTGGAAACCACTTTTGGCCTTTTTTGCTTGAAACCGGGGGGGGGGGGGGGGAATGAAACCTTTACTCTAGGTCAGTGGTGGCTAACCTTTTTTGGGCTTCTGTGCCAAAAATCGTGCACACGCTTGCACACTCGTACTCATGTGCCAGCACCCAAAAGGAAATGCGCCCCCCCATGTCCACTAGGCATGTGTGCGCAATCACCACCCACGCTGCCCTCTTACCTGCACTGCACCTCACAGCTGATGTTCGGCCTCCCAGAGGCTTGAAGAAGGCTTCTGCAGGCTTTGCAGGCCAAAAGCTAGCCCCGTTTTGTCACTTCTGGTATTTTCAGAAAAAATTTCGGAAACAGGCCTCAAACAGGCCGAAAATCAGCGGTGAGGCGTGCACATGCCCAGAGAGGTAATTTTGCCTGCAGCTTGCGTGCCGGCACAAATGGCTCTGCGTGCCATAGGTTCACCATCATGGCTCTAGGTTTTGATGATTAGAATGATATTGTTATTTTAGAAATAGCTTGAAATGTGAAATGCAGAAACAACAAGCTGTTGTTAAGCTTTGGTGTTTCTGTCAGCTGTTCTTCCTGGCTCTGATTATATTAACATTTTCATTCATTCATTCATTCATTCATTCATTCATTCATTCATTCATTCATTCAATTCATTCATTCATACAACCATTTCAACAAGTGACTCTCAGTGGCCTAGTATAATAATTGTGTCCAGTCCACAATTTCAGCAGAATATGATCGAGACCATTTCAGAAATTAAGTGTTTTTTTAAAAAAAATTCATTGGCGGATATTTCTCTCCTATTTCTCACCTTGCCTTGTAGAATGAGGGAAGCAGACAGATTTTAATTAAAAATGAATAAAATTATTAATTTAAAATTATTATTAAATAAAAAATATTTATGAGAAAAATGGGTTTGACTACCCTTGGTAAAAAGGCCTAACTGTTTTGAATGTTCCAAGTTAGATTTTGTCATGTACATGGTATTGAAATGGCTCGTAATGTCAGAATGGGGGTGCAAATCAATGACAAGTTTATATTTTTGAGTTCTGCTCACTCCAGCATTTCACATCCAATCTCCCTTTTCTAAAAAAAGTTCTTTTTCAACAAAATTGAGAAAAACCAAGGCTTTGTATATCTGGTGCACTGAGATAATCACCTTGGCTATTGGAATTTTATTTTCATAAGCCTTTAGAGCAGTGTTTCCGAACCTTGGTCGCTTTAAGACTTCAACTCCCAAAATATCCCAGCCAGCTTTGGTGTTTCTGAGCATAAGGGCTACCTGTAGCTATGCTGTCTGGGGAATTCTGGGAGTTGAAGTCCACACGTCTTAAAAGAGCTAAGGTTCAGAAACAGTGCTTTAAAACTAGCAAATCTATATAGTACCCATTGGAAAGCAGGTAAATGTGGAGAGAGCAAACACTGGACAGGAAGCAGGGCTTTTCTTCAGGAAATTATCCCGTTTTTTCCTGCTCCTGACACCCTCCTCCCCATCGCTTCATCTTCTCCATCTTCCTGGGTTCTCTTCCTCCTGCCAGATAAGACCCGAAAGAATTCTGTGAAGTTTAACCCTGCAAGTTGCCTTGCCTTGCGGAGTTTATTTTGACATAGAACATGGATTTCCGTTTTGTTCTGGCACAGGGTATGGGCCGATCCATTTAGCGATTCAGTGAGGAGGAACAGATGTGTGCTTTTTTGAAATTGAAAGCCAAATTAAGATCTAGGACCTCTGACCATCTGCCTAGCTTAACATTATCCTCTTCTGTTTCTTACATTTAGCTTACAGGCAGAGACAACCGAATATACTGTAACAGTTGTGTAATTAAACTTTGGTACTGTTGTATCTGTAGGGATAAATGTATTATGTGTTGCTTCTCTTTCCTGCAAGTTTAAATGTTTTCTTCTTCTTCTTCTTCTTCTTCTTCTTCTTCTTCTTCTTCTTCTTCTTCTTCTTCTTCTTCTTCTTCTTCTTCTTCTTCTTCTTCTTCTTCTTCTTCTTCTTCTTCTTCTTCTTCTTCTTCTTTTTCTTCTTCGTTAAAGACAAAACTATAAACGAGATGGCCTTTTTGCAGATAGAGCAAAGCTTATTTGTGAACGTGCCTCCTTTCCCAGGGACCATTAATTTTAACGAATGGTTTTTCTGCCTATCGAAAGTTTGTGTGTTTGTGTATATGTGCTTAATCTATATTTTCGGTATTCTTTGGAAAAGAAAATAGATTGCAACTTGTGCCGTTAATCTGCACAGAAGTTCCATGAAGGGAAAAAGAATTATTCCTGCTGACGATGGCTAATGTTCCGTGAAAATAAAAATGCAAGCTGCTTTGCACCTGGTTTGTTAAAGTGCTGAAGGAGCAATGTTCCTTCCTGCATCCCTGTCGTTGTGTCATCAAAACTCTGAGCCCCAAGAATACTTTCACCCATATATATCTATATACTTTCACCTATATATAAAGGCACAAGTTTACCTTGTACTCTTTCCTCCTCCTATTGAGGATTGAGTGTTTGGAGGTAACTCAAGTGTGACTTTACAGGCACCAAACATGTAAATGCTGTGTCACTTTCTCAAAACAATCAGTCACATGGTCCAATCATGGTGCTGTCTGGTTGCCTCAGAGTTTTGCCTGCTATGGGTCTAGTACTTGGAACCCTGATATGCTGTGCACTATTTCTTTGGTCATTGGCAGCAAGTTTGTACAGTAGTAGCAACCTGGTGATGGAACGGGACAACTTGCCACAGCCATCTTGCCGCTGGACAACTTGCCATGGTCAATTCATAATGGGACAACTCAATGTGGGACAATTCTATTTAATTATTTAAAATTTTTTAAAAAAATTGCCATTCACATTTCATCCTGTCCCTCCTTTTTCATCCTTTTTTTAATGACTCTCTTTCACCATTTTCTTCGTTATCAGTGTAACTCTTCTCCTGCAGTGAGTTGTTCTGTGGCTAGTTGGCTATGGCGAGTTGGCTTTGATGAGATGGCTGTGATGAGATGGCTATGATGAGATGGCCGTGCTGAATTCTCATAGACTCACCTGATGATGTCTTTCTGGTGGTTCTTAGAACCCTATGTGGGTGTTTCCATTTCAACTGGAATTTGCTTAATTCTCCTTACCTTCTCAAGCTGTGCTTGATATTCTCAGATGCTGAAGGAGAGAAATGTGATGCTATCTGAACTTGGATGTTTGCTTGCAGATGTTTTATGATCCATCATCAATGTGCACACGATCATCATCACCATTGCAATCATCAGTGCACCTCATACTCAGTGGCACTGATGATATTGCCTAGTTGGGTAATGAAAAGTCTATAGGCAAACAACCAAGCTCAGAGAGCACCAGTGGCTCCTCAGTTCAATCCCGAGCTGCCCATGTTCTCTTCTATTGGATATAAATATCCCTGCAGTGAATATGGATCTGGATGATGCCTCATATCTTCTGCTCTGGGAAGAAAGGAACTCTTCTTTAGCAGTCTAAGGTAAAGGAAGAAGATCACTGAACCTTATCTCAAGGTAGGGCTTCCAAGTGTCTTTGACCATCCTATTTGGGAATTATAGAAGATGTGGTTTCACCATGCTTGAAAAGTTGTGTAAAATTCCCCCAGTTTCAGAAAAGGCTACCAATATATGCCTCACATTTCAGATCAGTGTTCCTCAGCCATGGCAATTTCTAGGTTTGTGGAGTTCAACTCCCAGAATTCCACAGCCAGCAGAAACATTGATGAAAATTCTGGGAGTTGAACACACAGCTGGAAGTTGCCAAGATTGGGAAACATTACACTAGATTTGTACTTCTATACGATTCTTTCAGTTATGGAATACAGGCAGTAATAATTCTGGATAATATTGGTGGAGGATCAGAAACACCATTTCATTGTGTTTTGAAAGGGAAAGTTTCAGAGGAGCACCAAAGAGTTCAAATTATAAAGCTCTGCAGACACCAATTAAGAGCAGCAAACTTGTCTTGTGGGTTTAACTGTACAACAGTTTCTTTTTAATTTGCATGAGGGTCCCATGACACAGTTCAGAAACATTCCCCTCTTTTAACCGTAGATTTAGGCTTTAGTCAATTTATGTAATGGCTATGAATCCTGATGATTTCTGTGCTAATTATAAAAAAAACACATGCTCCTTAGATTTCACTTGCAAAGATAGGCTTTGAAAATAAGCATAAAAGCCTCAGTTGGCTTTTTTGCCACCTTCATTTCAATAAATCAACTCAAATCTTTGAGGATCAATTTTGTTTAAAAAAAAAAATTAAGAGGAAGGTTTTCTGAATTGTGTAGCTAATGGATAAGATTAGATATCTCTCTAAAATATTTAGTCAAAAGGTTTAGGGAGGAGGAAAGACTTAATACAGGAGGAAAATGGTTGGTGTTTGGATTGAAAAATTCACTCAGAGATGAAAGTTTGGACTGGAAAATTGGAAACTTTGTCCTTACCCATTGCAGGGGGCGGAAGCAGATTTATTTCTTAAAATAGAACTTATTTCAAAATTAATACCAAGCAATTTACATTCTCGCTTAACCTGATCACTTCCACATATATTGAACTGCAAGTTCCATGATCCTGAATATAGATTAAGTGGAAAAACAAGCATTTTCCATTTTTATTTTTATTTTGTTTCAGCTTTCTAACACTCATGATTATAGTACTGTGTAGAAGTAAATGTGACAGCAGGCCAAAAGTTTTTAAAAAATAAAATCTAAGCTCTCTGGCCTTTAAAACTTCTGTATAGGGTTATTTGATTAAAAAAATAATAAAATATAGGTAATAAAATATAGGTAAATAATAAAATATAGGTAAATAATAAAAAAATAAATATAGATAATCTTTCATTTACAATCACAATTGCCTTGTACCCAAATTTTATAACACGTCAATCAGGAAGACTCTGTGAGGATCATAAATGTGAAAACCTGCCACAAGTCCCTTTTTTAACGCCATTCTTATTTCAGTCATTAAACAAATGGCTGTAAGTTGAGGAATACCTGTAGCTATGTTGTTTTATGTTTGCTTAGTTTAGTTTCTTGAGTTGGCTGGCTCCTCTTAATGGGATACCATTGCTGCTTTTTGGCTGGTATGTGGGGAGGATACACTGAAAGGCTGACAGCAATGTGCCTCACGGAAACCTGGATGAGCTACAGCTGCCCTTTACAGTATCTGAAAGAGGAATTTATTTATTTAAAAAAGAAGAAGGCTGCAGAGCCTGTTCTCACTCTTATTCAACTGCCAACTTCCTTAATAGAAGAATTCAGCAACATGTTATTTATATAACACTGTCCCATTTTGAGGGGAATGAAAGGGAAATCGCACCTTACGGGTTATTGCCAGTTGTACATTGTGAAAGAAAGCAACCAACTCGTAGGGCTATTAAACATTCCCTAGGCCTTAAGTCTTGTGGACTTCAACTCCCAGAATTCCCCAGCCAGCTGGCTGGGGAATTCTGGGTGTTGAAGTCCACAAATTTTAAAGTTACACCTGTGATCTAGGCTTCGTTTTGACAGACCCGTACCACAATGGGAGTAGGCTTTGTGTCCCTCACTTTGCAGCGTCTCAGTTTGGCACAACCCATCCTCATTGGGATTCCAGAGACTTACCCAGGAAAGCATAGTAGCTACCCTTCGGTAAGATGGCCGTCCAATATATTTTCTAGCTAAATAAATAAATGTTTCTGCTTTTGAAGGGGAGCAAACTTACTTTCATTTTTAAAAGCCTGCCTTAACTTCTGTTGCAATAAATGCCTAAAAATCGGTAGGTTCCTTCAAAATCGTTTCCTCCTGGTGGATGGGGGGGGGGGGATAGCTTTCAAGCAAATTTGTTTGCAATTCCATTAATTTAAAACAGCACATGGGAAAATGTTTAATCGCTGCTAATCTGACAGCATTACACGGCGTACATGACAGTTGCTTCAATAGTCCTAAATGCTGAAGTTGAAACACTCAGCAGTGGTGACGCAGGAGAAATATAGAGCTGGGGGTGGCATAGCAGGGAATCCTGTCTGTGTGGCCGTTGGGGTGGAGCAGGCAGAGAAGGGGGTTGCTCTGTATGACAAATCTATTTTGAGTAAGGGAGGGTGTAACCCTGGTAGAGCCCAGTCTTCGGATGTAAAACATCCCAGCTTCAATCTCAACAATTTTAATTAAAAGAAATAAATTACCACCATCCCGTCCCCAATGCTAAGGATAAGATGAAGGGGATTAGCTGGAGAGCCCACAGCAGCAAAGAAGGCATAAGAATGGAGGGGCCAACTCTTCATAACAGAATAATAGAGGGAAGGGACCTCGGAGGACTTCTAGTCCAGCCCCCTGCTCAAGCAGGAAACTCACAATTTCAGACAAATGGTTGTCCAATCTCTTCTTAAAAAGCTCTAGTATTGGAGCACCCACAACTGAAGGCAAACCATTCCACTGATTAATTGTTTTAACTGTCAGGAAATTTCTCTTTGTTTCTACATTTGATTGGTTTCCATCCATTGCTTCTTGTCCTGCCCTCAGGTGCTCTGGAGAATAGCTTGATTCCCTCTTCTTTGTGGCAGCCCCTGAGATATTGGAAGACTGCTATCATGTCACCCCTAGTCCTTTTTTCCCATCAGACTAGACATACCCAGTTCCTGCAACCGTTCTTTATGTGTTTTAGCCTCCAGTCCCCTAATCATCTTTACTGCTCTTCTCTGCATTCTTTCTAGAGCAGGGGTGTCAAACTTGCGCTATCACGGCGGTGTCACATGACATATCAGGACTTTTTTCCATTTTGCTAAACCAGGTGAGGGATGGCCAGCACGTGATGCATCCGGCCCGTGGGCCACAAGTTTGACACCCTTGTTCTAGAGTCTCAACGACTTTTTTTTATATCATGGTGATCAAAGCACTATGGGATCTGGATGGGGAAAAACTGGCTCAAGCTTAGCCCTAGAAAGATTGAGCTACTTTGGATTTTTGGATCAACCAATTGGGTTTTTTTCTCCAATCTTTGGTTCTGAATGAGGTTGTGACTGATCCAGAATGTATCAGCATGGAAAAGCCTCACAAGCAAGCTTCACCCCTGTTATGTGAGCTGCACTGTTTACGTGTAAGCTTTGGGGTACAATTCAAAATCCTGGTTATCACTCTTAATGCTCCAGTTATTTAAGGAACATCTGTATCTCATAGTCTCTGCTTGTCCCAAAGGAGCCCTTCAGAGTCAGCTTGACTCAAGTTCCTTAAATTAAACAATGTCACCTAACAGGACCCAAGGAGGCCTCTTTTGTTATCTTTCTATTTATCTACAACAGTGAGATTTGTTCAGCCCTCTCCCTATCCACCTTTAAGGAAACCTTAAAAAACCAGCTCTTCCCTCAAGCCTTAGGTTGCTGAATAGGTAGGCCATTTAAATTGAGAGATAGGTTGGCTGGTCTTCCTTCCTTCCTTCCTTCCTTCCTTCCTTCCTTCCTTCCTTCCTTCCTTCCTTCCTTCCTTCCTTCCTTCCTTCCTTCCTTCCTTCCTTCTTCTCTCCCTCACTCCCTCCCTCACTCACTCCATACTTTTTTATGTGTTATTGTCTCTATTTATTCTTATTGTAAAGACCACCATCATTTTGGAGTCAGGAGCCAAGAAGTTGGATCCATGCATGCATGCAAAACTGAGTGAATTTCTTGTTAAAGTTTTATGCTCTGATAAGGGAATGAAAAAGTCCATCTCGGTGAATATCAGATCAATAAGGAAACATTGACGTATGTCTGTCATCGGAATATATTTCCTCTAGAGGAGCCCATGTAGAATAGATCCATTCTTTTCTATTTTGAATCCCATGCCGTAAATCCAGCAAGAAATTATAAAAACGGCAATTACAATATTCCTACAGGCTATGAGGACATGGAAGATTTAGGGTCTTTTTAGTGCATGTGTGACTAATTCATTCTTAACTCTTCTGAGAGAAAGGCATAAAAATTGACTCATAAAAATCTGTAACAATCTTACATTATTGTTTGTTGCATTTTATCCCCTACTAACCTATAAATGTGGCTCAGAGCTCATAACCATAAAATGTGCTCCGAGTCATAAAAATATACAAAAATAGGAAGCCCGCAACATCAAGAACAACTATGGGCATGTCGAAAAGGGCTTCAATGTGCCCAATAGTATTCCTTCCCCCCCCCCTCTATTTTTTTCAAGAACAGTTATCCCTTCCCTTCCTCCCCTCCAAAAGTCATATCACATTGCTGTTTGGACATTTTTCTATATTTCAGAAGTATTTTGCCCTGTGATCTGGGACTTGTGGGGAATCTTTACAGAGGAAAGATTTGTTTGAGTTAAGCTAATGTTAAGATAATTTTTCTTTCAATGTTGGAACTGATTGCTCACTGAAACCAATTGTAAGGAGGTTCAGGACAGACAAAGTTAGATGCCTTCAGAGGGAATGTCTATTCAGCACATGGCATCCATTCATCCATCCATCCATTCAATTTTTATAGCCACCCATCTCAAGCAAGTGACTCTGGGTCATGAACAAACATAAAATAGTAAAAATAATTACAGTATAATACAAATTAGATGTGGCAGCTGATGGAAGATCATCAATATTTATTTATATTATAGAGTATAGATATGAATACATAGATAGTCCTCATGACCACAATTGGAAACAGAATTTCCATGGCTAAGCAAGACAGCTATTAAGCGAGCTTTGCCTGACTTTATAACTTTTTTGCCACAGTTAAGCAAATCACTGCAATTATTAAATGAATCATGCAGTTGTTAAGTGAATCCACTTCCCCCATTTATTTTGCTTGTGGGAAGCTGGCTGGGAAGGTAGCAAATGACCACAGCATGCAGTAACTATTGTAAATACTTATTGGTTGCTAAGTGATTGAATTTTGATCATGTGACTGTGGGGATGCTGTGATAGTTGTAAGTGTGAGGACTGGTCATATGTCAATTTTTTTCAGTGCTATTGTAAGTTTAAAAGGTGACTAAACAAATGGTTGTAGGTCGACATCTACTCTATGAAGAATAGTTGCAGGAAACCGTTGGGTATGGCTAATCTAGGGAAAAGAAGGACTAGTGGTGACCTGATAGCAGCATTCCAGTAATTGAGGGGCTGCCACAAAGAAGAGGTGTGTGTGTGTCAAATTTCCAAAACACCAGAAGGCAGGACAAGAAACAATGGATGGAAACTCATCAAGGCGAGAAGCAACCTGTAATTAAGGAGAAAGTTCCTAACAGTGAGGACAATTAACCAGTGGAACAGTTGCCTTCAGAAGTTATGAGTATTCTATCGCTGGACATTTTTAAGAAGAGACTGGACAGTAACTTGTCTAAAATGGTATAAGTTCTCCTGCTTGAGTAGGGGGCTAGACTAGAAGATCTCTGTGGTCCCTTCCAACTCTGTTCTGATTGTAGATATTCCTTCACTATGATTAGTTCTGAAACCACTGGCTCAGAAGGATTGGCAAGCGAATGCATGCAAGGCAGCCTTTTTCCATGGTTGTTAGTTCACATGGCTCTTGGGCAGTGTGGCTTGAGTTCCAGAATCTAGCAACAGCAGCACTAGAAGGCTGTTTTCTTCCTATCATGCAGGTATGCCATCTAGAAGCATCAGGTTAGTTAGTCGCTGTGCAAAACAGGTTCCTGGACTAGTGGAACTTCATTTAGAATTCTTACCCAGAGACACATCTTTGGGTACCTGACCTCAACTTTTGAAAAGGGTGTAAAAATTAATGAATAGAAAAGCAAGACTCACTCAAGTCAGGCTCAGATCTTGAAGGTTGTGTGGATGTGTTCACACTGGGATATTTTTGCAGTTGGACATTGCCTTCTTCTGGTCTCTGTAGTCAGCAGCCCTGGAGTCCTGGGATGTCCTCTCCCCTAAGAGCTGGCTTTGATTAGCTTCTGAGCTCAGGAAGGCTTGGCCAGATACCTGCTGAGACAATGATAATAAAGAACGGAGAGAAGAGGAACACTTTAGACTTCTGCTAGATCTTAGTGAAGAGGACAGCCCTTCCCTGAAAAGCAGGAAGAGATCTGGCAGGCCTCTCTCACAAGAGAGAGAGCATCTCTCCGAAAAGGCAGAAGCAGAGAGCCACAAGGTAGGAGTAATTTGAAGAGCTTCTTCCTGCGGAGCATGTAAGCCATAGGCATTTCTCATTTACTCCAAATATATGGCTGAGAGACACCGTTCTTCTCTCTTTATCACAATCTTGCAGATGCATCTCCTCCCTCCTCCCTTCTGCCCAAATGGTGTTGCCAGTGCAGCTCTGTGCTTCCTGTTTTAAGGAATTTGTCGTTGACTCCAGCAAGTTTATATAATACATTCCATCCTCCGGGTCAGTCAGAAACATGATCTTTATCCAAACAGGCTAGCATTCCTTTCTTTTAGTGGGACCTGTGTGCCCTTCTTCTACATTTGTGTCAATCAAACCAGAGCCCAGGATCTGTCTGTGAAGCCGCATTTTGTGTTGTCGGTGGCAGTGCCTTGCTGAATTTTTCAGGACTGTGATATATATTCAGTCCTGCCACTTTGCCAGTCTCTCGGACTTATCCGTAAGGGAAAGGACTGCTGAAATGTCCCAGGGTCATGTGATCATTTTTTACGACCTTCTGACCAGCAAAGTCAATCGGGAATCCAGATTCACTTAACAACCATGTTAGTGACTTAACAACTGCAGCGATTCACTTAACAACCGTGGCAAGAAAGGTTGAAAAACATGGGGCAAAAGTCACTTAAACAACTCTCTCGCTTAGCAAGATAAGTTTTGGGCTCAATTGTGGTCATAAGGCTACCTGTATTTGGTTGGCTTCAATGCCAGTAGTGGAGGATTAGAGATGCTTCGGTCTGACCTAGCAGAGCCTGTCTTAGTTTCTTAATCTAGTTCTTAATTCTCTTGGGAGAAGATTTCTCAGAAGAAAATCCTGGCAAAGAATTAAAAATGGTGTGTGTGTTTGTGCATGCACATGTGCATGCCTACTTAACTGAATCTGCTATGGACCAGTGTGGCCCCAGTAAGAAATGCCGACCTCATAAATCCTCCAGTTCTGATCGTTCTGATAGCGATCGCTAAAAGAGTCAACTCTAACTGAATGGAACATCAATTAAACCAATATTACTCATTGTTTTCTGGGAAAGCAGAATCTATGATTTCTAGAAAATAATAAAGTCGCCTACCTTAAATGAGTAAATACTGGGGAAGTTCAAGTTTCGGTCAGCTCATGCCGAAGCCATCTCCTTAAATCTTGGGCCACATGAAAACATAAACCTTCCTAGATGAGATCAACTAAGGAGTATTTTTCACACTTGGCAACTTTAAGATGTGTGGCTGGGGAATTCTGGGAGTTGGAAGTGAACTCATCCTGAAGCTGCCAAGTTTGAAAAAAAGAATTGAACTGGGCTACTGCAGAATCCTATTTCCCATTATGGCCAAATAAGGTGGGTTTTTGAGGGGGGGGGGGGTGTTTGAAAATCACAGATATAAGGTCTTTCCTTTTATTATTGTCCAGTACTGGGAGTCCTTGATCTAGAGCAATTCATTTAGTGACCGTTCAAAGTTACAATGGCACTGCAAAAAGTGACTTATGATCGTTTTTCACCCTTACGGCTTGCAGCATCCCCATAGTCATGTAATCCAAATACAGATACTTGGCAACAAATGTCTCACTTAACAACATAAATGTTGGGCTCGGTGGTTGTAAGTCAAGGACTGACTGTATTGGTATCCAGTGGTATTTGATATAGAGAGACTGTTTCAAAAAAAGGTAATTAAATCAGATGTGGTCATGTGGTGGCCCGCTTAATGACTGCCACAATTTACAACCATAATTCTGGGCTCAATTATAGTTTTAAGTTGAGGAATGTATCCTTTTAAAAATTTCATTTATTTGATTTTATTTATTTATCAAGTTTAGGCAGTGTTTATCTCACTCTCATAGCAACTCTGAGCATGAAATTCATTCATGTTTTGCCTTTATTATTTTTATACACAACTCAAAGCAGTGAACATGTCTAGTTCTCCTTCCTCCTCCTATTTTCCTCACAATAGTTCTGTGAGGGGAGTTGAGATGAGAGAGATTGACTGACTCAAGGTCATCCAGTTGACTGGCGTGTCTAAGGCAGGACTAGAATCAGGGGTGGGATTCTACCAGTTTGCACCTATTCGCTAGAACTGGTTGTTTACATTCTAAACAGTTCGGTGAACTGGTTGTTAGAAGAAATTACTGGCCTAATCCTGTAAGGAAGGCAGGAAGGAAACATTCTGGTGTTGCTTACAGAAACTGCCTCTCCATTAACCCTCATTACATTCTTGCCAGGACTAGACTTCCTGTCTCAGAAATGTCTCGAGTTTTTTTCCCTTCCTTTGCTTATACTTTGTTACACTGGCACTGAAAAAAGTGACATGATCATTTTTCACACTTACGACTGTTGCAGCATCCCCACAGTCATGAGAGGCCAGGCGAGGAGATGCATGCCTCGATGTGAATGATATTGAGTTGGCCATGCCCAGCCAATAACATGCCCACCAAGCTATGTCCACCCAGTCACATGACCACCAAGCCACACCCATTACCTAAGCCACGCCCACAGAGGCGGTTGTTAAAAATTTGAATCCCACCCCTGACTAGAATTCATAGTCTCCTGGTGACTGGCTCAAAGCTACCCAGCTGGCTTTTATGCCTAAACCGAGACTAGAACAATCTCCCCTTGACTTGTTCAAAGTCACCCAGTTGGCTTTTAGGCCTAAGGTGGGATTTGAACTCACAGTCTCCCAGTTTTCTAGTTGGTGCCTTAGCCACTAAACCAAACTGGCCCTGTGAGAAGGAAGGTGGAGATAAGAGAATAACAGAGTTGGAAGGGACCTTGGAGGTCTTCTAGTCCAACCTCCTGCTCAAGCATATGCCATTTCAGACAAATGGAAGAAGATCATCTCCACTATCTACCTAGGAGAGACCAGGGCCCATAATTCACAGGTGGGGGATAAACTGGCTCTTGTCTTTTCACACCCAAACCACATTCATAAAAAGTGGTTGGCATAAGTTGACCTATCCCCGCCCTCATTGTATACTGCATGAGTCAAAAAGAGGGCTGTGAAAATATTTACAGACCCCTCACATCCCGGATATAAACTGTTTCAATTCCTTCCCTCAAAACGACGCTATAGAGCCCTGCACACCAGAACAACTAGACACAAGAACACTTTTCCCCCAAAAGCCATCACTCTGCTAAACGAATAATTCCCTCAACACTGTCCAACTATTTACAAAGTGTACACTACCATTACTGTTAATCTTTTCATCACTCCTTATCACCCCTCCACTCCCACTTGTGATTGTAGGACTGTAACTTTGTTGCTTGTATCCTTACGATTTATATTGACTGTTTCTTAGTATGATTTGATTGCTTATTGTACCCTATGACTATCATTAAGAGTTGTACCTGATGTTTCTTGATTCTTAACGAATGTACCTTTTCTTTATGTATACTGAGAATATTTACACCAAGACAAATTCCTTGTGTGTCCAATCACACTTGGCCCATAAAGTATTCTATTCTATTCTATTCTATTCTATTCTATTCTATTCTATTCTATTCTATTCTATTCTATTCTATTTCGTTGAAGGAAAAAAAACCCGTTGCTTATAAAGGCCACGGGGAACAAGACTTGTGTTGCTAAAAGCACAGCGCTGCAAAATTTTGAGCGAGCAAGTCAGTGGTTTATCTTCATTATCCGAGAGAAAGGAAAGGATGCCCAAAGGGGTCATCGTGGACATTCAGAGAGGTGGTTTTGAGGTTAAACTATTTGTTTATGTCCAATTCTACCATAATCAAACTGCAAGGCTAGGAAGAAGTGAGTGCGATTTCTCCCTCCCCACTTCTCCCACCCACCCCTACACCCAAACCAGCCTGGCTTTGCGGCAGGCATTTGTCTTTGTTAATTTATACAGGAGAAGGCAGTAAATCAGCGGGAGCAACTTGCTGGCTCTTAGATTTTCACTTGGGTATTTAAAATAATAGCACCTGACAGTTTATGAGCAGCTAAAAGGGATTTTTTTTCTGCTTCAGAAAGCAAAATATTGTGTGAGTTGTGCAGTGTGTATAAATAATCAGAAGAATTAAGCCGCCAGAGTCCTGTATAGTTCCAGGTGAGGGAGCAGAACGGAGCCTGTAGATTTCCAAGTGAAAAAGGGTAGTTGTAAAATGGGGCACACCTCTTTGCTGCACACTCACAAATACACACACACACACACACACACACACACTACACACATTCATCATCATCATCATTTTAGCCATTATCTATCCACTCCAGGATGAAGGCGTCTTCCATATGTTTCTAACCAATGTGGTCCTGAGCTTTCTTTTGCCAATTACTTGCTGATGTCTTCGATCTATCTTGTTTTAGGTCTCTTTCATGGACACTTTTGATCAAGTGGGATCCATTCTATGATTGACTTGGTCCATCTGCCATCAGTTCCTCTTGCTTTGTGACCAGCCCATTTCCTTTTCCATTCTTTTACTCTCTTGATGATATTGTATTGAATAGGAATAGGAATGTGAATAGAATAGAATAGAATAATTGGAAGGGACCTTGGAGGCCTTCTAGTCCAACCCTCTGCTCAAGCAGGAAACCATTTCAGACAGTATACTTTCATTTGTTCTCTAATCCACATCAAGGACTACCTGCAGATATATGTACATGTAACAAATAAGTGCACATACATGCACCACTTTCAATAAACCAGATTAGCAACAATCAAACAAATGTGATGTTTAACAGTTCCCTGTCATGGTGCCAGAATTAACATGGACTCTTGGAATGGATAAAATTAAACGTGCTTCCTGGGGCAGTCATCTGTTCCTAATATATATCCTTTTTTCCAACCTGCCTTGCCGCAATCTTAATTTTTTTTGTGTTTATCCAGCAGTAGTTAGGGTTATTTTTTAGTTTGTAATACCTGTTCTCTTTTCGAGGTTAAGTCTGCTGGAAAAAAAATGGAAATGTCAACTTCCATGTTGCTCCGTGATTTGGGGTTGGTTTTTTTTTTTTTTAAAAAAAGATGACCTCGTGTTCTCTGCGTAGAATTGATTTGGGGGGGGGGGTGAGTTCCAAGCAACCACAATACAATCTGGTTTGTCTTCTTCAGGCAAGGTCAGGTTAAAAAAAGCCATCAATTCCAATCAAACCACCTAGGCAATTCTTTCCTGTCAGAGCATTTCCACATTGCAATCAAACTAACCTAGGCATCCCATTTTAGGGACCTGTGTCTGAAAATATTTTTCTTTTTGGCGCTGAATGCAGCTATCTTTAATATGATGAAAGAGCTACTTAGTCTACTAGAGGTGTGTTCAACCTTGGCAACTTTAAGACCTGTGGACTTCAATTCCTAGAATTCCCTAGCCAGCATTCTCAGTTCTTTATTTATTAACCAGAGTTAAATTGGACAGCCCTTCAGAGGGAATGCCTTCAAATTTAAGATTCCCCTCCATAAAGTTGGCCATTCTACGTAATGATACCCCTTTCAAGGATAAACTAGCAATGGAGCTACTTGCCTTTTCAGGATACAGCACCAGCAATTGTCAGCAGCATTGTGGCGTTATTCAATTAGCAGGCCGCTATTATTTGTAATGCCCCTGGCAGTTTGCAAGAATATGAAGACATAATCAAAACATCTGTAGGAAAGTAAAATGCATAGAATACATAAATTAATCAAAACTACAAGGAATATATAATACCTACGTGTGATTTCAGATGTCATTCAGTAATTTCCCTTAGTGCTCTGCTTCTGTTTGAAGGCCATTGCCAAAGGGGTCATCCTAGCTTCCTAAGACGGGCTATTTTGGAGTTTAGAGCTGATTAAGCCTTCTAGCTTAATCCACCCACGCCCACATTCACACCCACACCCACATTCACACCCACACACATGGAGGCTAAAACATATGAAGAACGATTGCAGGAATTGGGGGGTATGCCTAGTTTAATGAAAAGAAGGAGTACGGGTGACATGATAGCAGTGTTCCAGTATCCGAGGGGCTTCCACAGAAAAGTCAACCTATTCTCCAAAGCACCTGAAGGCAGGACAAGAGGCAACTGATGGAAACTAATCAGGGAAAGAAGCAACCAAAACTAAGGAGAAATTTCCTGAAAACAAGAACAATTAATCAGTGGGGCAGCTTCCCATCAGAAGTTGTCGGTGCTCTGACACTGGAGGTTTTTAAAGAAGAGATAGGGCAGTGGTTTATGTGAAATGGTATAGGGCAGGGGTCTCCAACCTTGGCTCCTGGAAGCCTGGCGGACTTCAACTCCCAGAGTTCCACAGCCAGCTGGCTGTGGAATTCTGGGAGTTGAAGTCCGCCAGGCTTCCAGGAGCCAAGGTTGGAGACCCCTGGTATAGGGTCTCATGATTGAGTAGGGGATTGGACTAGAAGATCTCCAAGATCCCTTCCAATTCTGTTATTTTGTTACCCCTCACCTTCTGAGAGTTCCTCACTGCAAAATCATGGAGAGCTTTGTAAATCAAAACCAGAAACTTATTGGAAGTCAATGTATTCTCCCCACCCCCTGAAGAAAATATGTTGTAAAATGACTAGTGCCAGTCAATACATGGGCTGTTAAATTTTGGGCCAACTTTCCTTTCAGAATGACCTTCAAAAGCAGCCCCAAGCAGCATATTGCAAAAGACTAACCTAATTAGGTTAGATAGGAATCACTGTAACCATGTCTTCCTGTGTCAAGGGAGACCACAACTGGTGCATCTCCTGGACTTAGGAACAGGCCCAATTAGTTATGGGTTCTTCCTGCTCCTCCAGTCATAACTGTGAGTCCAGGGAACATCCCTAGGTGTAGATCTCCTACCTCAGGATATTATATGTTCTCAGTAGGCAAACCTGGAACTGGTAGGGAGGCATGATGAACAAATGTCCTATTAGGGATCCAACGTCATCTTGTGTCGTGTCATCCTAACCCCAAGAACATAGACTGTATCTCCAGCTGGACGGGGTGTGTCAGGGTACAGCTCAATAGAATCATGTTAATGGGATCAGATTCTGCTGATGACCTCTCCCAGTGGCGTTGTATAGATGTTGAACAGAAAAACATAACACCACAACTTTAACACTAATACAATAGTAGATTATTGTTTCAAAGAGACCCAGCTTTCTTGAGCAGTCTTGATACAAGCTGTTGGGTTTGTTTTTTTTTGCGGATCCAGCAATGCATGATCTGTATTAGTTGGGTTCACTTTTGCTAAGCTGAATAGCAAAAAATGTGTAATACCGGTCCTCCCCTTCCTCGTGGCCAAACCTCACCCTGCAGATCATCATTCAGAGCTGTCTACCAGTTTAGCTGGTTCCCACCCAAAGAGCAAGGAAGCCCTGTCGATCCCCCACTGAGGTTTCTCTCCTTATTTTCCCTCCTCCCTTTTTGGTGCCTTATTTCACGGCTGTCAGTATCTGTTCTCCACGTCCTTGAAAAGATTAGCCTACTTGACAGGCTTCTCAATTTAGGACTAATAAACTTGTTGATTCCTGAGCCCAAGACAGAGCTGCACAATTATCACCTCGGTCAACATTAATTAATAGGGAGTTCCAATGAATGGTGAATGTGACATTAAGTGAGGGGGAGCTTCCTGGGCAAAGGTCTTATGGAACCAACCATTGTAGCACACTGAGAAAAGCAGTTTTTACTATCAAGACTTTCTTTCACACACCCAGGGAAGAAGGCTCAGTGGGAATTACACTACAGCATACATTTGGGGGCAAGGTGTGGAAATTGTTTAATACATATATATAGAGAGAGAGAGGTTATACAGGTTGAGCTCAATTTACAATAGTTCATTTAGGGACCGTTCTAAGTTACAGCAGCACTGGAAAAAAAACTGACTTATGACAGTTTTTTACACTTATGGCTATTGCAGCATCCCCATGATCAGAATTCAGACGGTCAGCAACTGACTCATATTTATGAGGATTGCAGTGTTCCGGGGTCATGTGATCCCCTTTGACAACCTTCTGACAAGCAAAGCCAGATTCTCTTAACAACCTTGCTACTCTTAACAACTGCAGTGATTCACTTAACAATTGTGGCAAGAAAAAGTTGTAAAATGGAGAAAACTCTTATCAACAGAAAGTTTGGGCTCAGTTGTGGTCATAATTTTTATAACCTGTATTTTAAAATTATATTTAAAAAATTGAGTGTTTGTGTGTATGTATGTATATGTATGCATGTGTGTGTACACATTATACTTTCTGTCTATCTATCTGTCTGTCTGTCTGTCTGTCTGTCTGTCTGTCTGTCTATCTATCTATCTATCTATCTATCATTAGTTAGTTTATATTAGTATATATACATATTAGTATAAACTTCCCCAGACATTACAGAGCAGTCCATAACTGCTGACCACCTTCTTTGCTGCTGCTGGCACTTTGCTTCATGTTTGGAAATTCAGCAGTTTTTCCACCTCCAACTTTGTGGTGTAAGAAGATGGATTATTCAAGTGTGATTTCCTTCAGTGCCTGAACCCCCATTGGGGAACCAGCCATGGTTTATTTGTTGATAAATGCCCACATTTGAAATTATGGCACATCAGATTCTGGTACCTGGCTTCATTCCAGTTGGTTTCTGTCCCTTGTGCAAACTTTTCATCAATCCAAAGGGTTGTGAAAGCAAAGAAAATTCTACCTCAGGCTAAATCACTGTTGTTGTTTTTTCATCCAACTTTAAGATGTGCATTTGGCTGGGGAATTCTTGGGGTTGAGATCCACACATCTTAAAAGTTGCCAAGTTTGAAAAACACCAGGCCAGGTAGCTTTTGCTAGCATTCCTAGTTTCCATATTTCTCCATTGCTCTGGTTTCTCTTCAGATTGCACAGGTAATCCTCAACCTGGGCCCAAAATTACTGCCATAAATCGTTGTGGTCATTAAGTAGGTCACCATGTGACATGCCTGATTTTACAACCTTTATTATTACAGTGGTTGTTAAGCAAATGCTACGATTGTTAAGTGAACCCATTGAAGCTAGTAGGTGCTTTTTTGATGGAAGCTGAAAATAAATGTTACTTTTCAGCAAAAAATGTTGTAAGTTGCAGTGTATGTGGAATATTGCAAACTGTAAATGTGAACCAATTGCCAAGCGCCCAAACTGCAATCAAATGACTACCGGAATCAACCTTCAAAACTGGGTCATAAGTAGTTCTGGAGAGGTCTGTTGTAAGTTTGAACAGTTACTATGTGACTGGTCATAAGACGAGGATTTCCCTTATACCCTTTTCAACTTTTCCTGTATTCTTCCTTGTCAGGTGTTATCTTCCAGCTAAGCCACGTGCAATTCATATAGCCCAAAACCGATATCACTTTTTGAGATGTGCAACTATTGAAATCAAATAATAAATATATAACCAACCAACCAGCCCCAAATACGTATAGACACACAAAGTTTTGGATGAAAACCTACAATGCAAAAACTTCTCACAAACACACTTTACAAAAGGTAAACTTTTTCCTTATCTCCCCAAATAAGCATGACATTTCTTTAAGATGTTGGAAACATTTAACTGAGTTTTGGCAGAAACAATGAAGAAAAGACGGATCAAGTAAAGGTTTAAAAAGCCATTCTCATTTTATTCGTCTGCAAGACAACACTGGTTCCCCCCCCCCCCCCCAATAAACCATGGTAAAAACAAACCTTGGCTTAATTTTAGTGGGAATGTAGCAGTGAAGGAGCCCCATTTGTCTTTTAGACACACACATACTTCTGCACAGGAACCACCAGGAAGGCTGGCTCTTCTTAACAAAATTAGTTAGATGAAAACTGTACATTGATGGGATGTCATTGAGCCATCATTTGTTGTATTCTTGGGAACAGTATGGAGAATAGCTTGTTACAAGTAGTCCTTGAATTATGACCATAATGGAATCTGCTAAATATTACCATAATAAGTCATGGTGATTGCAAAGTGACTGTTTATGTGACCAGAGACAATTTTATGACCTTTTTTGCAGCAGTTGCTAAGTGATTGCTCCATACATAAAGCAACTCCTGCCATCATAAAGCGAACCATTTGTTTTTTATGAGTTTGGGGTTTTCCCCCCCCAGAAATGGCCATAAATATATGGGGCATTTGCTGAATGCCTAAAATACCATCATGTGACTGCAGGGGAGGCATCAGAACTTCAAAACTGAGTTATAAGTAGCTTTGGGGGAATCCATCATAACTTCAGTCACTAAGCAACTAGTCATAAGTCAAGGACTATCTGTATTGAGTTATGATTACAACTTAGCCCAAAATTTATGTTGCTAAGTGAGAAATTTGTTAAATGAGCACTTTACAAGTTTTCTTGCCTCATTTATTAAGTGAATCACTGCAGTTGTAAAATTAGTAACACGGTTGTTAAGTGTATCTGGCTTCCCCACTGACTTTGCTTGTCAGAAGATCACAAAAAGTGATCACATGATCCCAGGACACTGCAACCATCATAAATGTGAGTCCGTTGTCAATCATGCAAATGTGAATCACGTGACCAGACGGGTGCTGTAATGGTCATAAGTGTGAAAAACAGTCATAAGTCACTTTTTTCAATGCTGTTGAAACTTTGAATAGTCACTAAGCAAACTGTTGTAAGTCGATTGAACTGTTGTATTGTCTTTTTAAAAGCATTTAACCCTGTAGCCCTGATACCTCTGATCCAAGTACTAACCTGACGTTACTTGGCTTAGCTTTTCAGAATTGCTCAAGATTGATTTATATCTGTCTACATCGGTTTTATGCTACTTATTTGCTTATTAAGTGGTTTATTTTCCTGTACTGTACTTTGGCCCACGAAAACAAACTTGTTAGCATGAGATAACTGATAAGTACTAATTAAATGTATAGTCATGTCCAACAATAGAGAACATGTGTTGTTCAGGGTTGACTTGTTGGGTTCTTGGTGTTTTCTGATCCTGATTGTTTTCTTGCCGATGTTTCTTTAGCAAGCTAGCACAGATGCAAATCACCAACAGACTGATCATCAGTACTGATATTATTTAGCCTGACAATGAAATGCCTCTATGAAAACAACCAAAATCAGAAAACACCAGAGCCTCAACAATAGAGTCCCATTTTTATTTAAGCAAGTGATTCACACTGGATTTTATTGTTTCCTTCTTATCTACATATTCCCCTTTATACGTATTCTGCCAGTTTGGGCAATTGTCCACACCTTCCCTCCAAAACTGTTCACAAGTTTATCAGTAAATAACCTGCAAAAAGACAAGGAGATGGGAGGGAAGACACGTATTAGGCGCTGTATTGTTTGATGTGATCTCTGCTTGGAGCAGCGCAAGGAAGCCCACCCAATTAAGATGGAGCCGCTGCCTTTGAATTGGTCATCTGTTGTGGTGGCAAGGAATGGCAAATTGTAACAGGGGGTCGAAAAACAGCAGCTGTCCCAAGTCGAGGAGAGAGGGAGGGAGGGAGGGAGGGAGAAAGAGAGAGAGAGAAGAGAGAAAGAGAATGTCCTGACAGCACCAGATGTTTGACATCTGTCAGAAGAAGCTGTTCTTCCCTATCTTCCTGCCCGCAACCTCCCCCTTCTCAGTAAGTGGTTGATGGTGCACTTGTCTCTTTACTGGAGTAATTGCCCATCAGGGCTCTTTCTGTCCATTAACTAAACCACTACCTTTCCTCATAACTGTTCCTGCCAAACAAGCTTGGTGACAATTTTACCGCCCTACTATCTGCTCATGTTGCTGGGCCAGGAAGTGGGCCTAAAGGCCTTGTCATGCCTAGTTGCTCCAATTCCATCAAGGTACTTAGTCACGGCGAACACCGAGATGCTTTGGGCACTCCTCTCTGTGTCTTCGGTTCCTCCAGAGATCACGCAATTTCACCAGATTGAAGAGTGGCGTCTAATAGCCGGTGATTGTAGGGCTTAATGGGAGGTTCAGAGACATTGACATGTTTACCTCCCATTGCTATTTTCAAGCGAGGTGCAGGCGGCTTCATGGAGACTTTTTATGTTTTTGGAAGCTCAGTACACCTCTTTAACTCCTTGCTTACTTTTTAAAAGTAGAATGCTGCAGGAAGTCCTCAGCTTATGACCCCAATGGGGACCAGAATTTCTGCTGCTAAGCAGAGCAGTTGTTAAGTGAGTCACCCCTGATTTTATGACCTTTTTTGCCATTGTTGTTAAGCAAATCCCGGTAGCAGTTAAGCCAATTGTGTTGATAACTGAATCCAGCTTTCCCTGATGATGTTTGCTTGTTGGAAGCCAGTTGGAAAGCTCACCAAATGGTGATCACTTGACCCTAAGATGTTGCAACCTTTGTAAATGCATGCCACTTGCCAAGCGCTTGAATTTTGATCACTTGATTGTGGGGATGCTTTAGTATAGGGGTGTCAAACTCGATTTCATTGAGGGCTGCATCAGGGTTGTGTTTGACCTCGGGGGGCCTGAGTGGACATGGTCATGGTGGGCATGGCCAGCTTGACATCACTTGTGTTGGGGGTGCCTGTGGAGGCCCGAGCACTTGGCTGGAGAAAACTGGCTCCCGAGCTCCATTTTCAGCTGCGATGGGCTTCCTGCAGCCCTCTGCCAGCCAAAATGGAGCTCTGTTTCCAGGTCAGCCTAGCAGGACAGATCTAAGCACTCCATGGATCAGATCCAGCCTGCACACCTTGAGTTTGACTCCCCTGTTTTTAGTACAAGTTTCAGTTGTAAGTCCCATTTTTAGCATGGTGGTAACTTCGAACAGTCGCTGAACGAATGGTTGAAAGTCGAGGACTGCCTGCATTAACACCATTAAAAGCAAACTGTTTGCTTCTGACAGGGCTGCCTGTCTTTTGGCATAGTTAAAAATGTAAGATAACAGCTCTGACAGTGTGATTGAAGCTTCACCTGGGTTTTTTTTTTTTAATGTGCCTGGGGCCATTCCTGGCTACTGAGACTTAGCAGTGCCTTCCTAAGAAAGTCCAGGTGCTGTGGACATCAATCAAGCTGGAAGGAGGGTTGCATGCAGCTTGCCAACCATGAATCGCTCATTCCTGATGGATATGATGTAATCTGCCCAGAGAATTTCAGTTATTAAACAGATTAGATGATTCTTTAATCTTCTGTGAAATGCTAGACAGGATATTAAACCATCTCTGGAATTATAATGGATGCTATTTTTCAGGCTTCCTGTCCTCGTTGTGGTGCCTTCTCTCTATTAGTTGTGGCCAGATCTTTTTTGCATCTGGAGATACTTTTTAGCAAGGAGACTCCCCCAAACACCCTTGCTTATGGCCGCTGGGGAGTGGGTTTTCTGTTCCCCTCTATAAGGGGGCTCAATCTCACTTCGGCACATGGGGTTGCCAGCAGCAAAATAAATAAAGCACTAATATCGTCTTTTCAGAGGCAGCCCCTTACTTATGGGTTTGTTTATTGCTTGGAAGGATAAGAACCTTGCCCCAAACACAGATTCTCTTACATCTTACACATTGTTTGGAGATTTTTGCATTGTCTTATTTTACTTTCAAATGCAATTAATACATTTTTTTTAAAATCTGTTTTGTCACCCTGGTTTTCTGTTTTGATGTCTTGTTTTTGCTTTGGTGTGTGTGTTTTTTTTAAATCCAGTCATTGGCACACCAAAGCAAAAAAGAAAACGTCAAAACAGAAAACCAGTTTTGACGAAACGGGTTTTAAAAAATATAGATTAATTGCGTCTTATATCATTCTTGCTAAAAACAATGTGGAGAATTAAGGAGTAAGGCCCACCCCTTGCCCCTATACTGTCCAAAAAAGGTGAATTGTTGGCTCCTATTCCCAGGGAAAGTGTTAGCTGGAAGGAAACTAAGATCAGCTGAAGGAACTGAAATGTTGATATGTATAAAAATTCTGGGTTGGCCCTGTACTTCTCATCAAAGACATATTGTGGCATCACCTTTCTTTTCCATAACTGCCTTGAGGAATAAATATTACACAAACCAAAGCTATGATTATGTAAATATAATATTTATATGATCAGAGGGAGAGGCAAGAAAAGATACCTGCTATTAATTCTTTAAGGTTGTGATTATTGTTCATTTTTTCCCTATCACCTCAGAATTTCAAGCAGCTGAGGCCTTGACAGACTTCAGTAATGCCCACTGATATGATACTCATTTATTTAATCAGTTCCTGGGAGCTGCCAGATCATATCATGTGGGGAATAACCTTTTTGCATTATTATTATTATTATTATTATTATTATTATTATTATTATTATTATTATTATTATTATCATTATCATCATCATCATCAGGTATTTTTGTTTTTAAGAATCCTTTCCCTCACTAAATGCTTTTATTTTGTTTAGCATAAAAGCTTCCGTGTAAATTCTTAAGGGAGATTGTTTGGAGCAACCTTCCATCCAACCATCTGGGTCATCTCCATTGAACATCTGTGATTTATAGAGCTGTTTCCCCTTGTGACCTCAAAATGGCAAGGAACCATATTGGTCCATTAGCGAAAGAGTGAGAGACAGAGAGAGAAAGAAAGAGAGAGAAATAAACAGTCCCAGAATAGAAAAACAGGTATCGTTTTATTTATGACCAACTGGAAAAAGGGAAAAGAAAAGGCCCAAAATAGAATTATTTTATCAATGAACAAAGAAAGTGGGGGAAAAAGCTTGTAACAATCATAAAATAGGTGCAAATTGGAATTGGGAATCAGTGAGTTCTATTCCTGCCTTAGGCATGAAAACCAACTGGGTCACTTTGGGCCAGGCTCTCAGCCCAACCCACCTCCCAGGGTTGTTGGATATCTTCACCGCCTTGGGTTATTTGTAAAAATAATAAAGGGGACATATAAACTGGGGAGGGAGGGAGGGAGGGAGGGAGGGAGAGGGGGGGGGATAAATAAAGGATATATATATATATAAAAAAAAGCAAGATGGCACAGAGGCCGAAATAATTATGCCAGTCCTCTCAAATGCCACCAGACTCCATTGAGGGAAAGAGCCAAGGCCAATCCCTGGTTGAAAAACATACTAATATCTTTGAGTCAACCTTGATGGCTTCACGGATACGTGAAGGGAATGTTTTGTAACAGTAAGGTTCATTTTCTGACTTTTTTTAAAAAAAAATAAGGCTTACTCCTTAGAGAAGTAGTGAATAAATACAAAGTAGGTGGCCAGACTAGATTCCCACCTGAGATCCAAATGCTGCATGCTACCATGCTATGCCATTTGCCACTGTGAGTAACACTGATAGAGGATTATTGCCCTCTTGTCCCTATGGGGCCTTCCTGAAGACATTTACTCAGCCAATTTGGAAGTAGTAGAATTGGATTTACATGGACCATGGGTCTGATAGAGCTGGTCTCTGATTGGCATTTAAGTATGACTACTCTTCCCCCTGCCCCAATTTAGAGGTAGTCTAAATTGTCTAGACACTGTAGAAAAAACAGAGAAAATACCAGCTGAATACTAGTTCAACTAAGGATTACTTGAGGCATTCTCAATTATAAGGTGAAGATTAGATGTATCCTATCTCCGCCACCCAGAGATGTCAACAAGGCATGTGCATGTGCCATAGTTAAGTACCAAGTGAAAAGGCCCGTAGAATACCACTTTGGAGAGGTCTAAGAGTTTTGGCCAAGAGAGATTGGAAGGAGATTTAAGGGCTTCATCGGATTTCAAATTTGAGGACCATTCATCTATCTTGTTTTGAATATTGTTCTGAGCATCCATAAATAAGAAACTGTCTCTGATTAAGGATGTTTCCCTTCCTTCTGACTCATATTCCAGTTATATTCCTTGGGATACACCTGACTAAAAGAAATGGGATTAACTCTGGGACTATCATTTGGAAACACTCTCCAAAACTGATTAGAATCTCTCTAGTGCTTCCAGGGCTATGTATTGGGGAGCCAACATGAAGAGAACAACTTTCCTTAGTATCTGTAAGGAGAGGGAATAGCAGATCCTGGAGGTGGAGTGAAAAGAGAGATCAGCCTAATCTCTCTACGTAGTCACAAGCAAACAAAAGTCCAACTTCCTTTGGGTGCCATTTACTGTTATCTAATTCTAACATGGTTTGGACCGTTAGTTGAAAAGATTCCTGTGCATAGGCTTTTAATAATAAATCAGCTTAATTGAACCTTTACAGGTGGAGCTGGTCTTTGGTGCCTAATAGTATCTGCTTTTCCTGCATAGATACTTTTGACTTTCTCCCTTCTGATGGAAAGGCAGAAACAGCTTCTGTCTTGATAAACTAGAGACTCGTGAGAATGAAGCGCTGTTGAGTCTGATCTATTTAACCTTTGCATATTGAAAGGGTTCTGGGTTTTATTTCAGACTGTTATTGTTAGATTATACCACTGAATGAATGAATGAATGAAATGAATGAATTTCTTTTTTCAACCCCAGGTCTCAATTCTTTATTTTGCAATTAGATTGTTTTGTAAAGTTTTTCTTCTCTTCCTGAGAACTCATGGTATTTATATCAGCTCTTTTATTACTACCCCAACCCCCACCTCCATTCCTCCCGGTCATCTTAGATGCTTTATTTTGTCCAAACGTTCATCGAAATTCTTTTTCTGTTCAGCACTTTATCTGTTCAGGAATTACTGAGCGATGCCATTGTGTCACTCTGCTGCCAGAAGAAAAGGGTTGTTTCTCTGTGACAATGGCTGCCCTGCAAAAGCGAGTTGGGTTGGGGCCATCTGAAAAGGCAAAGATAAAATGATTTGACCTTAAGAAACAAACAAAAGTTTGGTGGAGAGGGAAGAAAGAGAGAAACCAATTTGATATGGCCGGAAGAGCATCATGGTTTTAAAGCCTCCAGGAATATCCATTACCTGCTGCGTCCACACAAAAGGCAGTGCACTCCTCTCACAACTCTAGTATGCAAGCTTTTTCAATCTTACAGGACTTTGTCTTCCAGTCTCGGTGTGAATTTGTGTCAGGCTTCCATTGTCTTTTCTTTTACTACCCGTTGCTGAACCAAAATTCAGAAGTGCACTGATTTGAAAAGAAGATGATCCCCACCACAAAAGAAAGATTACTCAGAGGGAGGAGGAGGAGGAGAAGAAGAAAAATATTGGTTTTCTATATTCTTAGAAAATGAGATTACTCTCCTGTTTTGAAAATCAATTATTCTGGGGGAAACAGTCTTTTTAAAAACAACAACATGAATTCAGAGCTTCCTCGTCATCCAGGTTGTTGGTGAAGAAGCTTTGAACCCAAAGACAGAAATGTCCCAATGATGCCACTCAGAAAATAAATGTTCCATCATGTTAGTCTAAGGTTTGTCCATCTTGGGCATATTATTTGTGCCCCCGGTGGGCCAAAGATCCAATCGAACTGCAAAAAATAAAGAGAACAATTGAAAGGAAGGAACCCCCCAAAACTCATCCAATTCCATGCTCATCAACCAAACCTCTCAATCATTATTCCTTAAAAGTGACCAATCAATTAAACAGAATATCACTATACCAATTGATCACAATATGTGCTGTCACGTTAGTGTCAACTATCAGCAACATAGATTTTCTCCAGATCTTCAAACCAGGTTTACGCCCTCCACCTTGCTGCTGGTTATTTTTTCTTTTTCTTTTTCTTTTTCTTTTTCTTTTTCTTTTTCTTTTTCTTTTTCTTTTTCTTTTTCTTTTTCTTTTTCTTTTTCTTTTTCTTTTTCTTTTTCTTTTTCTCTTTCTTTCTTTCTTTCTTTCTTTCTTTCTTTCTTTCTTTCTTTCTTTTTTTCTTTCTTTTTCCTCTCTTCTTCCTCTCTGTCTGTCATTCTATCCCATCCTTCCTCTTCCTCCCTTCCTCCCTTCCTTCTTTCCTCTCTTCTTCCTCTCTCCCTATCATTCTATCTCTTCCTCCCTCTCCCTTCCTTCCTTCCTTCCTTCCTTCCTTCCTTCCTTCCTTCCTTTCTTTTTCTTTCTTTCTTTTTCCTCTCTTCTTCCTCCCTATCTGTAATTCTATCCTTTCCTTCCTCTTTCTTTCTTTCTTTCTTTCTTTCTTTCTTTCTTTCTTTCTTTCTTTCTTTCTTTCTTTCTTTCTTTCTTTCTTTCTTTCTTTCTTTCTTTCTTTCTTTCTTTCTTTCTTCCTCTCCTTCCTTCCTTCCTTTCTTCCTTCCTTCCGTTCCACCTTTTCATCTTTCCCAGTACTGGAGCTTTCTCCAAAGAGCTGGGTCTTTGCATCCTATGTCCAAAGTAAGATTTGTTTGTTTGTTTGTTTATTTATTATTAAACTTTTATGCCATCCATCTCACCAAAGGCAACTCCAGGCAGCTTACAGTCATTGAATAAAATGCCGTGTAAAACAATTAAAACCATAAAGATCTTCCATTTGAAAATTCAATTAAAATTTGAACGGGGTCGTTTGTGCTTTGAGTGAGTACTCAGGGCGGTTTGATTATCTGTTTCTTGGCTGCTTGCACTATTTGCATGAGTTTTCTCAAGCGCCAACATTTAAACCATTATGCTGGAGCAAGGAGCAAGGAAATTATTTATGAAGGTCAGCAGCATTGGCAGTAAATACAAAGATGCTGGGATGACAAAACACACACACACACACACACACACCTATTGTGCACAAATTCCACTAGTTACCTGTTTTTGTCCCATCTTTGATAGAATTATGTAGGTTAATGATATTTGCATGATCTCATCATATACATCTTCTCCTTTATACCCCTGATCCCAATGGCTTGTACACCTGCAGTTGATTAATCCCGGAAGTAGTTTTTGCTTATTTTAACTAGTGTCAAGACCCTGAAGAATAGCTTGATGCCACCTCTCTCTTTATTCTAGTGCAGTGACAGACATGGATATTAGTTGAAATATTGGTTGGATGGTGTAACTATATACAGTACTTGTCCCATTGTATATACGTACAGTGGGGATTTGCGCAACTGTTAATGCGGAAAGATCTGTGGGCCAGATATGGCTCACAGGATGCTTAGATCTGGCCTGCAGGGCCGCCCTAGAAATAGTGAAGTGAAATAGAGGCCCGCAGTGCCTCTGTCAGCAAAAATGGGCCCAGGCAGCCGAACCACCATAGGTACCCCAGATAGGAGTAATATTGAGCTAGCCACACCCACCCTGGCCCACCCTGGTCACGCCCACCCCTCCCAAGATCAAACACAACCCTGAAGTGGCTCTCAATGAAATCGAGTTTGACACCCTTTGCCTAAAAGATTTGTTTGGCAGGAAGGATCCAGTTCTATTTCTTAGGATCCATAATGTCCTCCTTTGGTGATTGGGTTGTGCTGTATGACTGCCGTTTCTTCTATACTGGACGTTTGGGCTATGTCCTGAGCCACCTTTCAGACTGCTGAAATACAAGTAGTCCTCGACTTACGACCACAATTGAGCCCAACATTTCTGTTGCTAAGTGAGACATTTGTTAAGTGAGTTTTGCTCCATTTTATGACCTTTCTTGCCACAGTGGTTAAGTGAATCACTTGCAGTTGTTAACTTTGTAATGTGGTTGCTAAGCGAATCTGGATTTCCCATTGATTTTGCTTGTCAGAAGTTCGCAAAAGATGATCACATGACTCCGGGACACTGCAACCGTCATAAATACGAGTCAGTTGCCAAACATCTTGATTTTGATCACGTGATCACAGGGATGTTGCAAGTGTAAGTGTGAAAAACGGTCATAAGTTACTTTATTCAATGCCATTGTAAATTTGACTGGTTGTTAAATGAACTGTTGTAAGTCAAGGACTATCTGTATTGTCTAAATTAGAAATGGACCTCATGCTTATGGAATCCAGCCCATTTTTGATTAAAAACCCAAAACTCACCTTTTGAAGGACATCCGAAAAGGCAATCCAGGTGTTTTTAGCCAATAACCAATTTCCCCCTTCCTTTCTCAAGTCACATTTTTTTTCCTTAAAAAATATAACTCAGTTGCCCCAGATTAGAGACTTTACATGGCTAATTTCATTGTTCATCAAAGAGAAATGTTTTTAAAAGAAAAAAAATCTGTTATCCCAGGATTTACTTTGTAAATCCATTAATATGAGGAGGACCACTTCACTCATCAACAGTGAATTAAGTTCCTTCCACTTACATGCAGTCATCAATTTATCACTGTAATTGAGCCCAGAATTACGATTGTAAGTTATGAGAGTTATTAGGTGGGTCATCATGTGACTGTGCCCAATTTTGCAACTTGTTTTGCAATGGTCCTTAAGCAAACAACCTGGTCATTAAGTGAACATGATAATTAAATAAACCCATTGCTTGCTATGGGTTTTTTTTTGGTGGGGGAGAGCAACTGGAAGTAAACCCTGGTTTCAGTCAAAAATACATAAAATCATAGTCACAGGAGTGTAGGACACTGCAAATCAAAATGCAACCATGTGACTCAGACATCGATTGAAAGTGTGAATTCAGGTCATCAGTACCTTTTTGGAGTCTGTCATAAAACTTTGAATGGTCACTGTGATGACCAAGGGTGTGGCACAAAGGCAACGCAGTCAGATAATCAGTAGAGTCCCTTTATTAGATCCAACTTTGCCCCCAATGTCCTGGTTACCTTCTGGCTGGAGAGAAACTCTCCCAGGAACAGCCTTTGGCTGCAGAGAATCAAGTCCAAACCATGGTCAACAAAAACTGTAACTATAAGTCCAATGAAGGCAAAATGAAGTAATTAATTCTGCAGGGCAGGAGCAAGAATTCCAGACGTGAAGGCACAGCAATAACTCAACATGGTTGGGAAGATGTCAGGAACACAGATAACTAAAGTCAACCCAAGATAAACCCACGTTTGCTCCTAGCAACTGTCGTACTCGGCATGCATCTCTTTTAAACTCTCATTCCCAGATGTGGCTACTGAAGGAAATCAGGGCCCTTTCCTCCCCTGTAAACCACGCAATCCACATTGCTCTCTTCTCCATTCCTCCCTCCGTGCCCTAAAATGAAGAAGGGCTGAGCCTGGGTCTTCCACTGAACTCCCTCGCCCTTCTTCTATTTCTCCCCTGCTCTGCCCAGCCGGACTTTGCCTTCCACAATTTCCTTCACAGCCAATGAGGCCACACTCCCATTCCCTCGTCGTCTTCCTCCTCAGATTCAGACTCCGACAGGGGCATGACAGATCACTAAGTGAGCAGTCACTAAGTAAACAGTCACACGAGGACCTCCTGTGCTGTGTTCCTGCAAATGTGGGAATAATATATGGATCCACTTGTTAGTCGAGCTGTGGAAAGTTGAAATTTAGAGACGTGAGGAGATGGCATGCCAGCTGGATCTCAGCGTTGTCACCTAGGTTACAGCTAGAAAGCTTTGTGTCATCTAGTGTGTCCCCCCCCCCCCCCTTAGACAAGGACTGGGTTGGCTGACTTGTTATTTGTTGCCTTAGCTGGGCTCCAGCGGTGTGGTGTCTTAAAAGAAACCGAACAAAGGAAGTTTCAGAGTAGATCTCCCTGGAGAGAGGCATGGAGCTCGGCTGTAATTTTGTCATGACAAGACGCCTCCAGCTCAAGGGGCTGCTGGTCAGTGTTAGCTGGACTGCTGACCCCCCCCCCCCGCCCCTCCTGAAGCTGTCAATTCTTAAGGGAAGGAAGCTATTAAAATTCAGCGGTCTCTCTGAAGCCCACCACTATTGTAATCTCTGTCGAGATTGTGTAAATAATATCATGACACATGGATGAAAAAGTACGCCAGAACAAGAGATTTCAAAGTCCGTCTGTTTTGGATTGGTTTTCTGTCTTAGGCGAGAAGGGGGGTTTGGGGTTTTTTTTTTTGGGGGGGGGGGTGTTGGCTTGTTTTGTTTGCCAGACTGTGGAGCTCATCCATCTTTTTGGATTTGCTTCCTCCATCTCGGGATCAGCCACCTTGTTTAGCTACAGAGACACATGCTTTGGAGGTTTATATTTCATACATTTCCTCTCCCCCACACACACTCATTTTGGGGTGTCTTCGATACCATGCCTAATACGAAGGAAATTAAAACAGGGATGAAATTAAAACCAGGATGATTAGAGGACTGGAGACGAAAACATATGAAGAACGGTTGCAGGAACTGGGCCTGGCTAGTCTAGTAAAGAGAAGGACCAGGGGAGACAGGATAGCGGTCTTCCAATATTTGAGGGGCTGCCACAAGAGAGGAAGGGGTCAAGCTATTTTCCAAAGCACCCAAAGGCCAGACAAGGAATAATGGATGGAAACTGAACAAGGAGAGATTTAACCTGGAAATAAGGAGAAACTTTCTGACAGTGAGAACAATCAACCAATGGAAAAGAAGTTGCCCTCGGAAGTTGTGGGAGCTTCATCCCTTGAGACTTTCAAGAAGAGATTGGACTCCCATCTGTCAGATGGGAGTATAGGGTCTCCCACTTGGGTGGGGGGTTGGACTAGATGACCTACAAGGTCCCTTCCAACTCTGATTATCTGTTAAGATCTGTTAAGAGATAAGAGCAAACAAAACAAGCTAAAACCGAGCCCAGCAGCATCCTTAGGACTCATTCTGCACATGAATTGCAGTCAGACTATGTGGTCCACTAGGAAGGGGATAATAAAGTTCTGTTACCGGCAGTCCTCGACTTACAACCATTCGTTTAGTGACCATTCGAAGTCTACAGCGCCACTGGGGAAAAAATGACTTGTGATGATTTTTCACATTAATAACCATTGGAGCATCCCCATGGTCATGTGATCAAAGTTCAGATGCATGTCAATTGACTTTATTTTATTATTTTATTTATTTTAAAATATATATATATATTGCCGCCTATTCGCCCATGGCGACTCAAGGCGGCTTTATGACGGTTGCATTGTCCCTGGGATCACATGGTTCCCCTTTGGCGACCTTCTGACAAGCAAAGTCAATGGGGAAGCCGGATTCACTTGACAAACAGTGTTACCAATTTAGCAATTGCAGTGATTCACTTAACAATTATGGAAGAAAGGTCATTAAATGGGGCAAAAGCAACTATGTCGCTTAGCAGCTATAACCACGGCCTCCGTTTTGGTCATAAGTCAAGGACTACCCGTGTTTATAAAAAATTAGTTGGTAACTTCAAGGCTGTCTTTTTTTTGCGGGTGGGGGGGCTTACAAATGTCAACTGTTTTCTCTAAAGAGATGAAGGACAAGGAAAGGACCATGTTTCCCCTCCCAGAAAAATGTTGAAGCTGGACCTTACTATTTTTATTTTAGTGCATTGAAAAAAGTTGGCAGATAACATTTTTTTTCTCCTTTTCTCCCCTGCCCCTTAGCTTTCCTTCCCCTTTTTCTCTTCATCACTTCCCTGCAATCTTCATTCTCACTGTATTTTATATTGAGAAATTTAATAAAAAATGGTGTGTGTATATCCTTCTTTCTCTCTTTCTAGTCTGTATGCCTGCCTGTCCATCCGTCCAGCCGTCCGTCCATCATTCATCCATCCATCCACCCATCTTTTTATCTCTCTCTCTCTCTCTCTCTCTCTCTCTCTCTCTCTCTCTCTCTCTC